>JAEQBH010006691.1:0-330740 GCA_016808115.1 Tetrastigma voinierianum | reverse complement strand
AAACAGTTGCTTCAAAGATGCCAAGACAAAACACCTAGCACGAATTGGGAAAAATGCCAATATTTTATGGGTAAATGTATGTATTGTTCTTTGGGCATAAAATTTCGCCATCGGACTAGAAGTTGATCACCCAAAAGTATCCATTATCAAACTCTTGCACCACCTACTACGCTTAAAGGGAGTAAGAAGTTTTCGGGGCATGCCGGTTTTACAGAGATTTATCAAAGATTTTTCAAAATAGCTACCACTAAGTGACATCGAAAAGATACGTTCAATTTTACGACCGCAAGAATGCTTGAATTCAAATCAAGTTCAAATTGTACAGTAATTTATAATTACGCACTGCACGGGATCGTGGATTTGAAATAATGTGTGATGCCGCGTGATTCATATGGAGTCGTAGGTTGGGCAAAGAAAAGAGAAAGTATTCAGGGGGCCATATACTATGCTAGTAAGACCTTCAATGAAGCACAAGCAGGGTCTACTTCAACAAATCGGTGCGAGATGCTAGCCATAAGATTTGCTTGTGAAAAATTTAGACAATACATTTTAGGATCCCATGTGGTAATTCACACCGATCATGCAGCAATCAAGTACCTGATGTCAAAAAAGGAAGCTAAGCCAAGATTGATAAGGTGGGTGTCACGTTGTAAGAGTTTGATTCTGGGTGTTAAATGACAAAAGTGGATGTGACAATGTGGAGCACCGACCTCACTCACAAGAGTAGAGTTAAGGAAAATGATGGAAGAAGAAAATGTGCAAGCACAGAGAACTTCCCAGATGAGCAATTATTCAAGGTTTCCTTCCAACTTCCATGGTAAGGTCGGGAGACAGAATTATCCGCTTGTGGAGTAATGCCTTCGAACTCGGGCCTACCAACGTAAGAGGAAACTCGTGAATCGACAATAGATATTATATTCGTGGATGACCCACTAAGTTATTCAAGAGAGGCTGACATGATAATATATATGTGTCGAAGGTAACAAGGCACAACATTTTAAATGAGATGCCATGCATCACCAAGCATGGAGATATTTTTCCGTGAAAGAACAACCACAAGATACTCCAATCGGGAGTTTTATCGCCCACTATCTTCGTAGAGATTGTGCGGAGGGGTGAAATTGTGTGATCGATGCCAAAGGATTGGAAATATCGCCAGAGGGAATGAAATGCCCCTGCAAAGGTATTATGGTGATACAAACCCATGCTCGGGGAATAGATTTTATGGGGACCTTTTTCACCATCATTTGAAACCTATACATATCGCCAGTTAGTTAGGGACATGCCTCCAAATGGGTGGAAGCAGTTGTCTGGCCCAAGGAATGATACTAATACAGTTGTGAGTTTCTTACAAAAGAATATTTTGAGCAGGTTTGGAAACCCCCGTAACCATCATTAGTGATGGGGAACTACCTTGCAACAAAATATTTGCAAAACTCATGAGCAGTATGGGATCAAGCATAATGAGTTTAGCCTATCATCCCGACCAATGGACAAGGTAAATTTCCAACAGAGAGATCAAAAGAATACTTACTTGAAAAGACTGGTGGAGCTCAAGCAGGAAGGATCGGTCTTCCAAACTTGATGATGCACTGGGGCTTACAGATCGCAGACAAGACCCCCATTGGAATTGTCCCCATACTGCAGTTGTTTTTGGCAAACCAGCGTCATCTGCACTTTAATTAGAATATAAGGCAATGTGGGCCATTAAAAAGTTAAACTTCAATTTCAAGGCTGCAAGGGAAGAAAGATTGCTCCAACCCACCTGACCAAAGAACTCGAAAATGAAGCCTATGATAATGCTAGAATATACAAAGAAAAGACAAAGAAATGGCATGATAAGAAAATCCCCGGGAGGAAAGAGTTCAGAATAAAGTAATTGTGTGTCGCTTAATTCTGAATCGCGCTGCTCAGTGAATTAAACCCACGGAGTGGGCCATACACGCTGGTATCAAGTACTACATTTGGAGCAAGAATAATCAAGACCGATAAGAATGGGGGAAGAATTCAAGGTCAATGGACAAAGGTTAAAGCATTATCTCAATGTAAAAGAGGAAAGCGAAGAACCTAACTCGGTTCTCGAGGAAAAGCAGCACTAACTCACATCAAGAAGTCTGAATGGCGACTCTCAAAAACAGCAAATGCTAATGGGAGGGTAATCCATGAGGATTTAAATTCGAATTTAAATTTTTTAAATGATTTCTTTTCTTTTTAGTTGCTGATAAAATTAGGTCAGATTTGTTTTCGGTAAGGATAGTTTAAATTCTTAGAAATAAATTGTAGTTTAATTAGAATTTTCTGAATATTATAGCTGATCTTCCTAACTGTTAAAGACATGAATAGCAAGGCAACTACAGAGTAATTCCAAAGAACTTGCGTAGGAGTCGCTAAGGAGAAAAGGTAGAGTAACTTTCTCCCTAACCCTAACTGTAGATATATTTGAATTAATTTCATAAATCTTGCTTAAAATACGCCCTCAAGAGATCTAAACTAAGTTAGAATAAGAGAATTCAAAGTTTTGAAATCATTGAATTAAGGGCTTGGTCACGACAGCAAGGTTTTGTCGTGACAAAGCTGTTGTCCTACAAACATTGATGTCGTGACCAGTAAAGAAAGAACAATTAGTGAGTATGGAGGAAGGGAGATACATGTCGCGACATAAAAGTGTGACATGTACAACTCACTTCAAAAAGCCCTAAAATTTAATGACTCAAATAAAAGTGGCGGAATTGAAGTCGCGACAATTCTAAGTGAAGCATTAATTAGCCCACAAACATTATCTGAATGGGTAACGCTTGAAACTATTTCATTCACTCCAACCCACATGTCTCCATTTCACCTTCGTCTTCTTCCCGAATCTCAACCTCCGAAAACCCGTGATATTCCAAACTTTGAAAAGCTTTCCCTTTTCTCTCCGATGGCTGAAATTCCCACCCCGGTCCCTAACCTAGACGAGATTATGAGGGAACACGAACAACTAAGAAGAAGAAATCCTACAAAGAGCACACGCTAGATGAGATTCACAGGCAGCAAGGTGAGAGATGCACCAAAAACACCCGAAGCTCCGACAACTTCTCAAGACAGAGCAGAAAGGGGAAAGGGAAAGAGTGGAGAGAAGCAAATAAAGAAGTAGAAGAGATTTCATATCCGATGAAGCTTATTCCCTGAAGAAGTATTATGTTAACAAAGGTTTCGTTACAGAAAAGAGATCTTAAACCCCGTGACTCCTTTCAATATGATGATAGAGCAAAGAGGATGGGAGAGTCCCGCTGCCACACCAAAAGGTATACAAAGATCGTAGAGAGAATTTGATTCAATATGGTCGGAAGGTAGCATGGAGCCGGCTATGTTAGAGGAGTCCGGGGTCTCATACGGCCAAGGCCATCAATGAGGCCTATGGGATGACAATACACAAGCATGGCTCCAAATTCAAGAAAATTTTGAAAACCGAATTTGCAAAGATTGCAGAGAAGCCACCGCATGGAAGGGGGCGCGAGACCAAGGAGAAGGAAAGCCAAGAACTCAACAGGGAAGCCTCACCAGGAAGCTGGCGGTTTTTATTTCCTTAAGGCTCGTGTTGGTTCCAACAAAACATTGCAGCAATGCTGAGAGAACAAGAAGTCGGCATCAGAGCGCTACCTGCGGGTACAAGACTGGAATATAGGAGTTATCATGAGAGGAACTCATCATGAGATATCATGAAGGGAAACAAAGAGGTTCAAGTTTCCCCACCAAAGAATAACGCTTCTATGTCAGAAGGTCGGAGTGAAAGTGGAATTTGGGAGTCGAAGAAGTCCCGTAGCTTCACCAATTCTTCCTGACAGAGTTAGCAAGGGGCCAAGAAACCACACAGAGGAAAAAGAGTGCCGTAGAGAACAGGTAGCTTCCAAGTCAAGGACCAGAAAAGGCAATTCCGGTAGGGCCACCCATCAAGGAGCAGAGTTAATTCAAGGACATCACTCCTGACCATACGATTGAGATGTTTGCATAATGAAGGGCAAGGGTGGATTTAAGACAATTTTAATAGACTTCTCCATCCCTTGGCCGCCTCCTCTGCATGTTAAATTCTCAACCTGAGAAAGTTCAAAGGGAGCACAAGAGAACAGCTCGTATCAAGCTTCCACGCTCGCGGTAAGAGAATAGATGAAAGAGAAAAGGATTGGAAATTACAGCAGGAATTCAGGGAAAGTATTTATGAAAAAGAATTGAAGAGAAGAGACCAACAATGGGAGGGAAGAGCTGGGTTAGAGTTGAAAAGGAGCATGAAGTGAGATCCAAAAGAAGAGAACAACAAAGGGAAAGAAGAACCCAATGTTAAAAGAGGAACATATGGGAAAAATGCAAGGAAACAAAGAAGGAGAAGAGTTCAAGAAAGAAATGAAGGAAAGAGATCAAGATTTATTACTGAAACTCAAACTGAGTCATGAAGCTTCCTATAACAAGCAGTTTGATCGAGATGCTCAACTCCTAGCATTGTTAGGAGAGAAAGATGCATGGCATGACATGTAAATTTGGGGAGCAGATGTAAAGAGTTTCTGCCATTATACAAATTCCTCGCGTAGGAGCCGGAAAACAAATCGAATCATGTAGACAAAAGCAATGGAGGCTGGCTACAGCGTATGAACATGGAAAATTTAGATTTGATTAACAACAATCTTTCTAAATGGGAAGTCAAGGATCAAATGGAGAGCACAATGAATTGGTTTGGGAAGAGGCGTGGATGAATCGAATAAGAAAGCGGATCTCTTAATGAGATCGGTTATCAAGAACAATGAGGAGGGAAACCAAGAAGAGAAAGTGGGTGAAAGTGAAATGAAATTCCCTTCATTCCCGTACTCCCATTTGAACACTTTAGACCCGGATCCCCCGATATTTTTGCCACCTCTTCCAAAAAGAAAAATAATCTTCTCCTCGCTCTAACCATTCTTACCATCCTTCTCCCATATCGTATCCAACAATGCAAATCAATCTAAATAAAATAAATTTTTTTTTAATTGAGTTGTTAGGTGCCATTTTGTACTGGATTATTAGATGTTATGTTGCTTTGTAGGTTGCATGATTAGAAATCAAGGTAGGGAAATAGTTCAAGAACAGAACTCACGAGAGCACACATCTTAATTTGAATTGCTGTGCCAGGAGTAGAGTGAAGCCTTAAATGAGGAAAATTGCGTATCAAGGACAAAATGCATATAGTTTAATTGAAACACAAGGTGCAAAATTACTTATATTTAATCGATAAGTCCAGATTAGAGAGAAGGTAATACAACTAAGGAACAAAAACATATTGTGTCAGGTGGAATAAAGAAGTCAAGGAACCCCGCTGGAATATCAATTAACCTAACTACTCATAAATAAAATGAGTCATGATACTTTATAGTTATATCATAAATGCTGGCAACCCGATTCTAGAATTTGTTAGATTATTGATTGAAGCTAACCCTGAAGTGGACATAAAATGATAAGATGATGCAGCCATTCTTTGGATAGTTTGAGCTTATTCTAGCCATCCCTATTCATATGCCACATGCATACAAATGAGGTTCCAAATTATCTACGCCTATTTTTCAAAATAGACTAATGGTCCTAACTCATCCTAAGACATCAATCCTTCAGTAAAGAACCTATGATTACCCAGGAATTCAAAGAGGAAGAAAGAAATGAAGCCTGGGAGTATATACTTTGAGGAACTCAAGGGAATTAAAAGAAAAGGAAAAGAGCGTAAAATGCACATAAAAGGTTTCTAGGATAAGTTTTATCTTGTGGCCTAACTCTCTTGAAATTATCTGCCTAGGGGTGTTTCAACACACCACACCTCACTGCCATTCCTGCATGGGAGTTACTAACCCAAAAGTTCGCTAAGGAGTGAAAGCCTAAAAGTTAAACATTGCACTATCCCTTATAGTGGTAGCAAACCAAGGAAATTCCCCAAAGGAAATTATAAGCGTGTAAAATAGGGGAATACAGCTTCCGTAAATGAAGAAATTAAAGAGATCTCCCAAACATAAAGCTAGGAGCTTATTAGAGAGACTATAAGAAAAAGGGTAGAAGCAGGAAGAGAAAATGTCAGTGGGTACATCTTAATCTAAAAATCTTCCATCCTACCACAATACTCAGGCCTACCAATAAAAGCCCAAAAGACTCGATTGATCTTGAAGGTCGAAAAATCATCTACATTAGCGGAGATCAATATGAAAACAAGCCTATGGAATTTGGAAGAAGGAAACAATCAAAATTAGAAGAACTTAGGGAGTTAAAATGACTCGCAAGATGAAATGCAGGTATGAAACAATTCATTATTCACCAGTGATCCAATGAGTATATGTTTGTAAAACAATTTAACATGTTAGTTTGTATAGCATAAAGAGTAGAGACCAACCTTGAACTGACTCAAGCTAGATGTACGTAAAATTTTGCATGCCTCGTGATTTCAATTAAATTGAATGCCATCATGTGAACAAAATGTAGTGTCCTTCTTGTTTGGAGGACAAACAATTTCTTTCTTTTCTTGCTTCTGAGGACAAGCAGTGGCCTTGCTCTGAGTTTGATGAGCTTCAAAAAAGTCATCTATTTTTAGTCCATTTTCCTGCCTAACCATCTAGAAATGAATAATTAATACATTTAAATATGAAGAAACTCCACCCACTTTATTAGTGGTGAAGAGAGAAAGAAAGTAGAAAAATACAAAGAATATGGAGGAAAGGTGCAAATGAATGGCAGAGCGTAAATGAAAGAACTGGCCGAGTCATTGATGCGCCAGGGGTTTACGATAGTTCGAATTTCATGAGGTCGCACATCAGAAATTGGCGAAATTGACCAGTCGCTACATGGATAACAAAATATTGAGGTCACGACTTTGAGACGCTTCTTGAGAAAGATGCAGAAATGAGCCACGCCGCACGCGGAGAGTGAAGTCGCGGACATCAAGAGCAACCAATGAAGCCCCAGAGAACTAAGTCGATGTCGCGACGCGGGAGATCGATGTCGCCGACATCGGCGATGTCACGATAAGAGGCCAAGTCACGAAGCATCGTTCATTAAGAGAAGATCGCAGTTATAGTCGATGTCGCTGGCTACGAGATCGGGTCACACACCGCATTCGCCGCTTGAAGGGTGAAGTTTCATGAAGTGAGGTCACGACAGCCAAAGTCGAAGACCAAGACAAGTTGAAAACCGCAATGATTTATCGATGTCGCTGATTACGACATCAAAGTCGCGACATCAGAACCACTCGCATCATCAACGATGCGTAGTTTTAAAGAGATGTCGTGACAAGATATTGATGTCGCGACAACATGAGCAACCAGTTGAAGCCTACGCCTTTTTTAAGATGAGGTCGCTGATAAGAGATTGATGTCGCGCGACATCCTAAGACATCGCACGGGAAGACCGCAGATGAAATGAGCTGAGGTCACATAAGATATCGACGCCGCATTATCGAGAGAACAATTGAAACCCGCCAAGACGCAGAAGATGTCGCGACAAGATAGTGATGTCGACATCGTGAATGACCAAATCGCGCCACATAGTAAGTCATGTCGCGACGTGAGATTGATGTCGCGACATCGATGATGTCACAACAAGGAACCGGGTCGATTTTTAACAAAGGAATTGGCCTCGATACTTAAAAATCCACAAGTGCCATTGGGATTAAAATTCAATTGAGGAACCCTATAAATAATGCTAGCCTATCCAATCTCATGAAAGCAAACTTGGCGGCCACACGAGAGGTCCTGATAAATAAAGCTCATTTTCTTTTTCTTTTCTTTTTCTTTTATTTTTCTTAATTTTTTTATTTCCGTCGCTTAGAGCAGATTATGCTCTCAGATTTTTATTTTCGCTGTATTTTCTAAACTGATGTTATCGTTGAGCCGCCGAATGCAAATTTCAATTCTTCAAATTCACACCAAATGTTTGAAGTTCGTGATAAATTTCTCTGAATTCGATTGTTTCAGCTAAATTGCGCTTATTCTTATGATCGAGAATGTCAGACGTGGTAATCAGTAATTGGCGAATCCATTTCCATTAAGTGAACGTTATAGTCGACTTATCTTTCCCCGTAGTCGCTTCCAAGCAGCCTTTGTTAATTTCGCCATTAAATTACTGGTTTGGGTTTATTGTCTGGGATCTCAAATACGGGCTTTCTTATACCCGTTAAGATTTACGCCGCTGTTCGATTTCAAGGAGGTCCTCCGAAAGTGACACAGTGGAAGACATTCCCGAGAGTAATGTACATTTCTTTGAAGGTATACTAACCTCGCTATTAGGATCTTTTGAGCTTTGTAAGTTCACTTTAGATAAATCCTCTTCTCACTTGAAATCAAGAACGAGTCAATGAGTTATCTATTTAAACAAGCAAAGAGTTCACCAATTCGGATAGTGAGACCAATCCCCGTGTTAGCCGTGGATTCAATCAAGGAAAGGCTGATCTATTCTAATTTCGAGGAGGAGCAACTGAAGTTGTATATCCTCGCTTGACCGATAACTCGAGCTAAGGTTTACCCATAAAACAAGTACTGGCAGGTTGCAAAAGAAAATACCCAGACATGAAGTCCTTTAGTATAGCTATTGAATTCCTTGCACTTGCAGAATCAGTCATAAATTAGATAACAAAATGAGTGTGGGAGAGATCCAGCCGCACTACAACGCCTTTGGACAGATTTTGAAACTCGAGATAATCAAGAAATTTTATCGAATTAACTACGTGAAATTGATAGTTCACTATAACTCGTTTTGGCTATTAATGTGTCTTCCGAGGATAACTCTGCTTCAGTATTCGCTTCTTTTTATTAGAAATTCATTAATTTTTTATTCTTTATCTTTCAAGATGTCAGATAGTTCAGCTTATTTTCCCTTTTGTTCGTTAATTTTCCAAAGACCTTAATGTTGATCCTATTATCATTTTCAGGTCCAAATAGTATGAACATTTAGTAGTCGTAGTTGGGATTTAAAATTCAGAGATCAGGATCGACATTCGACTTAAATCCATTTCCATTACTTGTCGACCTGTGCACCCGGGTGCACATCGACCAAAAACCAAAACTTTGAAAACATTTTACTCTAAGAGATTGGGTGGTTTATATATATATATGACAACAAGTTTTATGGCATCCGCTGTCAGATTAGACAATAGTCCTGGTAATAGTGACATAAATTTGTAGGTGTTCTATGGTCTATCAACAAGTTTTTTATGGCGCTGTTTCAGGATCGACAATAGTCCTTTGGTGATAACGTGCCATAATCTTGCATGCATGTAAATAATGGCAAATGTGCAAACATGTTTTTGGTCTCAAGTGCTTCCTGTGTGTGTTGATCTATCTCGAGGCCACCGAATAGTATTAGTGGTTGTATCTTCCACACATCTCATAAGCTTGATCTGTAGTCTTTTTCATAAGGGCACCTCTTGCCGAGCATCACCGACGCCCTGAGAATGAATCGCTTAAACCGTTATAGAACGTGTGCACTTACATCCACCTAGTTAACCTGTGATGTGGGCATCTCCTTAGCAGCTCATGAAATCTCTCCCAGGCCTCAGCCAAGTTCTCCCCCTTGAATTGTATGAATGTGTTGATCTCTTGCACCAGCTATGCTATCTTTACGGGTGGGAAAATTTTGGTCAGAAATCTTTGCACTAAGTCATTCAACGAGGTAATGGAATCCGGTGGTTGGCTAGTCAACCAATGCTTAGCTCGGTCGCTAAGTGACAATGGGAATAGACGAACCGGCAGTTTTCTCGTTACTCCATTATACTAATCATGTCACGACTTCAATAAAACTTGTCGATGTGCATTCGATTCTCACTAGCAACCCATAAAACTATATATTATGGAGCATTTTCTCGTGAAGTTACCCTTTAGCTCAAAATTGTTCGCTTGAATGGGTGGTCGTCGTATAGCTAACTGAACAATTATAGGTGGCAAGGCGAACTCCTCAAGTAGCATATGCTGATTATCATGCTATACAAATGATCTGGTGGCCTAATCTCTATAATTTTGTCCGGCTCCCGATCCACTCATGGTTCATTCCTTTCTTGGAATCGTTTCTTCATCCTCTTGATTCTCGCACGATTTTAAATTGGGCCATGCGCGCTTCTGCGAATCGGCGTAATGTCCGCTCGTTCGTGATCACGGTAATTCTCGTGATTTTGTCTTTGCATGTGCACACTAATCGGGCTTCCCGAAATCATAAAGTCAAGACCAAGTCACAAGATAGATAAAATAAGGCAAAATACCTTAAACAAAGAATAAATAAAAACAAAATAAAAATGATTAATAAGCAAAAAGAACTAAATGTACAAAATTGATCCAAAGTACAATCTATGGCACCTGTCACCAACACCAAACTTCCCCAAATGACGCCCAAAAACTCTAATGGGCTGGAAAGTGAGTGCAAAAGTTGGTAAAAATGCACTCGTGCCGCAAGTATATACGCGGCTGGAGTTCACGTGAGTGTAAAGTGGGCAAGTCAAGTGCCGTCTCTACCTAAGAGAAGTGTGTTGGAACACCGACTTGATGATCAAGACAATATTTGGATCTAGTCCTATAGCAAATTATGACTAAATTAACCGATTTGAAGAAAACCTAATATTAAAAATTCGATTTAAGGTAATGATGAGAAAACTAGGGTTTTGCCTTCGCCTACCACACCTAATGGATTTTAACCTAGATAACGTATTTATTTAATATTCCATATGATTTATGTTAGCGGTTGATCATGACTCCTAGATATTCTCTCTCGAGATATAGCCGCTATCTGCCATCGGGGTGTATTTACCCTCGCTTCAACCCCTTGACTCGAGATGCATGGCAAAACCCTAGTGCTACACTTGAATGCGGATATCTCTCGATCGACTATGTCGCTTACTTCCACGCCCATGAAATACCTTCGAGCATCACTCTAGCATAACATGCCATACATCAATAAGGGGTCATACTGATTGGGTACTCAAGAGTAAAGCAACCATGTGATATTCATATCGATATTAAATAAACCACAATTAAAATATTATTAATCCATAATAGTGCGTGTTAAAGGTTTGATAAAACCCTCAGAAGAGAAAAGTGGTTCATAGTGATTTTCATTACAGATCGGAAGATTTTCAAGATCAAACGAATTTGGGAAAGAAATACGTAGCCGCTCTCGCGATTCTTATAATCCATCTCCACTAATCTCTCTCTATCCGTCTTCTTTGTGTTCAAATTCCCGCTCCGACCCCTCTGACTCAAAATCGCTTCCCTTCTTTATATTCCCGTGATCCGAACCCATCAATGGCCCAGAAAATCTCAGAGTTTTTAACGCTTCCCGTTTGAGCGGAGCCCCGGCTACGCCGCGGCAGTGCCGTCGCGCACCTGGTGCCACCGAATCCGCTTATCGTGTTTGCTGCGCCAGAGCTCCACGCCACGGTACCACGTGCCAGCCGCGGGCGCCCGCCGCCGCGCACCGGCGGCTCCACCGCTGCACTTCTTGTGCTTCTCCCGCTGTTCTTTTTCTTCTCTATTATTTAGCTTCCTTTTATTCCACACACGACATGTCCTATAAAAACATTATAGTATGGGCAATTAGAGCAAATATTATGTAGAATATGAATGTGAATCATGCAATCGAGATATAAAACACATAGAAATTCATCAAATGCATGCATGATTCACTCCGATCACCAACCTCACCAGAGTCGCGCTTACTACCTTTGTCGAGGAAGACAAGTACAGATATAGCTCTTCTCCTTCGACTAGCTAGGAGAGCGATAGAGGGGAAGCAATGTGCTCTTTAATGGCTTGAAATGGCACTTCACATTTGGGCCCCTAGCCTTTTATATCCGCCCCTTTTAACGCTTTGAAGAAAGGCTACAAACGATTTGAATACCGCGAGATAAACCGCTTAGGGTCGGCCAATCGCCCTGAGAGACTATATCTCTTTGTCGCAGAGGCCGCATTCCAACCAGCGGCGATCCTGACGTCCCACCATATCTATCCCCATTCACAAATCAGCAGCCGAACAAATTGTCTGGAAGCCATCATGTAGTGCTACTTCTAGTTGAAGGTTCAATCAAGAACTAATACCGTCGCAAAGAAGCAGACGCTCCTCGTTGTGTGAGCCAAGTTATCCTTTCGTGGATCGAGCACTCATTAGGTGATGTCATCGATGTAAGCCTCCACTGGCTTCTACTTCAGGCAGAGGTTCAAAAACCGAGACATCATCCTCTCTGATGTAGCCCCGACATTCTTAATTAACGACATCACCCTATGGCCAATACATGCAGCCAGCATGCAGAAACGAGTTTCCGCCCCTGGCTCATCAGCCTTTATAAGATCGAGATTATATCCCAAGTAGGTGTCGAGAAAGGACAAGAGCTCATGACCTATTGTCGCATCTATGATTTGATAGATCCGAGGCAGGGGAAAGGTGTGTTTTGGGCATGCATCATTCAAATTGGCATAATCCACGCATACACGCCACTTGTCGTTCTTTTTTGGAACAACAACCACGTTAGAGAGCCATTCCGGGTACTGGATCTCCTTAATGAAGTCGACCTTTAGTAGCCTATCCACCTCCTACTTTATCACCTCTTAACGAGCTAGATGGAACCACCTCAACCTTTGTCAGACTGGCCTATAACTATCTTGCAAACTCAGTCGGTGCTCGGCCAATTAAGGCAAAACTCTTGGCATATCAAAGATGTGGGACCGTGCAAAAAATTAACGACCACTAAGGAGGAACATGGAGATGACCTCTTTACAAATGTTTCAGGCCTCTCAGTTCACTTCGTCGAGTCTGCGGTCAAACAAAGGAGTGCATTTATAGCGACTTGGCGATTCTTGATTCTCCCTGTGAGGCCGATTGAGCCTCGAGCATTCACTGTTATATGATCAGCACCTCACCCTCCTATCAGCTAAGTGCATAGCAGGTCCGGGCTACTTGCTAGTCTCTACTGATGTCGATATGTCGCCTCTGGAGTTAAGAAACCCAACCTCCGAAGGTAAGACGAGGTAATGCCTTCACAGTGGATCCGCACGATCTAATATGAGCATGAAATTACCGGCCACCAATCACCATCGCAATCGAGCTTGACCGGACCTGCCGAGATCGGGTAGTACCTTTCTCCAAGTGAGTGGGTCTGCGTGCCATTAAACCCTACCAGGATCCTTCCCAGGTTAAGCAGGTTGTCCGGCTTGTAGCCTAGCCGAACCAAGGTAGGAAAGTATAGGAGCTCCACTGCATACCAATATGCACTTCATCAAATGGTGCCCGACTTCCGCAGTCACACAAGAAAGGCCATCGCTGGGTCGTTTCAACGCCGTAAGGAGACCGAAAAAGGCTACATTCATCAATAGTCGCAGCCTTTGAGCGAAATCAGAAGTTGACTCCCGTCACAAAATCCTCGCATGCACGCCCGAGCACAGCTGGCTTAGGGGGCCGCAAGTATCGCAGGTCAATGATCGAATGTTACGGCCGAGGGCAACGACGCGATCCATCGCGCCAAGCTTCCACGCACTGAGGTGCCCCGCAATACGGTGGTTCACATACCAGCCAAAAGCGCGTTCGTCTAGTGCTCGAAATCCCAGATACACCGCAGGAATTGACTTTGTTCCTCTCGTGGTAGCTACGGAGAGGGCACGGCCACTTGAAACCGTGCCTACTTCGATGACGGAAGGAGACGGTAGGTGAAATTATGAATCTTACTTAGCCGTCGATGTCCGAATTTAGACCATCCGAGGGTCGGCATCCCGTGCTATGCCCGCCCTAGTGCCCTAGTAATACTGTATGGATTAATCACCATCGCCCGTTCCCTACCCTGACATCTCCATTCCTGGTCGGGCTTCTCTTCCTTTCCTTTCGCCCCACTACCGCCCGACCGGTTAGGAAGCATAGGCCATCATTCTCTTTCGCTAAAGCGCCGCACATGTCCTGAGCATGGTGTACCAATTCGCTCTTCACCAGCCTTTACCCATGGGAAGCCGGAGGCTTTATAGAAGAGATAGAGCTTGAAAACCCGTGGTGCCCTGCCAGAGTTCATACTTAATGGCCATAGCCAATGTCGGCCATGAACTCCAAACTAAAGCATGGCAGCCTCAAACTGCTACATGAAGTCTCGAATGGTCTCGAAACTCCCCATCTGAACGTGAAACAAACTGGAAAAGACTCCCATCACTACCACATCTGCTACGCAATTTTGTATGACACCCTTCGACAATCGACCTAAGGACGCTCAATGAAGCAGGCGTAGTAGAGAAACCACGATGTATGGACCAGTCAAGCTAGATGGTAATACCTGGCATTAAGAGGGCTGGCAGAGCCTCGCTGAGAGTCAAGACCAACGTAATGCACGCTGACACCCCAAACCAGTGTCCCGCTATGGACTAAATCGCCAACCTGGCCGGCACGGCGATATCAGCACCCGCACCGCACTCCTGCGTCCTCACTACCGATCAATAATTTTAACACAAATCGGGCAGAGTCTCCTTTGTACAAGGAGCTCTATCCAAAATCTAACATGTACAAAATATAGCAACATGGCTTATCCGAGGCCCAATATAATACAATGACCTCACTAGGTCTACTCATGAGTAAAAAAAATGACCACACAAGATCCATTTATCCATGTTCATTTAAAACATACAAAATTATATTTAAAACAATTTATAAGAGTTTAATTACAACACTCTTATAACATTATTAATAGAACAAGATTGTTCCAAAATATTTTACAAATGGTAACAAGGCCACATATCGGGGCCTTCTTCACAATTGCACTTCGACGACGCCATCCATCGATATTTGGTCCCCTGACCGAACAGCCTTTACATAGTGGTGAGCCACGCCCGCAGAGAGCAAACTTCCTACAAAGGTTACTCCCACCTGGTGCACATGCAAATGGTCATGTTCCACACTACAGATCCAAAAAACAGTGACAGCATCCTAGATTGGAATCTCTCCTGGCGGCTGTCATAAGATGAGATGAGACTCAACCATGTACCATGCCCCGAGTCCTTATTGACTCCTATCACACCCGAGTCCGTATTTACTCCTATCACACAATGTCAAAGCCTATACGTGATAAAATCCATCATTTCTAGATTACATCCAATGATCATTTTACAAAACAAAATTCATTTGTTTTCAAACCAAAAGCTTTATGGATGTTACACCCTCATATCACGCGTTTATTCAACCATGTGTCTTTTATGGGTAGCGACTTTGGGGGTGGTCTCACCGCAGCTTCACAAGCCTTCCCGTTACTGCACTTGGCCACCGTTGGAATAAGATATGGTGATGGGAACAAAAATAACGGGTTTTAACCCGAGGCAATCTGGTCCCTACTAAGCACAATTCGACACATATTTTCATTTTCATGTATACAACCTGGCAACCTTTGTCGGACGTGTCCCATTGCATTTCAGTCCACCCACCTGTAAAACACCAATGCCGTGTTGATTATAACCATGCACTCACACCCATTTCATGTGATGTCCCCTTGCATATGCAATGAAATGTGCCATTTCATGCCTATACACTATAAGGAAAAAGTCAATCAATGACACGTTTAAAGTGTCAAGGAAGAGTAACAA
Source organism: Tetrastigma voinierianum (assembly GCA_016808115.1). Classification (NCBI taxonomy): domain Eukaryota; kingdom Viridiplantae; phylum Streptophyta; class Magnoliopsida; order Vitales; family Vitaceae; genus Tetrastigma; species Tetrastigma voinierianum. The sequence continues at coordinate 315,177 of JAEQBH010006691.1, read as the reverse complement.
TGACGCTTCCCTAAAACGTTATGGTATTGACTGTCATTGTAATTATTTAAATACATTGACACTTGTTACAAGCGTCATCATTTTGAATAAAAACATTAACACTGAAAGGCGCCATAATCTTTTTCTAACCTAATATTTTTTATCGTGATAATTTTTAAGAGCGCGCCATTGATTTTTATATGTTCTTTGTTGAACTCGACACTCTTTACAAGTGTCATCTTCTTTCTTACATTAAAAATCCTATTTGTATTAATTTCATTGATTATATATAAATCCTCAATATAATGTCTATAGTAATTGAAAATATGCACATATTATGAAAAAAATCATATAGATTAGAAAAAACAATAGATTTAAAGCTATGATATTGAAATAAAGGCTATCTATATATCCATTTATCCAAAATTAAATTTGTATATATTCCCACTATTTAAACATTTTGTGAGTATGAATACAAAACATTCTTCAATCAATAGGCATTGGAGGATCTTCCCATAGGAGAGTGCACCGGGCCCATCAAAACCACCACATGAGGCCTTTTGTTCCTATTAAAATGTGAAAATAAGATTAGTTCAATGAAATAACATGATATATTACTTGATGGAGCTCATGTGTTTACATAAGTCATCATTTAATAGAAATAGACTATTGCAAATCAACACATCCCACACATGTGCCAATAGTGTAAATGTTCATTGTAACATAACATGATTACTCAGTAATTAAATTGCTTTGTGGAAGACACACATGTGGTTTCTGGTCGATTGGCTTTAGTTTAGCTGCAAAAAGTTACCAAAAATCATAGAAAAATATACAAAAAAGCTTAACAAATCCATCTAATTCGCAAATCAGGAAACAAATCTCAGAGCTCAAACTTATTTCTTCAGGCCTCCATGAAACAAATTATGCCTAGATAACTTATTCAAGACAAGTATGGAGGCATACCTTTCGAATGGTAGGAAGGAACATGAATCACCACTACTGATATAAAAAATTTAGATGATTTGTTTCAATACTATGGCTTAACCAATATACATCTAAGTAAATAGAATGTTGGTTGTATCCAAGAATGGTTTATTGAAATGATTTTACTAGAAGGGAGCCATTTTCTTGCCTTAAGTGAGTGCACTCTTTATCCCTTTAAATGATTATTTAAATAAGTCTTCACTTTGACATGAGTTTATGAATGGGCCAAATATAATTTTTTTCAAAACTATATTTTCGAGCAAAAAAAAAAAGCAAACATATTTTAATTTTTTATATTATTAGATATAGAAAAACTTCAAGAAAAAGAACTTTCGTGGAACTTAACACTTATCAAGACATTGCTTTTGCCATTTTGATTATGGGATGGTGGTGACTTTTAAGGTATTAAATAAAAATTGAACTCAATGAATAATACCTGATAGAAGATGATTCCACTCATGATTACTGGTAAGATGAAAACTGACCTCATAACGATTGACTCATAAAAAAAGACAATAAATTTAGCAAAAAAGTAAGTCATAATAATATTATATACATACTCATATCTGGAAAATAATAAAGAATCATAATAATATGAATTAGTGACAAAATGCTACACACAAGATATGACTTTATCAAAAAATCATTAACAAATCTTAAATTCAGCATGGAAATATAATTATTCTGAAAAACGTCACTAGACTTATCATTCCAAAATAAAAATTATGCTAAAATGGATTTGAATATTAGAGACAACTCATCACCACTTCAGGAGTTAATGTCAATATATTCAAAATGAATAGTATCATAAAGGAAAAACTTGAGCTATAGGACTAAAAGATGATAATATAATAAAACACATTAATATAAAATACATAGTATTTAGAACTAAAAGTAAATCAAAAGACAAAAGTGATTCAATGTCTGAATGAAAAGGATATAGCTCTACGCCACCGGGTATCGAATCCAAAAACACCGATCATGAACATCATAACTTGATTTTTCACTTGTCAAAAAAATCCTCGCATTTAAAAATCAGAAGCTATAATAAGATAATAACCTAAACGGTGATACAAAATTGACGGAAAAGGGATCATCATGATAAGAAATATATTTAATGCAAAGTACGGTAAAACATTAATGATACAACCACCTAAATGCATAAGAAATTACAATATTTTGTACTGTATTATCATGCATAATTTTTTCTTTTCTACCTTATATATTTATAAAATCATCGTCAATCATGAAGTTGAATTGTCCAAGGTATTGAACACTAGAGAGAGATTTTTTAAACTGCATTCATTTACAAATGTATACTATTAGAAAAAATAAGTACAAAAATTTATCAATCTAACCACTATTTTAATATCTTTAAGACAGTTAAAGATTCAAAATTACAATAAAATGAAAGTTATCAAAGTAATGGTAATGCTGAATTTGATATATAATTCACCTTGAGAAAATCTCTTAACCTCTTACAAATGCAAAACTTTTATTAGTTAATCTACTGATATAATTTTTTATGTGCCAAAACCCTTAAACTACTTAGTAAATGATAAAAGTTAAAAACAAAATGATGAATCGTCAACTTACATACTTTGCCATATCTCCATATTCCACAAAAAGATTAATATTCATTTAGGTTGTAGATAATTTATTCATTTCTCGATAACAATTGATTGAATAATTTAGATCAAACTGATATTGTATTAATTCTCGTGGATGAGTAATTTACCAACAATGCAACATGATTTGATACAAATAAAAGACAATTCAACACATCAGCAGACCTTCAACCAAAAGTTATTATCAATTGAGTCGCAACACCAATCTAATCGCACTTAATTTATCTCCATTTCGCTTATAAGATTTTTTTCCCCATCAACAATAATGTGTATAAACAAAACATGATTGATTAGTTAAGTTTATTATGGCAAACACATAAATGACAGAAAAATTTATTATTAAGTATAAAACCAACTCCTGCAGAGATGCCTGAACCTAATAATACCAACCTTCTTGATGATATCGTGATTACATAATATCCACATTCCACACTACCCGATTGCCTTGGGCACTATAAATGAAATGTAAACCATTATATTACGCGCATCCTTAAATTAAAATGTACGATTTTTTGGCATTAGCATATGAACTAAACTTTATAGTCAAACAAATCAAAGAATGAATTTTACACCACCATAACCTTACCTATATAAGTATAGGTTTTTTAATCTTTGTTTACGGTGGATGATTCTTAATGCCCTATATAATGACAATACTGACATGATGATATCAACATTAATCAAGTATTGCAATCTAGAAACTTACATGTTAACAATATCCTTTAAATCACCCCATGGTTGATGTAGCACTCTGGTCAAGGTAGTGTTGTCATTGTCCTGTTCCTGACGCCACCAACACCCAACGAAAACTGAATTTTTTTACAAAAAGAGATGATCGGCAAAAATGATAAACGAGGAAACTATAACCATCATAAAACCTACTCCTGGGTTGTATGAAACAAAATATAGTCAGCACCCACTTACATATCTGTGATTTGGATTTTGCAGGAACCTAACCTATTTTCCTTTGTTTTTCTCGCATTCCAAATTTTTCGAAACCACAGAAGGACAAAGCAAATTCTTTCAATTTTGTACTCCAACTGGCCTTCTGCACTGCGCTCAAGAACTAAAAGTCACTACAAAAATTACGAATAGCTACAATGCACAAATAGATAATTACTAAAAGGAAAACTGATAATATAATAGGGCTGATTAAAAATAAGGCGTGAATAATTCTTTCTGCCAAAATTTCAATGGAACATGATGCAATTGGTTGATACTTCATTTGATGAGGATTAATCATATCCATATCTTCTCTCATTAGAAAGGTTCTAAAACCCCTCTCCAAAAACATCAATTGAATGTTCGAATCGATTTTACTCGATTCTTCAACTAACATTAGTCCAATCGTGTCAAAGTTCTTGGATATCTTTATGACTTTCATCTTCCTTAAATTCCATTTCCCGCATTCCTCTTCTCTTCTTTTTCGCTCTTTAATCTCCCATAAAAAAAAATATAAGGTTAATCATCTCATTATGTTTTATTGTAACACATATTATGCTTATTAAACTATATGTAAATATAAAAAAATATTTCACCTGGGCCGGATGAGCACTAAGAATGACTAAATGTGCGGGCCACAAAACTTCATACCCAACAACTGTTCCAATAGTAGTAATTTGTTATGAAACAATCACCCAGCGCCGATTTGGTTCATAATGAGCATCCACCACTACTAGGTGCTGGGACCACATTCACGCATAAACGGTACCACCCCACTGGCACTTTCTTTCCTTGCTATGGCCAATTGACATTTTCTCACCTATAAAATTAAACAACCCAAGTATATTAGAAGTTATATTGATGAAAGTTTGCATGTATAAATTAAAGAATTTCATTTTTCAAACTTTGACCACCTCTAAGATTTTTAGGTTTACAAGTGTTTTGGTATACTGATAAAATTAAACTAGTTAACAAATAAAATGGGTTTTGGCGGCCTTAGTACCGCTGGGTTCATTCCTCAACATGATGTTGTGGGCACTCAACAAATTTAGGTACTTCATAAGATGATTTATTTTCTGCCACACCTCACTCCATATCATATTAGCTGAGGTGTAGTTGGTACCATTTCTGAAAGCTTTGCTAAAATGCCAGCTTCAAATTGAGCTTGTCGTGCTTCAGATGCTTTTACAAAATCTTGCATTGCACGATCAGCCACACTATGAAAAAACTGTCGATGCGTGTAATGCTTCCCTTTACCACGTACCCGACCGCCATATTCTGGGGTTCCCAATGCCCGTGGTAAAGTATCAATATTTCCATAATAACTTAGACCACTCTCTTGAGACTCCTTCAAGATCATCCTCTAAATAAATATTATAAAGTTATGTCTTCAATCGAAATGAATAGTATTTGTTATTTTTAAATATACTAAATTTAGGTTATAAATAAGAACCTACAATCTTCTCACAAAGGTATGACAACTTCCTCATCATTCCTTTTCCATGCTTTTTCCACAAAATGCTTCTATCAATACTTTCACTACACCTAGTTGTCACCGTTTGTGAGAATTATAAAAGACATCATAGTTAGTCCTTTATAAAATGTTTAGTATAATGAAAACACATATAAATGTGCAACCCGAGAAAAACGTATTTTTCCAAAAAAGAGCGACTCGGTAATTCTTGCTGGGACGATACAGGCAAAACCCTAGATTTTTCTAAATCTCGGATGATGAAACGGATCGCGCCTTTAGAATCATCTCGCGAAATCTATTTGAACTACACAAATCGCGGCCACTCGACAAATAATTTTTCAACACGCACTGAGGTTCAACGAGCCAATCACAAGGTGACACGTGACATGAGAGTGCATGCCATTACATACTGATAACACTGGGGGACACTTGCAATTTGAGTTTCCAAGTGTCATGCCCCGGTGAATACATGTGACAGGCGGATGAGTTCATACAGAGCGGATGGTGCTCCTAACTTAGGCCATGTGTCATGCAGCCGCCGAGGAACACGCTCAGGCTTAGTGGCTTCGCGTGGATTGATCAAAACATGGTGAAGGGAAGAAGGACTCCCGCCTTGGTATACCCGTGTTTGAGGAAAGAAGGACAAATCCAGAGGAGAGAAAAGACAAAAAAATAGAGAAGAGGTTGAAAAAGGAAAAGGAAGGAATATTGAAGATGTGGAGGAAAAAGCTACAAGCACCTCCATGGTTGTAAGGTTAAAAGGATCACACTCGATCCCACATGATTACAAGAGGTAGGACTTTGCCTGTTTAGTTAGCTTTCTGCTTAGCCATGGAAACAGTGCATTGATTAGAGTTTGAAGGTGACCCTTAATGGAGGAGATTCTCGTATAGGTAAATGTTGTGTTTTAAAGGAGATGTCGCTTTAGCTTTTTTTTCCTTCGACTTTTGACTATGTTCTAGCCATAACTTGGTCAAGCAACTCTTCTGAATTGAGCGTGATTCTAGTTTCTATAACGATCACTAGAGGAGAAAACATCTCCTTGAAATAGGTCTATCCAATTTCCGACTCCTTTTGACTCAGAAATGCATTCAAATGGGAGCTATGTTCAGTAGCTGGTCTTGCCGAAAAACCGAGAAGCCATGTTAAAAACAGTGTTTCAAAACTCAAGCTTCTCCTGCTTTTATATCGGGCTTTAAATCATGGATTTTGTGATGTCTCGGCTGACCTCGCATTTATGATGGTATGAGGCTTGAATTTTAAGCCATTGTGAATTATGGATCAAAGTGCCATCTCTTGGTTAAGATATGAGATGATGACTTTATTATGTGTTCCAAACAATTGGATTTATATGTGTTGTGCTTGAACATGGCCATGTTTTGGCATGTTGCAGCCTATAGGACTGAGGTGCTATGTCCTAGCCTGGAGACGTGAGCCATGACCTCTATTTGCCTAATTGATGTTAAGAGTTATGGGAATGTATGCTTGCATGATGTATTGAATTTAGTGAGTGGAATTCTAGCATGACAACATGTAAATTGATTGTTGAACTGAATATATGAATTGTTATGTACATTAGACATGAGGGTTCATGGTACACACCTAGTGTACATGCAAATGTCCATGTAGAGGTCTTCATACATCGGGCATGAGTTCGAAAGTAGTTTCGAGTGTAGTGGCACACCAGATTGCATTGGGTGTATATCAAATCGTTGCATTACATGGGTGTGTGTACATGGTAATCGACGGCACCTGGTCACACGTCAATCAGGTGGGCTCGAGAATGGACTAATTCCACCCGAGTCACACAAGTTAAATGAAAATGGAAAACGACAGCTGTCGGGCGAGCAAGTAGGATAGACACCATGAAAAGCCCGAAAAACCCCCGGTTGCACAACGATCCATCCGTGAAAGCCCAAAAAATTTAGGAGAGTGTAAGAGACCCGCGATGAGACCTTAGAAAGTTCAGTTGCCCAAAAAGACACGAAATGATTAACAAATATCACATAGACTACGGGTTGTGCGATGAGCCGAATCGACCTTCGGGTATTGATTTCATTGGCACTTGCATCGGTGGTGGGCCTGAGTTAACCCTAGCATATGGGGCATGAGTGTCATCTCACATGCATGCGCTTTTTTCCATGATAAGACAATCTGTTCAAGTTGATTTGTGTTGTCGTGTGGATCAGAAAATGATTTATTTGTACGTCCACCTAGGTTGGGAGTAGCCCCGTGTGTCTGTTTCTGGCCAGCTTCTACTACCCTCAATAGGACCCCCTTTCAAGCAGCAGCGTCACGCGGCAGCAGACGGTAGTTTCCTAGAGGCCGACAGCTTGAGAAAAGGGCCTGCCAGGGCCTTGATGTATTTTTGTATATGTATGAGAACTGTTACTCGTAACACATATCCTGTTTGTATATTGGAACAACATTTGGTTCTAATGCACGTATTTGTACCATATGTGTGAGTGAGGTTCTATAACTCTCACGTTTTGTATACGGACTATATGAAGTTATTTTATGTATTTATGAATTAAATACTCAAGGATGAGTCTCGGTATACGAGACATGAGAGTGCGATATCGGGATACCCGATTTCCATAGACTTCCACAGTTGATAGTCATTACCAGACCCTCGGGTTTTACGCTACAGCTTGGTATCGAGCTAGTATACGAATTAGGCCTTGGTGGGCATGGGTCTAGGGACATACTGTTAACGCAGGAGCATCACCGTCGGTATGCCGGAGCTTGAGTTAGAGTTACCTAGTGCCTTAAATTGATATCCGCATCATACTTGCACGGGTCTAGTAGAGGTTACTTAGGAGTCCACGGATGTGATTAGATCACATCATGCATTATGTGTTTTCTTGTGTATGCTGTGATTATATGTGCGTGATTGTGTGTTACGAATTGCGTGGATTATATACGTGTTAGGATGTACATAGGAAATGCGAACACGGGTGGTCGGTGAAACGTGAATCTTAGGAGTTCGAAACGAATGGATGGTTCGGATATTAGGTTATTATTGGCATGCGCGCCAAAAGTAGCATTTTAAAATGATTCTAAACTGATGTTTGACTTGTAGAAGGCAAGTAAGAGGATTCGGGCGTATAGTCGCCCATCGGCCATGGTCGAATCGCCAATTTGTTTTTTATCGCCAGTGCCTTCATAGAGGCCATGGGTGCTGCGATAGCCACTACTGCATAGGCTAATTCAGCTAGAGGTTAAGGAGGTGCTAGTAACCTCCAAAGGTTCAAGTCACATCATCCCCCAACATTCACTTTGAGGAGGGGACCGTTCTGGGTAGTCGACCATTGGTTCCGTCATATTGAGAGGATTCTCCAGGCTATGAAGATCACCTTGGATACTACTCGGATTATGCTGGTTTCATTCTAGCTTGAGGGTGAGTCCCAAATCTGCGGGATTTTGGTCACGACCTGGCGACCAAGAGTATGATGGGCTGATTTTCGTCGATCACTCATGGGAAGTACTTTCTCTCGGCTTCTCGAGCAGACATGCGAAGACCCGGGAGTTCCTTGAGCTGAGATAGGGGACGATGATTGTACTCGACTACGTACGATTCACGTAGTCGTAACGCTTCTCGGATGATATGGCAACGACGCCACGGGCGTTTGTGTGTCTGCAGGATGTAATAAGCTGTCCATCCGAGGCAAGATTGTAGGCGTAACCCCAAAAAGGATATGGACCCAATGGTCAATACACCTGATCATTGAGCGAGGTAGCGACACCGTGAGCATCTTGATGCGGTACCGCTGATAAGATTTAGGACAGCCAAGCTTCTTCTTCGGGGCTTTTCCGAGAAATAAGTGTAGGACTTCTATTCCGTAAGGATTTCAGGGGCGGTCGCGCCAATAGGCCAAAGTCAGGTCCTGGGCATTATTCAAATGGGCAAGATGACATGTTTCACTACCATCAATCGAGACACATGATGCCGACTCACAAATACAAGGGTTTCAAGATCGTGTGGATACACGCTCCGATCATTAGTGGTTACAGTACTCAAGATGTTCCTCTACCCAGCACGGGCCGTAACGGTGACGCTGTGGTGTGACACGCACGGTGTTTTGGCGCATGCCAGAGCGCAGTATAATGAGGTCGAAAGGAGCGTGACAGTCGACTTCGGGATTTAGGGGTGTGCCTACTAGCTGCCCACAAATCAGCAGCACATCAGTCAGTGATTCAAGGCACGCTTCTACTTTTCGCCTCGTGGCAAGGGTGTTATTTCACCGTGCATCGTATTCCTTTATCGCTGTATCTCAGGTGAGAGTATCAGGGCTTAGAGGCTGACCTTAGACAGCCACTCCAGATGTAGGAGCTCTCTCCCCTGGGGTGGACTAGGGTGAGAATTGATCGGATATGTCGGGATGTAAGTTACAGATTCCGATTCTACTTAATGGTGGACCTTTGATTCGTGCCATGTTAGGTGATCCTAATCAACAAAAATTTTTGTATCCGTTCTCCTATCGTAGTCAAGCTACCGCAGATAGTGGTCTAGGGCCTTAACATGCGGGATGGGTTTTCTTCTGCATAAATGACTTCATGCTGAAGGCCAAAAATGGTGGAATTTAAATTTGATTTTTAAGGCCTGGTAAAAACAGGGGGTTTCGGTGTTCACCGAACGAAACAAAAAACAAAAAAATCAGAAAATAGAACCCTTGAAGTGTTAGCCACCGGTTTAGGGTTTTGCGGTAACCACATGTCCTCGGTATTTTTCTCGTGCTACGGGAGCATGACATATAGTCATTTCCCAACCGATCTTCATTTAGCTTTGAAAACTAAACCCTATGATTTTCCCTTTTGAAAAATAGTACTTCAATGGGAATAAATGTTCCTAATAAAGGAAAAACACATCTCAAAACCCTAATCCACGAGGCACCAGCGCGTGAGACAATTATCCCGAGCTCAAATGGATCTAGTGAAAGTATCCACTGAACCCAAAAAGCTTGCCAAATACACATTAAAGAGAGCATGCTTAAGAGATTTTAACCTAAGTGAGAAGCAGAACACAAACAACCATAAATAATGGCATAAGAAATGGGAACCGTGAGTTACCCTCCACACCCTAGCCAACAGCCGCCCTTCTCAAGGAGGAAGAGGTTCAGTCAACATCCCCGAAGCTGTCATCCTCGTAGGGAGTGTTTGGCACCGAGAAAATGGAAAAGAAAAGGAAAGAAAAAGGGAAAAGGAAGCTCGCGCGTGGAAACCGCCTCCCGTCACTGAGATCCAAATTCGTTCCGCTGGATTTGTACAAACTGAGACTATATAGATGCTCGCAAGGGAAGCTACAAAAAAACCAAAATCGGAAGATTATTACTGTGGGTAAATGGAAACCAAAAGCAAAAGCAAACAGGTGTAGCGTGAAAGCAGAACAAAGTATGTGAGTAAACAGCTGTTTTGAGTCGAATGCTGCTCTTCAGGAGAAGCTTTCCTCAAGTAGCGGAAAGTTTTTCTTAACATTTTGCTCTTTCTTTCCTTCCGATCTTTGATCTGCAATGTTGAGTTTGACTTGAAATTCTTCTGCTTGATCGACTCAACAATTTGCATAATTAGCTCGCAAAATCGGCAAAAATTTGCCACAAAATGTGATCATTAAAATAGTAGTAATCGTAATGTAAATCGGTTAATTGTAATGATTAGTATACAAAAAGCACTCAAAACCTATAATAGCCAGGGTTCAAAATAGCACTTTTTGACACTAATCAAGGCCCTCAACCTACACATTGCTAGTCCCTTTAGCAATGAAAAAGAAAGAAAGAAAGAAAGAGCACACAAATGATAATAAAATAATGTTCACAAAAATTATATTTCAAAAGGTTGTGAATGAGTAATGCCTAATCCCTAAGTAAGAATAATCAAATGCCGCGGTCCAATAACTATCATGAGAGAATGAACGCCATACAAAATTGAGTATCAAAAGAGTCTCCATCTCAAAGAATCAACCAGAACTCACCAAAATCTTGCGCTTATTTTAGCCCTCAACAATAAACTCGCTAAACCCGCACTCTCCCCCAACCCCAGCTACTACCACGACTCCAAAGATGCTAACCCTCCAACCTAAAGTAGACGTGACCCACCTCTTATTCCACACCATGCTGTAGGGTGCAATGTCGAGAATCGACCTCACCAAAGTCCATAACTGGATCTACCGATGACTCCCAACCAATTAAGGCTTAGGGCACCAAGTCAAGGCAAAGGATCTTTTGACCACAACCTACTGTGTTTCACTCGACTTCGAACAATGATTTCGAGACTCCAGCACTCCACAACTTGCTACTACCCACCCATCCACCCATGTAATCTAATTAATTAAGTCCTGACTTAACCGAAGGTTTAGCACCAGCTTCAGGGCTGCTTTCGCCTATATACCCCCCCGATCGCAGCTCGTTTCAAGGCAAAGTGTTGCAATTTTTATTCTTTTCTTTTCTTTTTCTTTTCTTTTCTTTTTCTCGTTTTTCTTCTTTTTCTTTTTCCACAGGGTCCATAACCTACAAAAGTGGTACTGAAACTAGGGTAGTTATGCAAAGTAAAGGAGGTTGTGCGCTTTTTCACCTCATTATTGAAACTCCAATGTGCATCAGGTGGTTAGCTAAAGGTGGAAGAAAAAGGTTGAAAGCAAAGAAGAATTTAACTAATCATCCACTCAATTATGCACATGGAACCAATCTAACATCAATATAATCTGGACAAAGTTTCAATTTTTCAAACCACGTATTAAAGTAAAACGCACAAAATTTTGCTGCAAAACTGTCCAAATTTTGAAAAGTAAGTCAGAAGTATAACAAATCTTATAGAAAGGGACCCAAAGAAGCCTAAACATCAAAAAAATGGGCTTGAACAAAATAATAACAAAACATAAATACAAAAGTCACTTCCCTTTCTATAATCCTCCCCAACCCAAACACATCTCTGCATGTCCGAAATGGGCTCTGATTGAAAATTAGAGAAGGAAGTGTTACCTTGATGAGATGTGATCATTGCTGAATAGGTGACTTCGTAAGCTTTCCATCGACACGTTATTCAATTGGCCAGTTTCAAACAAAACAAGTTAGAGAAGAAAAGAGAGGTAAGTGACCGCTTGAGCATTTTTAAAATTACACTTTCATAATAATCTCAAAAAACATTCTTTCTGGCCATATTTGATTCTACACTCTAAGCTTTCCAACGGTACCAAAAACGCCTAAAACAGAGTTCGAATAAAGTGCGATGAGCTTAAAACAAAATCGAGAGCGCAAAAGCGGGTTTCATACGAAAAATTTCATTAACTACCGAAATTAGCTAAGCTAGCTGGCCGAAAATTAGCATTTATGGTAAAATTTCGCTTATAAGACAGCGAAATTTTTTATTTTCGATTGCTTTCTTTTTTCTTCAAATAAAATAAATAATAATTAAAAATAAAAATAAAATAAAAAACTTTTTTTATATTAAAAAATGCTTTTCTTAAGACAAATTTTTTTAATATATAAGAAGTATATATAAATAAAATAATAATTTTTTTTTTTTGAAATAAAAAGTAATATATATATAAATAAAAATAAAATAAAAATAAATTTTTTTTTTTGAAATAAAAATAATATATACAGAAAAACAAACGTTTTTTTTTTTTTTTTTTTTAAATATATGTAATGTAAAATATAAAAAATAAAAATAAAATAAAAACAAATTGAAAACACCGTGCATTCAAGAATACCGTGCATTTCGCTAGCCTAGCCGAAATGCACTGCCTAGCTAAATTTTTCACTCGGGCTGCCTCACAAAGTGCCCCGCTAGGCTAGCGAAATTTCGCTAGCTAGCTTGGGGCCATCTACAGCGAAAATTTGATTTCGCCAGAATTACACTTCCCCGCTATAGTTGCGAAAACTGCCGCTTGTTGATTTTCAATCAGCTTCAAAATTCTGCACAAAAACTCGCAAAATTAACACAAGAAAAATTAGAAAATTGCAAAAACAAAAATTAATTTAAAACATAAATTAACTAAAAATTAGATAAAAACCTAAGAAGAAAACAAGAAATCAAAATAAAATACAATAAAAATGAAATAAGACAAGAAAAATTAAAAACAAAAAGCCGGGGGGAGACTCCAAGCCTCCCATACCACTCTCAGGGCTCGAGGTCACGCACAGCGGAGCCGAAATGCAGGGTTCTGGGTGCCCAACCGAACCAAGACCGAACCATCCACTATGCCACGCCGCATGAGCGGGTCGCCAATTTTCGAAGGCGCGTAGTGGCAATACCATGAGCAAACACGCCAGCTTCTTCTTTGAGGTGTTTATGAGAATAGGCAGCCAAGGGTCAGACTTTTTTGGGTGGGTGCTTAGGATTGCCGCCGCAAGGGCAATATGTACACTCGGCGCGGGGTTTTTGGTTGCGTGCAAAGTGGGCACTAGGATTCAACTTCATGGGATTGAAGGATAGGTTCGGGCTCTTCCATTTCTTTCCTCTCTCCATTACCCTCCTTCAACAAGATTGGGAGGTTTCTTCTTCCTTTTCCATGGTCCCATATTATTCTACATGCCATACATAATTGTGGGGGCACCCTCGTAGCCCTCGAGGATCTTCACCGGGCTCCTCTTCAATTCCTCCCGGCCGCACTGAGTCCGGTTCTCACCTACGCAGTGCCGCCACTCTTCCTCCGTGATTCTCCTCCTCTTGTCAACACCGAATGCGAGCTTTGAGATGGATTCCCCGGCAGGATGTCCACTTTGATCAATTTCGCTTTGAAGCCATCCAATTCCTTGTTCAGTGATTCCACTGCCTCACTTCTATTAGTCAACATTCACGCCTCTATTATCTCATGAAATTGTCCACTTGTTTGCCTCTAAACTGTGATGGCTTGTTCAATGTGGATAAAGGTGGTGGTTGTTGCCGCCGGGAAATGGGAAGTACAATAAAGAGGGTTCAGAGGTGAATGTTATTATGGAGGTTTTGGTTCCCATGAGGTGAATTATAGTGGACCTCCAACTATGGTTGTATACTACCATATGGTGAACTCATCCATTGGTCTCGAGTCCCCGGACATGTAACCCTCTAGAGTTTCCCTCCATAGGGTACTGACTGTATTGCTCTCCCTCTAAGTGTTCCATTTGGTTCAATTCAAGTTCAATCCAAGTTCTTGAGGGAGATTGACTTTAAGTAGCCTGCCTTCTAGTTTCTAATCCACTGAGAATGGATTCCTGTAGCCAAAAACAGGGCAACACAAAAACAACACAAACAACTCACGCACCGTTTTTTTTTTTTTTTTTTTTTATGAAATGAAAGAAAAACGACAAGAAATATAAAAGGAAATTCACTAAGACTTGTGATGAGGATCATGTAAGTGTTCCACACCTCCTAAATGCACTTAGGCACCATCCCCTGGGCATCGCGCCATTTGATTCGTGGTGCCACAAAGAGGGTGATCCTAATCAACAAAATTTGTATCCTAAGCCTTCCTACCGCCGTAGTCAAGCTACCGCAAAGATAATGCCTAGGCCTAAAACACAGGATGCGGGTTTTCTTCGTACAAATGACTTCATGCTGAAGGCCAAAAATGGTGAATTAAATTTGGATTTTTAAGGCTTGGTAAAAACAGGGGGGTTTTGGGTGTTCACCGACCGAACAAAAACAAAAATAAAAATCAGAATAGGAACCCCTTGAAGTAAAGAAATACCGGTTTAGGGTTTTAAGGTAAACCACATGTCCCCGGTATTTTTCCTCGCTGGGAGCATGACATAGGTCATTTCCCGAACCGGATCTTCATTTAGCTTTGAAAACTAAACCCTATGATTTTCCTTTGAAAAATAGCATTAAAATGGGAATAAATGTTCCTAATGCTGAAAACACATCTCAAAACCCTAATCACGATAACTAGCGTGAGGACAACTAACTCCAGCCTCAAAACTGGATTCAGTGAAAGTATCCATCAACCCAAAAGCTTGCCAAATACACATTAAAGAGAGCATGCTTAAGAGATTTTAACCTAAGGAGCTGGTGAACACAAACAGCCAACCATAAATACGTGCGTTAAAACAATGTGGGAACTGTGAGTTACTCCATTACCCTAGCTAACACCGCCCCTTCTTCATGAAGAGGTCTAAATTCTCCGAACATCCTCCGAGTTGTCATCCTCGAGGAGTGTTTGGCAAAATGAGAAAAATGGAAAAGAAAAAGGAAAGGAAAAGGGAAAAGGAAGCTGCGGAAACTCGCCTCCCGCCACTATATCCGAAATTCAAGTCTGTTGATTTGTACAAACTGAGACTTATATAGATGCTCGCTGTAAGGAAGTTATAAAAAAAACCAAACTAAGATTATTACTGGTGGGTAAATGGAAAAACCAAAAGCAAAAGCAAACAGGTGTGGAAGTGGAAAAGCAGGAATGTGAAAGTGTGAGGAATGGCCGGAGTCGGGATCAAAGGTTTCGCAGAGAAGCTCTCAAAGGGTGTTTTTCTTAACATTTTGCTCTTTTCTCTTTCCTTCTGACTCCTTTGATCTGCAATGTTGAGTTTGACTCAATTCTTCGTGCTTGATCGACTCAACAATTTTGGCATACTCAGCTAGCAAAAATCGCAAAAATTTGCTGTACAAAATGTGATCACAAAAATAGTAGTGGACCGTAATGTGTAAATCGGGCACTGAGAATGAGATTAAAGGTACAAAGCACTAAAACCTATACAAATAGTGGTTCAAAAATAGCAATTTTCGATACCAATCACACCCCCAACCTACATAATATACAGTCCCTGAAGAATGAAAGCAAAAGAAAGAAAGAAAAAGAGCATATAAATGATAGCTTAAATGTAATGGTTTCAGCCCACAAAATTCATATTTCAAAAAGGTTGTGAATGAGTAATGTCAACCCTAAGTAAGAATAATCAATGCCGTCCAATAACTATCATGAGAGAATGAATGCCATACAAATTGAGTATCAAAAGAGTCTCCATCTCGTTGAATCAACCAGAACTTCCGCCACCAAAATCTAAGTGTTTATTTTAGCCTCAACAATAAATCAAGCAACCCGCACTCTCCCCAACCTAGCTACACTACCACGCCTAATTCTTACATGCCAATCCAACCTAAATAGATCGCACCCACCTCTTATTCCACACAATCTTTGCTGCTAGGTGCAATGCCGAGAACTCCGACTCACCAAAGTCCATGTAACGGATCATCTACCGGCTGACCCTAACCAATTAAGGCTTAGGCACCAAGTCATAAGGATCTTGACCACAAATCTCTACAGTTTCACCTCCGACTTCGACGATTTCGAGACTCCAAAGACCTACAACTGCTAAACTCCACCCATCCACCTGTTGTAATCGAACACTATGTCCTGCGGATCAACCGTGAAGGCTTAGGTGGCACTGTGCTTTAAAGGCTTTCGCCATATACCTGACCGTGTTTCTGGTTTCATGCGAAAAGTGTTGCAATTTTTATTCTTTTCTTTTCTTTTTCTTTTCTTTTTCTTTTTTCTCGCTTTTTCTTCTCTTTTTTCTTTTTTTTCCACAGTGTCCATAACCCATTAAAGGTGGTCAATGAAACTAGGTAGGTTGGTGCAAAGTAGTTAGAGGTTGTGCGCTTTTTTCACCATATTGAAACCTAATGTGCATTGTGTGTGGTTAGCTAAAGGTGGAAGAAAAAGGTTGAAAGAAGAATTTAACTAATCATCCACTAATTGCATGGAACCAATCTAACATCAGCTATAATCGACAAAGTTTCACTTTTCAAACTACGTATTAGGTAAAACGCACAAAAATTTTCGCAAGGTTGCAAACGGGTCCAAATTTTGAAAGTGTCAGAAAGTGGCAACACTTTATAGAAGGACCCAAGAAGCCACTAAACATCAAAAAATGGGCTTGAACAAAATAATAACAAAACATAAATAATAAAGCCACTTTGTTAACTCTCCCCCAACCCAAACATCTCAAGGTCCTAAATGGGGCTCCTGATTGGAAAATTTTCTGAGATAGCAGCGTTACCTCCCGATGCGAGATGTGACTAATGCTGAATATGGTGACTTTCGTAAGCTTCCATCGACACGCGTTATTCACCCGCTTGGGCTTCAAACAAACAAGTTAGAGAAGAAAAAGAGAAAAAAGTGACCAGTTGGAGCATTTTTAAAATTACACTTTCATAATAATCTCAAAATACCTTCAATATATTTGATCTCTGCCACTCCCTAAGCTTTCCAACGGTACCAAGAACGCTTAAAACAGAGTTCGAATGAAAAGTTATGAGCGAAACAAAATTGAGAGGCAAAAGTGGGCCTGAGGCGTGTACTTTACAACCAGCGAAATTTTCGCTTTAAGCTTAGCTAGCTTAAAATTAGGCATTTCGCTACATTTGCGTAAAATTCTCGCTATGTCTCAATAGCGAAAAATTTTTTATTTTTTGATTTTGCTTTTTTTCAAATAAAATAAATAATAATTAAAAATAACAAAATAAAAATAAAACTTTTTTTTATATAAAAAACGTTTTTCTCTTTAAGACAAATTTTTTAATATATATATATATATATATAAATAAATAATAATTCTTTTTTTTTTGAAATAAAAAGTAATATATATATAAATAAAAATAAAATAAAAATAAATTTTTTTTTTTTGAAACAAAAAGAATATATACGTAAAACAAACGTTTTTTTTTTGGCCATATACAAAATATAAAATAAAATAAAATAAAAACAAATTGGAAACATCAGGCATTTCGCGAGATCGGCATTTCAGCCAGCCTAAATAAATGCATCGTGCCTAGCGAAATTTTTCAATTTCGCCGTTCAATAAAAATTTCCTCAGCCAGCTTTTAAATTCTCGCTAGCTATGGGGCTCATCTATAGCTTAAAAATTTCGTATTTCGCTTAGAATTGCGAAATTTTCGCTATAGTTGCGTAAAATTGGCCGCCATGATTAATCAAAGCTCAAAATTTGCACAAAAACTGCAAAAATTAACACAAGAAAAATTAGGAAAAATTGCAGAAAAACAAAAATTAATTTAAAAACATAAATTAACTAAAAATTAGATAAAACCTAAGAAGAAAATTAAAGAAATCAAATAAAATACAATAAAATAAAATAAGACAAGAAAAGAAAACAAAAGCTGAGACTGCGTTCCCCATACCACTTCCTTAGGCCTTTGAGGTCGCCTAACTAGCTGAGCTCGTAAATGCAGGGTTCGGGTGCTCCAACCGAACCTAAGACCCGAACCATCCACTATGCCACGCGGTATGAGCGGCTGCCAATTTTTTCGATGAAAAGCCAACACGAGCAATGGCCACTAGCTTTTCGAGGTTTTGTGAGAATAAAGTGCGATGGGTCGACTTTGCGGGTGCTTTGGTGGATTGGTTGTGCCTGGTGCAAGGGCAATATGTACACCGGCAGTGGGTTTTGCCGCGTGGCAAAGGCACTAGGATTCAACTTCATGGGGATTGGTCAAGGATAGGTTCGGCTCTTCCATTTCTTCCTCTCCATTACCCTCCTCGCCAAGATTGGGAGGTTTCTTCTTCCTTTTCCATGGCCCATATTCTACACATAATTTCAGGGGGCACCCCGTAGTTCCCTCAGAGGATCTTCATCGGTTCCTCTTCACTCCTCCCGGGCTTCTGCACTGAGTCCTGCTCACCCACAAAGATGCCGGCCTAAGCACTCTTCCTCCGCATTCTCCTCCTCTTGTCAACAACCGATTGGTGAGCTTGAGATGGACTCCCCAGATGTCCACTTTTTGATCAATTTCGCTCTGGAAGCCATCCAATTCCTTGTTCAGAGCCTCCACTGCCTCAATTTCCTTCAATAGTCCAACAACATTCACCTCTATTATCCTCTATGAAATTGTCCACTTGTTCGTCACCAGGATGGCTTCGTTCAACGGGATAAAGGTGGTGGTCGTTGTCACTTGGTGAAACGTAAAGTATTAATAAAGAGGTTCGTGGAGGCATATTGTGGAGGTTTTGGTTCCCATGAGGAATTTGTGTGATTCCCAACTATGGTTGTAAGTATCACCATATGGTGAACTCATCCATTGCCCCTGTAGTCCCTCATGGACATGCATCTCCTGTGGTAGTTCCCATGTGGTCACCGACCGTATTGTTCTCCTCTAAGTGTTCCATTTGGTTCAATTCAAGTCTAATCCAAGTTCTGAGGAGATTGACTCTTTAAGTAGCCTGCCTCTAGGTTTCTAATCCACTCGAGAATGGATTCCTCGTAGCCAAAAATGTGGCAACACAAAACAACACAAACAACTCGGGCCGCACCAGCTTTTTTTTTTTTTTTTATGAAATGAAAAGAAAATGACAGTAAAATATAAAAGGAAATTCACCAAGACTTGTGATGAGGATCACAAGTGTTCCACAGCTCCTCAAATGCACTTAGGCACCATCCCCGGCAACGGCGCCATTTGATTCGTGCCACAGTAGGGTGATCCGGAATCAACAAAATTTGTATCCTGAGCCCTCCTCCCATCGGCCGTAGTCGCTTACCGCAAAGATGCTGGTCTAGGGCCGAACACAGGATGGGTTTTCTTCAGACAAATGACTTACAAAGAAGGGCCAAAAATGTGAATTAAATTTGGATTTAAGGCTTGGGTAAAAATGTGGGGTTTGGGTGTTCATCGACCCAAACAAAAAAAAAAAAAAAAAAAAAACTCAGAAATAGAACCCTCAAGTGTTAGGGGCCACCTGTCAGTGGTTTTAAGGTAACCACATGTCCCCGGTATTTTTCCTCGCTGGGAGCATGACATATAGTCATTTCCCGAACCGGATCTTCACGTAGCTTTGAAAACTAAACCCTATGATTTTCCTCTTTGAAAAACAGCATTTAAATGGGAATAAATGTTCCTAACAAAGGAAAACACATCTCAAAAACCCAACCACGATAACTAGCAGGAGACAACTAACCCGACTTCAATGGATCTAGTGAAAGTATCCATTGAACCCAAAAAAGTTTGCCAAATACACATTAAAGAGAGCATGCTAAGAGATTTTAACCTGGGAAGTGAGAAGCAGTGAACACAAACAACCATAAATACGTGCAAGCAGTGGTCAGGGAACCGTGAGTTACCTCCACACCCTGGGGCCCACAGCCGGTCCTCTTCAAGGAGTGAAGAGGTCTGGGTTTCAACATCCTCCCGGCAGAGCGTCATCCCCGTATGGCGCTCACAGCCGAGAAAATGGAAAAGAAAAAGGAGCAAAAAAGGGAAAAGGAAGCCGCAAACCGCCTCCCGCCACCGTATATCCGAAATTCAAGTCTCGTGATCTTTGTACAACCGAGATTCTATAGATGCTCGCGTAAGGGAAGTTACAAAAAAAAAAACCAAAATCGAAGATTATTACAGTAAAATGGAAAACCAAAAGCAAAAGCAAACATGGTGTAGCGGAAAAGCGTGAATGTAGCAGAGTGAAATAAAGGCCGAGTCGAATTGCTCGCAGGAGAAGCCGCAGCGGGTTTTTCTTAACATTTTGCTCTTCTTTCCTTCCGACCTCGGATCCGCAATGTTGAGTCGACCTAATTCCTTGTTGGATCGACTCAACAATTTTGGCATAATTAGCTCGCAAAAACTGCAAAATTTGCCACAAAATGTGATCATTAAAATAGTAGGGACCGTAATGTGTAAATCGGGTTAATTAGAATGATTAGTATACAAAAAGCACTCAAAACCTATAATAAATAGGGTTCAAAATAGCACTTTTTGGACACTAATCAACCTTCGGGTCATGGACATGTCAGAGATCGAGGTCATCCTGGACGGACCGGGCCGACGGTGACATAAGGTTGTCATGGATTGATTGTATGAGAGTTATCGCCACACACCGCACGGTACTTGTGTTGTGTTTCGTGAATAGGCACGATGTTTCCACCCCCATACTATGTATGATTCACTTAGCACTGGCAATGATCTAGTCAAGTTAGCTAGCCTTTTACTCTGTGAGACCGAACATGAGTCTGCTCCGTGTCTCATGAGTACGAGGATGTCAGACCAGCTACCGGATTACTCCACCTAAAGATAGACTCGCGATTGAGTTGTATCCTGCTACGTCGACCATTTCTATGACTCCGCATAGGATGGCGCTGGTAGAGTTGCAGGAGCTCAAGGTTCAGATACATGAGTTACTGGGCAAGTGGCTCTATTAGACCGAAGTACTTCACCATGGGGCGCCTGCTCGTTAGCGAAGAAGAAGAGGTGGCATCTTACAATCGTGTATCGATTATAAACAGCTGAACAGGGGAGCGACATCAAGAATCTGTGATCCATTGCCGAGATTGATGACTTGTTTGATCACTGAGGGGGCACAGTCTACCTAAGATAAAACCGCGACCGTTACCATCGCTTGAGAGTTGGGGTGGAGATGCATTATCCTGTAAGACAACATTCAGACGCTGCACGGCACTTGAGTTTAGTGTGATGCGCCTTTTGGATTGACTTAATGCACCGCAACATTCATGGATATCATAACAGTGGGGTGTTCACAGCCTCATTTTTAGACTGTAGTTTGTGGTGGTCTTTGTCGATGACATCCTAATCTACTCCCACTTGGAGGTGGAGCATGAGATCACTTGAGAATCATATCACGCCTTTGAGGATCATCATTGTACTCCAAGCTATAAGGCGCGAGTTTTACCATCGAGGTGAGCGCCTCTTTCTGGGACACGTGTGTCATCTTCAGCGTGTTAGTGGACCTCGGGAAGGTCAAGCCGGTGATGAGCTGGGAGAGACCAGTTAGCCTCTCGCAGATACGTAGTTTAGGATTTATATGGGTATTACAAGAGGTTTATAGGGATTTCTCCCCCACCGCAGTGCCTATAGACGAGATTACTGGAATGAGGTCAAGTTTGTGTGGGATGACTCATGAGCCTAGCTGCCCAGAATCAAGAGGAGGCTTTCCTTCAGCCTCCTATTCGATAGTCCTAGAAAGGGGGACAGAGGTACACAAAGTGTACCTGCAGATGCTTCATGCAAGGATCGACCGATGTGTTCGATGTCCGGGAAAGTTGTGGCTTATGGTTCTCATCAATTGAAGAATCACGAGCAGAATTAACCCCACATATGACATGGAGTTGGCAGCCGTAGTCTTCGCCTTAAAGATTTGGCGCCACTACTTATATGGTGAGCAGTTCGAGGTGTTTCAGACCACAAAAGTCTGAAATACATCTTCACGCAGCGAGACCTCAACATGAGGCAGCGTAAGTGGATGGAGTTTTTGGAGGATTACGACTTACTTTGCACGCCATCCCTGCAGAAGGGCAAATGGGTGGCCGAGCACTCACCGGAAGTCACGGGAGTACGGCCAGCAGAAGCTTCCCCGAGTGGCGGATGCTCGAGACAAGGTAGTTCGTGACTACAATACAATGAGTGTGCTTGTGGTACCTTAGGGAGGCTCCAATGGCTACGCCGGTTCTCTAATGAGCAGAGTATTAGGATCTCATGTGGGCAGACGTAGAGCTAGTGTCCATCAGGGACCGAGTACATTCAGGTACAGCTGACAAACGCTGGGCCATCACACAGATGGTAGTCTTCGATATAAGGGACGGGTTGTGGTCCCCTAGTCGACAGATTTAAAGGAGGAGATCCTCAGGGAGTTCCATTGCTCTCGATTCGCTGTGCATCCAGGTGGCACGAAGATGTATCGTGATCTTCGTCGCCATTATTATTGAAGCGGAATGAAGCATGTCGAAGACTTTGTTCGACAGTGTCTCACATGCCAACAGGCTACTGGCGCTGAGCACTAGAGGTTACCGTGGCTACTCCACCACAGATAGCTTATAGAAGTGGGAACACATGACATAGACTTTAGACTACTTGCCACTTTGTATCGCAAAGCATGATTCGCAGGGGTTATAGTGGACCAACTCACCAAGTCGGCACATTTTCTAGTCGTGCGGATGACCTTCACACTGGAGGAATTTTGCAGGTTGTATATACGGGAGATAGTATGGTTGCATGGAGTGCTAGTCTCCATAGTATCAGATCGGGATCCCGCCACGCCCTCGCTCCGGGGAAAAGTTTGTAGGAAGGCCAGCTGGGACACCACTATCGATGAGTACCGCTTCATCCCTCGGACGCATGGCACAATCAGGAGCGGACTATTCAGATTTTAGAGGACATGCATCCTAGATCTCAAGGGTAGCTGGGAGGAGCACTTGCCCTTGGTAGAGTTCGCCTACAACAATAGTTATCAGGCGAGCATATAGATGGCACCCTATGAGGTTCTCTGAGGCCACTGGCTTCGATCACCTACATGTTGGATGCAGGTGAGAGGAGCCCATCACTAGTCCAGACCGATTAAAGACACCTCGAAGGCGTGGTATGATCCCAAAGGCCTCCCCATCGCTCAGCCTAGAAGAGTTACTCCGATATACAACGACGACTTAAAGTTCGAGGCGTGATCATGTCTTCAAGGTGATGCCTAAGAGAGGAGGCGATCGTTCACTGCCAAGGAACTGTCGAGGTACATTGACCCTTCTCGAGGTACTACAGGGCGCTAGCCAGGTATTATCTAAGTACTGCTGCCGCCAGTTTGTCGGTAGCGTTTCATGAGGTGGATTCTCCGCCCTCCGCCATTCCACGTTCGGTAAGTACACCCGTATCCGACTCATATAAAGGATTAAACGAGCTTATTGTTGATGCGGATAATCGAGGAGGGACCAAAGGCAGATATCGATACCAGAACAAGTTTTGCGCGGCAAGACTATGAGGCTTGTGAAGGGTGTTGTGGCAAGACCAAGGAGTCGAGAGGGATACGACATGGAGCATTTAGGACACCGGCAGGCGCGCCAACTATCCCTTCGCTCGACGGGAAATAAGGCGTTTTCTAGTCATTAATGTTTTAAATGACTATTGCATATGCATGTGTTTGAATGTGTATGTATGCGAGAATTTCGGGAAAAAATTCTTTTAAAAGGGGGAGAATGTGAAACCCGGGAAAAACGTAATTTTTCCGAAAAATAGCGAATCGGTAATTCTTGCCTGGACGGTATAGGCAAAACCCTAGATTTTTCTCTAGATCTCGGATGATGAAACGGATCGCGCCGTTAGAATCATCTCGTGAAATCTAGTTGAACTAGACAAATCGAATCCCGAGACGGTTTTTCATGTAATTTGAGGTTCAACGGCTAATCACTGGTGACATCGCGCATGGAGAGCATGCCAGCCGTGACAATTACAATTAGGGACACTTGAACTTGAGGGCCAAGTACGTTCCCGTGAATGCATGCATTATAGTGGGATAAGTTTTGGTGATGAGTGACAACATACTTTCACCCTCTAGGCCATGTGTCATGCATGTTTGAGAACATGTCTAGGCTATGTGGTTTGTGTCGATTGATCAAAACATGGTGAAGTGGTGCTGACTCTGCTCTAGACAATCACGTATGAGTTGAGGAGAGGAGGAGAACTAGGGAGAAAAGACCGCCAAAATAGAGAAGAAAAGAAAGAAAGAAAGGAAGGAAGGAAGAGGAGGAGGAAAAGCTACAAGACTTCATT
Organism: Tetrastigma voinierianum; assembly: GCA_016808115.1. Taxonomy (NCBI): domain Eukaryota; kingdom Viridiplantae; phylum Streptophyta; class Magnoliopsida; order Vitales; family Vitaceae; genus Tetrastigma; species Tetrastigma voinierianum. The sequence goes on along the minus strand of JAEQBH010006691.1, from coordinate 290,706 downwards.
GTTGCAAGGTTGAAGGCTGGATCATGACTGATCCCCACATACTACAAGAGTGCAAGGACTTTGCCTATTTAGTTATTTTCCTTGCTTAGCCATAGAAATGGCATTGGTTGAGTTTGGTTGCACCCCAATGGAGGAGATTTCATGTATAGTAAATGTTATGCCTTTAGGAGATATTGCTCTAAGTTTTTTTTCTCAACCCTTGATCGTGTTCACCATAACTTGGCCATAACTCATTTGAATTGAGTGATTCTAGTTTCTGGGTAAACTAGACTTAAAGGAGAACACATCTCTTTGAAATAGGTCTATCCAATATCCTACCTTGACCTAAAAAATGCATTCAAAGGGAGCCATGTTCGTGCAAGCCGATCTTGTTTGAAAACCGAGCAGCCATGTTGGAAAATATGCTTCAAAACTTTTCTCCTTGCTTTAGATCGTTCTACATCATGGATTTTGTGATGTCCGGATTAAACTGTGATCGCTATGATGGTATGAGGCTTGAATCTTAAGCCATTATGAATTGTGGATCAAAGTGTCATCTCTTGGTTAAGAGATGACATGATGACTTTATTGTGTGTTCTAAACAATTAGATTTATATGTGTTGTGCTTAAACATGGCCATGTTTTGGCATGTTGCACCATAGGACTCCAGGTGCTATGTCCCGTACCGAGATGTGAGACATGACCTCTATTTGCCTAATTGATGTTAGGAGTTATGGGAATGTATGCTTGCATGATGTATTGAATTTAGTGAGTGGAATTCTAGCATGACAACATGTAAATTGATATTGAACTGAATATATGAATTGTTGTGCATTAGACGTGAGGGTTCATGGTACACACCTAGTGTACAAGGTAAATTGTCCATGTAGAGGTCTTCATACATTGGTCATGAGTTTGAGTGAGTTTGAGTGTAAGGGCACAATTTCGCACGTGACGTGTATGAAAAATCACCGCATTACATAGGTGTGTGTACATGGTACTGATTTGGTACTCTGATTTATCCCAAATCAGGTGGGCTTCGAGAATGGATCAAGTCCAACTCAGTCACACGTTGTTAAATGAAAATGGAAACGACAGTGCTCTGCATAGCAAGTAGGGTATAGACACCCCCCCTCATGTGAAAAGCCCGAAAACCCGGGCTAGACACAGATTCATCGGGTGAAAGCCCGAAAATGCTGAGGGTGGGCAGAGACCCACGCAGACTTCGACAAAGTTCTCACGCCTAAAAAGACATAAAACAATTAAAATAAATATCACATGGGACACGTTGTGTGATGGATTCTCGACTAACTTTAGATTGATTTCCATTGGCAATTTGCATCGGTGGTAATCGAGGTTTACCCGGCATTACCGGCATGAGCGTCGCCCCATACATGCATGTAGTTTTTTTTCCATGATGTAACAAAGATGTCCGCATGGATTGTGTTGTTTGTGTGACAGTGAAATGATCATTTGCATGTACACTCTGTGATGGAGCAGCCTTGGTAGGTTTTGCTTACTTAGCGTAGCTCACCTATCATGGGAACACCCTACTCCCCCCCTTTCGTGCATGTGCTCACGTGTGCAAACAGTGGCTCCCTAGAGGCCGACGCTGAGAAGAGGGGCGGGCTGTGCCTTGATGTATTTTTTGTATATATATGAGAATCTTCTTTACTAGCAATACATATCCGGTTTTGTATATTGGAACAACATGTGGTTCTAATGCGCATGTTATTTGTAGCCTTATATAAGGATCGAGGTGCTACAGAATCCCCAATGCTTTGTATACTTTAGACCGTATGAAGTTATTTTGTGTATTTATGAATTTAATATCGTTAGTATGAAATCCCAGAGATAATGACATGTGAGTGCGATATCGAGATACCCGGATTTCCATAAACTTTTCGTAGTTGGGATGTGTGTTATCTGACAGACCCGTGTTTTGGGCGTCACAATAAATATCGAAAACCATTATTTTTACAAGTATGAAATCTCATAAAACTTAAAATTAATAGGTATTTAACTTACCAAATCTTCCTCGAGTCTTGTATATCCTTTTCTACTTAAACGATTATTGTATATGTGTTTCTTCCTTCTCTCTTTCTGAACTTTTCTAAATTCCTGAATTTTATAAATAAGAATTAATACGTACATTTTAGTAAGACAATTAATGAATATGATTTGGTACATGTTAATAGAAAAGCATCGCTTAATAGTTCTACCTCGAAATGCATTAGAGAGTCTATCTTAATACCAAAAATATTCCAATCTTCATCCTCAATGAAGTTATATTCAACTCGGAGGATTCTTTAACATTTCCGGGTTATCCTTGAAAGGAATTAAGTGTATTTCACTAAGGGTTCTTAAATAATAAAACTTCTTCCTCCTATTGTTTACATGCAATTTCTCCTGTACTTTTATCCAACGTAAAGCAGTCTACAAATTATAACAATATTATTAGTATCTTCATATTGTAACAAATAATAATCTTTTGAAGTATATGTAGGTTACCTCAATCGCGTCCCACAATTTATCCTTTAATTGAATGGGAACATCTCGCCAATCTCTATATCTTATAGGCACCATTGTCCTTGCTAATACCCCCAAGTAGCTTGTAAGATGCACATAAGCATCACGAACAAAAATACCATCTTGGTTGTTCTTGATGAGAAGTTTTATGCCTTTGCTCCTATTCTTAATAATCATACATTTTCGAGTCATTCCCCGATAATTCTTCTTTATAGGTTTTTGCACATCATCTGAATCCATACCTATAAGCAAAGAAAAGTAAGATATTTTAAAAATAATGTGAATACGAATTGAACAACCAAAAGGAAAAAAAAAGTTGGAATACCTTTTTCTTCGTCCTTAGACATAATGATAATTCTGATAAACAGAATGTTAAGCTCTAAGATTATTTAGAGGAGCATTGTAATCAACTCTTGGCGAGAAGACTTACTGTGAAAAAGAATCCAAATTAAATAATCATTATAGACTTTTCATTCATTTGTTTTACATGATGATAAATTGATTTATATTCTTGTAAAATTCTCCTGAAATGCATATATAATATATTACTCATCATGCAACATACTACTAAAAACAATATAAATGAGGTGACAAAAATTATCTTAATATCCAACCTTATACGGTAAAATCATTTTAGAAATAATTATAATGTCATCACCAAAGTCATTATGTGTATATTTAAAATAATCAAGGAAAGATTTTGAAGTAAATCAGCCAATATTCTGAAGCATGTACAAACTAAGTACTCATTTAGATTTGTTTTCTCAATCAAAAAATAAGTTCGGTTGCATTCGCATTCATATATATATATATATATATTACATAAGTAGGAAAGCTTGAAATTGAGTCACATGGAAGATTTGTTTTCAATCCAAACCCCTTCACTGTCTTCTCGTATGCATATTACTTGAGAGTCATCAATATTATCAAATGAATCTACTTTTGGCAATGCACTAATGGAAGGATAGTGTTCAACTAAAAATTCTATAAGGTCATCAATACCCTCCTTATGTAAGAAGTCTTTTTGAGGAATTGATAGGACGATTGACCATCTTGGCTCAAGTTGGTCTTGTACATAGAAAACTTGTTTTGCTTGCAATGCTAAAATGAATGAATCTGATTTAAATGCCACCTTTGTCAAGTCAACCAATGTAAAACCAAGTTCATGAACTTTAATGCCAAGTGTTTGTCAACCCAACCACTTGAAATCGGAATTTTGAACATAGTGTAATTCCAAGATCCCAAATCTCGTGACGACCCCATAAAAACATAGCTCACCAAATATTGGATTTTATCCTTTGCACTTACAATTTGCATTGTTGTTGCTACAATACTAACTCCATTATTTTGTGTCGAGCAAGAATTCATCTCGCCTCGTATGATAATGACAACCATTGATGATATATCCATTATACTTGGACACATAGTGGCTAAGGCCATGTGCTATCCATTTAAGGGTTTCAGCTATAGGTTCTTGGCTAACAATGGCAACATCAACCTACACAAGTTCCCAAATGTTATTAATTATTTTAATTTCTAATGTTAAAAAATAGTGCACATATGACATTTTATTCTATCACCCATCCACAAGAAAGGCAACTATGCGATCTTAGTAACACTTATTTAGTTTATGAGATTTTGTATTTATCAGATATCCCCATAACAATTATGGCTGGACTCATTTGCATTGCAATTTCAGGTAACAGAATAAATCAAATGGTGATCCATCACAAAGAGTTGACGATTTGACATTCTAACGACATACGATCAACACTAAATAACCCGACAAACCCCCAGTGGAGGCATCATCCCAATTTTTATCACCCAACCCAATAGGAATCTAACATCCCATATTTTTGATCAGTATCGCAAACTAAGGTCGATTTCCGCTGTTCGCGCAAACATTTACTACGTCACGTCCTTTGCACTTCACACTGTATACACATCATCTGGTGATAACCCGATCGGGTGTCGACGATAAGATGCGATCACAATGAACTGCAGCAGTGGAGGCAGCACTCTACAAACACAATGTCACAACCAACTGATTTTGTAATTCATCTAGTGTAGACACGTCAACCATTTTGCTACAAAGAGCATTGAAAAAAAAACTCAACCTACAAATAGCAAGTCAAACATGCTTTGGTAGAAGTGATCGCAATGCAACTGGTAACAATTGTTGCATTAGTGTATGATAATCATGTGATTTTAGGCCAACAAGCTTGAATTCCTCCATGGATACAAGGTTTCTAAAGTTTGAACAGTATCCCTCAAGAACTTTCAAGTCTGTTAATGTTTGACAAAAGATCTTCTTCTCCATTCTAGAGAGTGTGTAGCAAGCTGGTGGAAGATAAGTTCACTTTTATTCAAACCTTGGTGTTAATTCAAACCTCAAGCCCATCTCCATAAGATCTAAACGAGCATTTAGTCCATCCTTTGTCTTACCTTGAATGTTAAGTAGTGTACCAACTATGCTTTCACGTACATTTTTCTCAATGTGCATCACTGATTCGTGTCGCAATAGGGTTCCGGATCAACAAAATTTATACCTAATTTCTCCACCGGGCCGTAGTAAAACTAATGCGCAAAGAGTGCTGGCTCTGGTGGATCAACACCGGGATGGGGTTTTCGTCTTACAAATAATTTGTATAATGATTCAAAATGGTGAGGCTTTTGTTTGGATTCTGGATTTGTATAAAAAGTGTGGTTGTTGTCACTATGCTAACTGAAGGTAATTCGAAATAAAATGTAAAAAGAAGACCTTGAAGTTTTGGGCCACTAGTTTGGTATGATGTATGTAAAGGCGCCCTCGTGTTATTTCAAGATTAGGTAAACGACCTATAGTCATTTCCAAACTGATTCTCGTTTAACTTTAAAAACCAACCCTAGTACCTTTCCTTTTGAAAAACATATGGGCATTTATCAGCATTAATCGACTTCATAGCTTGAAATCAGCATTTAACCTACCCCGACATGGCTCATAAATGACAATCTGAATGGATGTCACAGATCTAATATTAAGAATACATCGAACCCTAAAAGCTTGCCAAGTATTGACCAAGGAAGTACATCAAATAGCTTTTTAAACCTAGTTTTGAAAGTTTGAAAAACATAAATACCTAGTAAATCGCTTCGTGAAAAACAGAGGATCATCTCGCAAACCTCATCAATCAACCTAGCAACCCTCCTCTTCAAGGTTTAGAGTGCTTTAGCTAAACATCCTTTTGAGCTGTCATCCTCAAAGTGGTGTTTGGTTGCCTAGAAAGAGAGAAAAAGAGGAGAGAGAAGAGAGAAAAATGAGAGCCGAAAGAAGGGCCTAATGGAAATGGCTTGGAGAAGCTAGGTTACAAATTGCTCATAAGATGGGCTTCTATATAGCCTTACAAAAAGTGAAAATACCAATCTATCCTAAATAGTATAATTACGCTGGAGGGCAGAGGATGGAAAAAACCAAAAACGGGGGTCGTTTTGTACATAAAAAACACGAGCGCAACATTCACATGTGAAAATTCTCACTATGTGTAGCAAAATTAGCATAGCGAAAATTGCCATGTAGCGAAATTTCAATACATAGAGAAAATTTCATTCTAGCTTTAAAATTTCATATTATCGCTGGAATTTCGCTATGTAGCGAAATTTCGCTAGCATAGCGAAAATTCAATACATAGCGAAAATTTTGCTATTATAGCGAAAATTTCGCTATTATTGCGAAAATTTCGCTATTCTAGCGAAAATTTTGCTATTCTAGCGAAATTTCCCCAAAATTTTCCCGTTTGCATCCCGCATATTCCAAACACCGCATCCACTTTGTTTCGATCTTTCAATTTCCTTCATTCCCGCTTGATGTAATCAAATATAAATCATACGAACTCTGTAAATCACTCAACTTCTATATGCTAGCTTGATATGGTAGGTTAGGTTTATGAAACCCGCAAAACTACCATAAACAAATTTCGAAATACAATCATTAGTACCAAAGGGGACCTACATGTGTCAATCGTTTAATTAATATGATTAGTGCACAAAAGTACTTAGAACCTATCTTAAATAGGGTCTGCAAATAGCACTTTTTGGGTACTAATCACACTCCCTCTAACCGACACATTGTTAGTCCCTAGAGCAATGCCGAAATAATCAACAAGCAGAGAACAAAACAGGAGGTCAGCGTTTGTAAAATTAATTTACAGCTCCGATGAGAATCATGAAAAACCTAAGCTAAAACCATCTCGAATGAAAACTATACGGCTGATCGACCAACAAGCTCCCTCCCTCGAGGCATGAACCAGGCTCTTCTACTAAAAAGCTACGGTTTGATTCGATCGTGTCTCGATCATAAACTACGAACCGTACGCTCTCCCCCAACCAAAGCAATGCCATAACCTTGTGTGTTAACAACCTAAATAGATCAGGACCTGCCCCTTATTACACAATTCTTTTTGCATTGTAGGGTGCAATGTTGAGGGGTTCGACTTCACCAAAGTCTGTGTAACGGGGATTAACCGACGACTCCTAACCAGTGAAGGTTTAGGGCATCAAGCCATGAGGATCTTTCGACCACAAACTCTATAGGTTTCACCTCGGACTCCAAATGATTTCGAGCCTCCAGCACCTACAACTCACTAAACTCCACCCGTAGAAGGCAATTACAAAAGTCGGCTTAATTCTAACCAATGAAGGTTTAAGGCACGGCTTTAAAGGCTTTCGCCATATAATTTCTGGATCGTGTTCTCAAGTTTCAAGGCAAAGCAATGCGATTCAATTCTTTTCTTTTCTTTTCACTTTTTATTTTTCTCTTCTTTTATTTTGGAAGACACATTGGCCTTCTATTCATGGGGGTCCACAACCTATTTAAGGGAGTAAACGACATTAGGTGAGGGTTTGCATCGTAAGAGGGGGTTTGGTGCTGATTCTTAGCCTATCATTGAGACCTAACGTGCTCAGTGTGTGGCTAGCTAAAGGTGGAAGAGACATGTTAAAAACAACGAGAAGGTAACTAGTCATCCACTTAACTCGGCATAGGACCCTTCTAATGTCGACACTATTAGGAAAGGCTTAAGCTCATCAAATTGCAAGGCTAAACATTATGCATGTACAAAGGTTAATTAAAATAAAATAATAATAAAAAAAATGTAGGTGCAAAAATAGAAAATGCAAATACTGATGCAACACGCTTATAAAGCTTTTTAATATAACTAAAAGTATTAGTACAAGCTATCATAGTCGAACACTATATAGCTTAACAAAATAAACCACTCCGCCTACTATTGGCTAATACATACACCGACAATAGTCCCAAAAACTGGGTGAGGTGCCATTGATAAAACTAAAACAAATACAAGTGTATGAACAAAACTAAACATAAGTACTATAAATACCACGTTCGACACTACAGCCTCCCCCAATCCGCATAACTCGTGACCTCATGGGTTAGGGGATAGGAAAGCCAGGAGAAGGAAGTGCTACCACCACCGGGTGGTGGTGTAGATGCAGTGATCCTGGTTACCACGGCCGCCGCTAGCACATCCTAACGAGGTCGCCGCCGGCGGCCGGATCGGGCCGCGCGTGCGAATGGGCTGCATGTGCCTGGCTACCAGAATCGTGGGAGACCGTGGCTCCTCAGATTTGTATAGAAGAATAGCCTGATTCTCGCTGCTAAAGAGTGACTCCTACTTCTGAGCCATCCATTCAGCCAATGCTGTCCTGAGAAGCCGCTAAAGATGGTAGTAGTAGTAGTGCGCGCTGGACAAAGATCAATAACAAATACGCAAGAAATCCCTATAAGTGGTCGATGTACCTCGTGGCCGCTAAGGACTGTGAGACACACTCATAGCCTCAGAGGTGAACTAGGGCACTAGGAGGCGGAACCGAGGGGCTTAACCGAACCGATAAGTAGGCTGCTCACCCCCTAGGCGTGTCCTCTCGCATAATCATCCACCACCTCCTCTCGCCGGTACGTAAAAGAGTGGCATGATAGTGGTCCCGCCGAGATGAAATCACGTGACAACTCTGCCGACGCCCATACGTGGCTCCTCCGAACCCTAGATGCCCTCCGACACGCATAGCAACCTCGCATCGCACAGGAATAGTCGCCCGAGCCAGTCCTTACTATGGACCTTCTCCTCGGCGTAGAAATGCCGCTTTCGCGACAAGCTCGTCGGATTGAAGAAAAACCCCAGGATATCCCTGCACAAAGCCTCAAGAATAGCTCCTCCACGTCAGAATAATGTCAAGTGGAAACATATTGACCAAGTACGTGGTCCTTGAGTAGCAACCGGCGAGGAAGCCGCGAGCAGATCCAATACAGATTCCTCGAGAGAGAGAGAGCCAACCATCTCTGCAGCGATGGCCAGGCCACCGATAACTGCGGAGTTTTCTTAAAATACCGCAAGCCTAAAGCGTTAGTTGATATATGCAAACAAGCAGAACCCAGACAGCCATCTATACCGAACCGGTCGCATTCGTCGACGGACACTCCCGGATGATACAAGATGATAAAACTCAAGAACCACCCGGGGATAGAAAAACTGTCTCGGAGACATAAATGGCAGGAGTGAATACCTTCGACCAACCGTGATCGACCTCTCGAACCGCGGTCCGCCGGCTGCTGGTATATCATGGCAGTGACTCCTCCGTGAAAGTCCTCGCATGACAATTCACGCCTTCCCGCATTGATCACAACTAAACATCTGACGCTGATCCTAAGTCGTGACAACCCAAGGCGATGACTCCGTGTAGGATCCCCAAGTACCGGGAGGAAGTGAAGGCTCAGGCCTAGAACTCGAAGGCTCCCCCGGGCCAGATGTCCGGGCCCGCTTGGAAGGCGGGGCCCACCAGGGTGGTCGTGGATGCACAGGAGAGGGGGGGCGAGGTCCCACCCGGGTGTGGTATCGCCTAGATGGGGCCAACACTCGAGACTCCTCCGAATAGCAAAGAAAGTTGGCCGGACTCGCATCACAGATGCATTGGGGAGTCAATGGCAGAGGTGCCCCAAAGATCCCCGAGTCGAGAGCGGCCACGACAAAGATCGACGCGCCAACGCCATCTCCGCAGTACCGGGTCGACCTCGCCTGGATCGATGCCCCCCACGGGTGCGAACCATAGCTGGAGGCTAAAGCGTGCTGCAGGTGACGGCAGGGGCGTGTGGTGACAGCGGCTCAGGACTGCAGATGACGACAAGGGCGTGTGGTGACAAATGGCCTCAGACTACAGTGACTGAGATGAGGCAGGTGGCCCCCAAGGCAGCTGGGGCAGGAGGCAGGGGAGGCAGGAGAGTCGGGCAACAAGTGCAAAGGTGGGTCCTGGCAGAGAGGGTCTGCCTCTACAGCTGGCAAGCGCGCAGAAGGCTAAATGGGGGAGGGGGTTGCCTGGCCGTGCGTCTGTGTGAAGGTCCTAAAGGGTGTAAATGAGAATGAGGGGGGTAGCCTTTAATGGCACTGGCAAATCGAAAGGTCCCCGGCAAATGAAAGAAATGTGAAAGGCAAAAAATTTCGCTATTATAGCAAATTTATGCCCTGCACCAGCATTTATCCTACAAAACAAAAACAAAATTAAAATAATAATTAAATTAAATTAAATTAAATAAAACATTAGGTTAAATATATTAAAGAGGATTTTAAATAAAAACTAAGATATACTAAAAATATTAAAAATAAAATAAGGTAAAAATAAAAATAAAAATAAAACAAATTAAAATTGACCAAAAAGAAAACTAAAATTTTGAGTCGCAGCTTGTCTCGCGAGTAACAACCAACCCAGCGGTCGGAATGCTCTGGCCATGTAGATCGCGGTGGAAATCTCTCCTCCTCTGCGTATCGGCGAACAGATAGGGCTTGACTCTCGCTGTCTGCTAACCTTGAATATCATTTTCTTGTCTTTCTGCCGAAAGTCAACCGAACCATCTCATGGTGCTTCGATGGATGATAGCCGCGCCTATCGTGATTTTGAGTCTCCCCGAATAGATAGAGCTTGAATCGTCACGAGGATTCTATCCCGATTGAGTATTTCACACTGATCACATCATCGTCGGGCCATCCTTTGCAATTTTGAATTGAAGTAGGCGTCGCTTTCTCAAATTTCTTCTAACTCAATCTCAAGCATTCTTTCGTGCCAGCTCTGGCCAAGATCCATGTCACCCTCGTATTGCCCACCACGCCTTGTATTCAATTTCTACTGGTAAATGGCAAGCCTTGCCATAAACTAAGCGATACGGGGACATGCCGAGGATGGTCTTATATGTTGTTCTGTATGCCCACAATGAGTCTTGAAGCTTCAAAGACCAATCCTTCCTGCTAGAATTAACAACTTTCATCGTAGTGATGGTTCTTATTTCTTGTTGGCAGCCCACTTGACTACCCGATTTGAGGATGATACGGGTAGCTACTTGTGCTTAACACCATATTTGGATAAGAGGTTCTCAAAGGCTCTGTTACAAAAGGAGAACCTCCATCACCGGAGCACTGCTTGGGGTCCCGAATCTAGAGAAAATGTTCTCCTTCAAGAATTTAAGCACCGCTTAGGTCATCGCCTGCACGCAATCGTCGACCCACTTGGACACGTAGTCCACCCCCACAAGGATGTAGGCATAGCTGAAGGAAGTAGGGAATGGCCCCATGAAGTCGATGCCCCATACATCAAACAATTCAACTACTAAAATGAGGTTTAAGGGCATCATATGACGACGGGAAATCTTTCCTAGTCTTTGGCACTTATCACACTACTTGCACATGTTGTAGGCATCTTTAAACAATGACAACCAATAAAATCCCGAATGCAGCACTTTCATGGTTGTTTTCTGTGAAGCGAAATGCCCTCCACACGCACTGTCATGGCAATGGCTGAGAATTCCTTCCTGTTCTTCTTCCGGCACACATTTCCTTATTATCTGATCAGCACAATACTTGAACAAATACGACTCCTCCCAATAGTACTAATGAATCCTTGCATGGAAGAACCTTTTGTCCTATGTTGTCCACTCCACTGGTAACTCTCATGTTACTAAAAAATTTGCAATGTGAGCATACCATGGTGCGCCACTTCACGCGCCGCAGATTCTCAGAAATTCATCAAATATAGGAGGGTCAGGGGTATCAGGTGCTATGGTTAACTGAGATGATCGGCAACAACGCTCTCTTGGCCACCCTTCTTATCTCTAACTGGATGTTGAACTCTTGCAGCAATAGAACCCATCTGATAAGCCGAGCCGAATTCTCGTTTTTCTTGTGAGTAGATATTTCGTGAATGATCTCGTGAAGATTACAATATCTTACCCAATCAATAAGATCGAACTTATCTAAAGCATATACCACTGCTTAGCAATTCTTTCTCCGTAGTAGTGTAGTTTCTCCTCGAGCTTCATCTTAACGCTTTCTTCTGTCGCATAATACACCACATATGCTTTCCTCTATTCTTCGTCCAGAATCAGCCCGGCCAGCTAGGGCGTCATTAGCATCGCACATTACCTCAAACGGTAAGTGCTAGTCAGGTGCTCTCACAATGGGTGCTATTGTCAAATATGCCTTAAGCTCCTCAAACTTCTTCTAGCATTCTGCATCCCATTCAAACTTTGCATCTTTTTCAAGGAGCTTGTAGAGCGCTTTAGCAACTGAGAAGTCCCGAATGAACCCGCAATAGAAGCCTCCTCGCATGTCCCAAGAATCAGCCGCACTGCTCTCACATTAGCAGAGATGGCAATTTTTAGATCAATTTTACCTTGGCCTTATCCACTTCAATTCCCCTCTCGGAAATGATGTGCCCCAACACTATGCCCTCGATTTAATGGAAGTAAATGGCATTTTTCCTAGCGCACCGTGTTCTTTTCAATGCATCCGTGAGGATAGCCTAAACGGATTCCAGGCATTCATCGTAAGCTTCCCCGTAAACTCGTTATGTCATCCATATAAACCTCCATAATACACTCCACCATATCACTAAATGTTGAGTACATGCTGAAAGTGCCGGGCATTGCATAGACCGAAGGGCATCCTCCTATAGGCATATGTACCAAAAAGGACAAGTGAAAGTGAACTTTGTCCCTACCTATCCGCAGGCCAGATCCTCAACCGGGAAAATGTACCCAGAATACCCATCTAGAAAGCAGTAGAAGGGATGACCCGATACTCTCTCTAGGAGCTGGTCCATGAAGGGTAAGGGAAAGTGATCCTTTCTCAGTCACTCTCATTCAGCCTCTTCGTAGTCACTACATACCTCCAAATTAGTAAGCTCCGTGGGCATTTCCCTCCCCCTTTTCATTGAGCAATCGCAGGACCCTCGATTGGCAATTACTTGGGTTAATACCCAAGAAGGCTCGATGCTGGGGTGCATATGATGCCGCTTGTGGCAATTTCTACCACTTCCACTGCATTCACCTTGCATATGCTATCTCGCCCCTTGTGTCGTCAACCGCCGATTCCTCTAAGTAGATATGATGGGTGCATACGGCCGCTGATGCTCTTTCAAATCGAGATCTTCCATCCGATTGCTTTCTTGTTCCTCCCCGAGAGAATTTGAAGCAACCGGACTTCGTGGATTGCTCAATAGTGATGAAATCACTATCGATGCTGCATTTTTCCTCCCAAAATGCATATTTCAATTCAACAGTAGTGGGCTTAAGATCTAATCGCTGAGAGAATCTATTCCTCACTTCCTGTAAGTAAAGGTAACACTTCTATCTTTCTTCTCGATAGTCCATGCAAGAGGGCTCACTTTCGAAGCCCTCTGGTCTTCACATCGTCAACCAACTCCTCGCTTAATACATCTGCACAAGGTACCATTTGCCGTTTTTCAATGATGGCCTCTATCGCACAAAACCTCTTCACTATCATCCTCCCGCTGCGTGCATGTGCTCTTTTGCCCTGTGATGGAAAAAACATTGAGCTCTAGCGTCATATTTCCAGTTGTTAGCCGCATCACCCTATTCGACAATTAATGATTGCATTGAAGTAGCCAAAAATGGCCTTCCCAGATGATTGGCACACATGGTTACTCTCATCGCGATCGATTCGTATCATAATTCAAGCAAAACTAATCAGATAGTGTACCCTGTCCACCTGAATCAAAACATCCTCAATTGTCCCCTTTGGTATTTTGATGGATCTATCGGCTAGAGACAATGTGATAGTTGTTGGCTTAAGTTCGCCTAGACCAAGCTGCTGGTACATGGAAAAAGGCAGTAGGTTAACACTTACCCCCAAATCTAGCAATGCCTTTTCCACACAAGTACCGCCTATGTTCACGGAGATTGTAGAGCACCTCGGATCTCTGGCTACTCACCGCAGTCTTGCACTCACGATGGCACTCACTTGCCTACCAAAAGGCCTCTTATTCACATTGAAGCCTCTTTTCACCGCATAGATCCTTCAAAACTTTGCATACGCTGGGACTTGCTTGATAATATCGAGAAGAGGGATGTTAACCTTCACTTGCCGTAGTACTTCTAAAATTTCGCTTTGTTAATCTAATTTTTTCCTTTCGAAGTGCCTGTGGAAAGGAGGGGTACACTATGGGCCACCCCTCCCTTGCCGGTTGTTCTTCCTCCGTGGTTCGACCACCGTGAGCTGGGCCGGTTCGGGACCGATGGTCTCGCTTTGTACCACTTCTCAAAGTTACTACCGCTCGACTTCATCAATTTGATTGGGATCATCAAGAGCCTATCTCACATTCTCCCTAGGGTTTTGCTGTGGTCTCGTGGCGAAATCCCCTTTTCAGACCTCGTCGCTGTGACAACCCGGAAATGGGAACTTTGCAAGTTGTCATATTTGTCGGAGATCTCAAGAGATGCACACCGCCTATTCTCTTGTTGAGTGAGCTCTCACTGCCTCACCCTTTCCGATTAGTTTGAACATTCACAACACCTTTGTTCCTCCACAAAGGTACCTACTACCTTGCTTAAATTTAGAATTACCTGCTCAACAGGAGAAGAAGGTGGAGGCTGTCGCAGCCGAGGTATTAAACTGGCCACGGCTCCTCGGGAGCATATGCAAAGTGGGGCTCCTGGCTTCCACATAGGCTCCTGATGATTCCTCCAATTAGGGTTATAAGTGTTGCCATAAGGAGCATTTTGTTGGTGGCTTATTCGACCTAAGACATGGGCATGTTCTTGCACAAGTCCTCACTAAGGAACTAATGGACAAAGGTTCTCAGATGGCTACTTGATTGATAATTAAAACAAAGCCGTAGATGCAGGTGCAAATTCATTCACGCTTTCACTTCATGTTGATATCTCATTTCAAGCTCCTCCAACCTTCGGAGTCAAAAGGGTCGGCTTTGCTTTCATCTCCGTAGATTCGAAAGTGCAGCAAATGCCTCCCTAGGTGGGTTGAAGGCCCCATTTTTTCAGCCTCTCTTGATTTGGTTCATCCCATACCTTGGAGGTTTCGCCATAGTTCAAAAAAGTCCATGGCTTCATCCGGTTCTTGCTCGTAAAATCCTCCACACATGGTTTCCGGGGTGAGTTGCTTCATGGCCGAGACATTCCACTCATAGAAGTGATTCACAAGCATCCATGTATCAAACCCATGGGTGTGGACATATTACGCAATCGATGGTCTCCATGAACCTCTCCCCAACACCGATAAAACTTCTTACTATCAAACAGTAAGTGTGTAGATTTTCCTCTTCAAATCATGGTCTCGTCAGACTAAAAATTTCTTCAAAATTCAGCTTGAAGATCTACCCTAATTGTTCGCCTCGAATCGAGAGCCAAATCTCGCCTCGGTCTTCAAGAAGTCAATGGAAATGTTACCTTAACAAGTCCATGTCAGCACACCTTTCTTTGTGCCGCAAACTCTAACTCCCGATATGCGTATATGGATTTTCATTCTCCATTCCATGAAAAGGGAAGTAAAGCACCGTATAGGGTCTCACCGCCGCATCATCGCAGTGGTATGACGCAGAAGGTGCACCACTCAGAGGGTGTACGTGGTCCCTCATGACTTATATGCTATAGGATTCATCAGGCCCTTTGTCGACTTTCGATGTTCTTCTCGTGATAGAGTATCCATTTGCTCACTATGTACACCCACTCACAACCTTGTTCAATTGGTACTAACTTTCGCGAATTTGATCTGATATACCTCTATCCCAATGGTGCATAAACACTCGTGAAACAAAAAGAGACAAAGCAAAGAATCAACAGTCAGGGTTTGCCAAACATATCAAGAAAGCATTAAAAAAAAATGACTGTTATTTAAAAACAGCCCAAAGAGAGATCATTGAAAGTAAAAATTTGAAATTCTAAACAATGAAATTCAAAAAGGTTCTTAAAAGGTCACCAACACTTGTAATGAAGATTATGTTACTTCATCAACTCATCATTTGTAAGGCAATCATCCTAAGAACGGCGCCATTTTGATTCTTGTCGCAATGTGGTTCAAATCAACAAAATTTATACCTAATTCTACTACCGCAGCGGCAGCGCCATCATCGCAAAGATAAATGCTCTAGGATCGAACACCGGGATGGGCTTTCGTCTACAACGTGATTTGTATAATGATTCAAAATGGTGAGGCTTTCGTTTGACTGGATTTGTATAAAAAGTGTGGTTGTTGTCACTATGCTAACTGAAGGTAATTCGAAATAAAATGTAAAAAGAAGACCTTGTGTCAGTCACTGGGCTGGGTATGACAGGTTGTAAAGGTGTCCTCGTTATTTCTCGCATTAGGGTAAACGACCTATAATGTCATTTCCAAAACCTGATCTTTGCTTAACTTTAAAAACCAACCCTTAGTACCTTCCCCTTTGAAACATAGCATTTACTGAGCATGAACTGTTCCTGTAGTTGAAATCTAGCATTTAACCTACCCCCGATGGCTCATAAATGACAATTAATGGATGTCAGTGTATTCAACATTAATATTAATCGAACCCTAAAAGCTTGCCAAGTATTGATCGGCTGAAGTACATCAAATAGCTTTTAAACCTAGTTTTTGAAAGTTTGAAACATAAATACCCAAGAATCGCCAGTGGAGTTCCCAGGATCACCCGCAAAACCTCATCAACCAACCTAGCAACCCTCCTCTTCAAGGTTTAGAGGCTTTAGCCAAACATCTTTGAGTTGTCATCCTCAAAGGGTGTGTTTGGTTGCCTAGAAAGTGAGAGAAAGAGGAGAGAGAAGAAAGAAAATGAGAGCCAAAAACAGGGGCCCGTAATGGAAAATGGCTTTGATGAAAGTTAGGTTACAAATTGTTCATAAGATGGCTTATATAGCCTTACAAAAAGGTGAAAATACCAATCTATCCTAAATAGTACTCCATAAAGCAGGGTAGAGATGGAAAAAACCAAAAACGGGGTCATTTGTACATAAAAACACAAAGCAGAACATTTCGCTATAGGTGAAAATTTCGCTAGGTAGCGAAATTTTGCTAGCATAGCGAAAATTTCGCTATTATTGCGAAAATTTCGCTATTCTAGCGAAATTTCCCCAGCCTTCTCCCTTGCTGCACACTCATGAGAGCTCCACCCGTATCCAAATTGTTTCATCTTCAATTTCTTCATTCCCTACTTGATGTAATCGAATATAAATCATACGAACCTCGGTGTAAATCACCAACTGATATGCTTAGCTTGATATGGTATGATAGCTCAGAACCCCTGCAAAACTACCACAAAACAACCTCGAACAGTACAACTCTATTAGTACTAAAGTGGACCTACACGTGTCAATCAAGTTGACTGGGACAGATTAGTGCAATAAAAAGTCTTAGAACCCTGAATTTAAATAAATTCAAAATAGCACTTTTTGGGTACTAATCAATCACATCCAAGTTATGACTAACATGTAGATATCTCCAATGCTTAAAATCAAAGAATATGGACTTCTTCTTCCAACAACATGCAACATTGTCTTTAGACTTATCTTGATTAACCTTCTTCTGTCCCCAATAATTACAAATATTCCATTTTATGTAATATTGCCTCTCCACTTAACAATCGTGGAGGTGATTGAAAGTCTTGCTTCACCATTGAAGCGCCTTTTGTTTCCTATAAGGATGGTTGCATAAAGAAATCGCCATGGCTTGTGAATGAGTTCTTTTTCCCATGCTTCAATCGGGCCGTGGAATCGGGCTTTCTTTCACCGCATACGGGCAAGCAAAAGCGTACCTTTAATCGTACATAACCCGATAAGTTGCCATATGCTGGGAAATCACTAATTGTCCATAATAAAACAACCTTTAATGTAAAAAAACTCTTTTTCATATGCATCAAAAGCTTCAATGCCCACCTCCCACAAAAGTTTAATATCTTCTATCAAAGGTGCCAAATAAACATCTATGTCATTGCCAGGTTGTTGTGGACCTTATATCAATAAGGATAACAGCATAAATTTTCTCTTCATGCATAACCATGGTGGAAGGTTATAAATGATCATTATAACAGGCTAACAACTATGCCTGCTACTCAAGGAACTATGAGGATTTATACCATCAGTTGAAATGGAAAGTCTAAGATTTCTAGGCTCTCCACCAAAATCGGGCCATTTATGATCAATTAATTTCCATGATGGGGAATCTGATAGATGACACATCTTTCCATCAAACTCTCTTCTTTGGTGCATGCCAAGTGAGATCTTTTTGCAATTTTTGAGGAATGAAACAGCTCTCTTGAATCGTGATCGTGAAGGAAAATACCATATGACTTTAACTCAAACACCTTTCTCTTTCGTTTCTATCACCACCTTCCACCTTGAAGCTCCACAAGTAGGACATGAAGATGGACTTTTTAGTTCATTCTTATATAATATGCAATCATTTGGACATGCATATATCTTTTCATACTCTATTCCCAATGCATTCAAACTCTTCTTTGCTTCATACATGATAAGAAGGCAACTCATCGCTTAAAGTGGCAAATATTTCACTAAGCAATCTTAATAGTTCTGAAAAGCCTTTATCATACCATCCATATCGTGCTTTCAGATTGTATAATTTAACTAATGCAGATAGCTTGGTAAATTTTCTACAACCTGGATATAAAGGTTTCTCAGCATCATTCAGTAATTTTGTGAAAAATTCTGGGTTAGCCTGAAAATCATCATGAGCAGCTTTAACCATTTCAATTGTGTAGTCCACATCATCACAGCACTGATTTTTTGTGCAATGTTTTGCCTTTCAATTGTTGGTCCACTACTTAGACATGCTTCCCCATGCTAATACCATGTAAGGTAACTTTGATCAAATCCATAAAAAAACAAATGTTCTCTAATTATTTGAGGAGTGTGGAATATCAAATTCTCACATTGTATGCAAGGCATCAATTGATAAGCTGCTTGTTGAATTGCAATCGTAAATGAGATAAAGTATTCAACCCCATCCTCATTCCTTGTACCTCCTGGCCCCTTTGAATCCAACAACGATCCATTTCTCTAACACATGAGATATACATTTCTACATTAAACACTTAAGATAATAGAGGCTAGTTGAGAAATTAAAGTGAATGTGGTAGATATTAGTTTACTAAAAACAAATACCTAAAAAACATATGTTAAAGTTTATGCTAAAATGTTAATAAAGTGATAGCCAAGTGAGATCTTTATCAATAATTATTTTAAGTCCTAAAGTGATGGTGTTTGTGTGGACGTAGGCATCAAATGGTGATTTGAAGTCCTATAATGGCTGTCGTACAGTTTGACACATAATATTGATTCTAAAATGGTATAAAAAGTGATATCTTATCAAAAACAGATCCAAAGATGTATTATGTTGAAATTGTTTCCTTAAGCATGAATAAAGTTGGAAAATAAAACAATGTCATGTTAGTGTGTTTGATCATGAAGCTTCAGAAAAGCTTAAAACAAAGTTTCAATTACCTACTTGATGAGAGAAAACAAAGGAGGAACCAAATAAGGAAAGGAAGATATGCTTCAAATGCACTCTTGGATATTTTTCCTAAATAAGGAAAAAAAAACTAGTTTAGTAATTTCAATGAACATTAATCCTAACTAAAATAGTGATTTCATCAAAACGGTGATTGCATCAAACCAAGTTAGTATTGAATCTAGTAATAGAAAATTATATATATATATATAGGTATATATATATATATATATATATATATATATATATATATATATATATATATATACACAACAGTGGGGGTGGGCAAACTTAAATTGATTCAACAACATATAATAAGTACACTAAAAATATAGACTTTATAATGCATGTTGAGAATTGATACACAAATCGCTTCACCTGTGTGAAAAACAAATAATATCTTGATAGATCTCTGCTACTTTGTTTTCTATTTAATACACTTTTCTTACTTATAAAAAAAACAGCATATTCAGGTGAAAGCATTACTTCTTTCTCTAATACCGACACACTCATTCATTTCCATGGTCACTTCACTCACCATTGAGCTACCCATAATACATCTCCTCTCTCACTCCGCATTTCCTCTTAAATATGAATATAGACAAGTAAAGTTGGTTCACTGGCAACAAAATCAGCCAAAGCACTCAAAAGTGCCTTTAATAGACGATGCCAGACGATTTTTACCATTGGAGGCGCTAGGATAAAACGTCATGCCAATGTGTCAATGAATATTAAATGCCAACATATATTTGTCGAGGTGTTACTGGATGTTCCCTATGCTTTGAGAACAAAAAAGTGCCTCATAAAAGGCATGTTTGAGGTATTTCATCGCGCCTCTTAAAGTCTACTTTGAGGCATCAAAGCGCCATCCACATGCGAGACGTTATCATGTCTCTTAAATTATACTTGAAATAAAGGCCTCATCGCCATATATTGAGGTGCAATTTTATTATGCCTCTTAAATTTCATTTTCGAGGCATGAAATAAGTTTCATCTACTATATGTTGAGGCGCTTTTGATATCTGGATTTTTGAGAGACGGCAACCAGGTCAGAAAGATATTTATTATTGTCCCAGTCTATTTTCTAGAGGTAGCAAAACGATTCATATATGTTGAGGCATTTTTTTTCTTCTTCAATATCTCCGTCCAATTATTTTTCTATTGAGGTACTTTTATCATGCGCCCTTTGTTATTTGTTAAGGCATTTGCTTGTGCCTCTTCGCCTACACACAAGATTTTGTTATGACTTTTACAATGCCTTGAAAGACAAAAATTATGACATGTATATACCATCGCAAAAGAATGTCGCACTTTGCATATAAAATGAATATAGTCACTTAACTTCAAAACCTTGAAACAATCCAAGTATTATGTTTGACTATGTGAATATCCCAACATTTATGTGTGTGAATCTCAAGTCAAAACTATCATCCATCTAACACATTGTTCAAATGTGACAACTCACACTAGCAAAAAATTATCCGAGCCCTATGACTATGCCAAAATTTTCAACAAAGCAAAGTGGGAAGTGTAAGAGAATGTACCAACATAGCTTCTTCAAAAGTGATCAATGCGATGGTCTACTACGGAAGTCGCAGAACAAAAATGAAATGATTAAATCACAATATTTAAACCCAACAAAAGAATTCAATAAAAGAACAAATATTAATCTTCGTTAATAATACCAAAGATAGAGTGCTAAGCCATCGCTAAATTTCAAATAGCATCTCCCATGATCTCAATGATCCATAAGACACCCATAATCGCTCCTCCTGCACTATGGCAGGAACCCGAATAGTCACTTCACACCAATTTGACCTAATTCTTCGTCTCCAACTTCGCTGATGGATCCACACTACATACTTTTCCCAACGCAACTTTTTCAGAAGGATTTGTTATGCTCAGAAGAACAACATCCATACCAGCCTGAAATAAAAGCTTATTACAAAACTACCATAATATTAAATAACAACCCAAAGACCAGGCTCATGAATAATACAACAACGCCATCATAAATCATACAAACCAAGCTAATCATATGGTATTGCCAAGCAAACCAAAGTTGCCACTTCCCAATATAACATAATTATGATTGCTACTGATGTAGTCCATTTATATGTCACTTCTCAAAAGTAGTACACTTGTAATAGAGTTTCAAAATGACTTACTCTTAATAGGGCTTTGAGTGCCATCGATGTAGGAGAGGCTTGAACGCGGGCTGCCAAAAGCGTTTTACTCAAGAATCACGATTCCCTTGCATTCGATTCTCACGCATAATGTGACTCCACCCTGCCTCAATTCCTTCCTCAGAAGTTCTTCATTTCTCGCTTGTAACTGTAAGGCAGCATGATGACTTGCTTTGCGACTAGGAACTGTTCCATTAACATCAGCAGCTTTAACACCTAAACCATATAAGTTAACACATCCATATTTTCCATTCCCTATGACTTTATAGTAAGCATCGTTGCCATTATCACTTGAAGCCCCCGATGCATGTAGCATTTTCATTTGTTCCTATACATTGTAGTTGATTTAGTATTCATAACAATTTCACATTTCGAAAGTATAAAATAGGTGAACTCACAATTTTCTCTCCCACCAACACATTGGCAAAGAGTACCACCTTCGGGGAAGACAACAAGTCATGAACATGTGCGAGAGCGCAGGTTCATGACCAAGCTATGCTACAACATTAAAGTAACCGGTTATCCACATTGTATCAATTAGAAAATTCAAGCAAGATATCTAAGTTGAGAAACATTACCTCCATCTCACGAATAATGGAAAACCCTCTTTGACCTGTGCAATGCGTATATGGTTGATGATGACTTTACTTTCTTTATTTTTCTCTTGACGGGCCTCCTCAACATAGAGAGTAATCAGCATGTTTCAAAACTTATCGACCTTATAACTTTAGATATGAGAAAAGAACATACTATCCCCTCTTTAGATAGCCAATGCTTCACAAGGTCATTCCAATGTGATTCATTCACTTTGTCTGGAACGTTTCTAAGGTTCTCATCCAAAGATAATTTGGAATCAAAATACTTAGCCTTGAGTGTACTTTTCAAATTCCTCCATTTCTTTCCACCGATCGTAAGATGTAATCTTCACATCCAAGGGGAATTTCAAATTTGTCCCGCAAAGCCAGAAGTTCGATGAGATATTTGATGATTACACTTATATTACTAATGTAGACAAAGAACATATCCAACTATCACCTTCTACAATTTGAAAGACTGCTTCCTTGCTAGGGCTTTTCTCGTACTCGTCCATCTCAAGACACAAGAGGAGCATATTTTCCATTACGCAAGTATACTCTAGAAAAATGTGCAAAAGTGCTCATATGCTCCTTATCATTCGTCGTCTAAATTTGTTAAATGAAATTCTTTATGGGTTTCTTCCGCTTCTCGACCCTCATACTTTAGGCATAAGTAGCCCTCTCACTTTTCTCTTCTTTCTTCCACCTAAGATCATGCAAATCAAATGGTAAATATTCTAAGCAATGGAGATGACTTTCTAAAACCAGTACACATCTAGCTTAGCTAGTCACAACAATAAACTTAGCCACATTCACTCATCAGTTGGCATCAAATCGGTAACATAAGCATCAAAACATTATCCCTAAGCCTTCGGGCAGCCTTTAATCAATGTATTCGAACAACATTCAACAGATTTTAGTACTTACCGGATATTCCTATGTTAGGTTCAATACTACTTTGAGTAACATGAGCACTTTGCTGAGTTAAAACTTGAGTATCATTATGTGCTCTTTCATGTGAAGCTTGAGCACTATCACATGCAGTCGACTTTTTAGTGGATTGCTTGCTAGATTTGCCACCTCGCGCTCTAACCTGCATAAAAGAGCAAAAAAATACATGGAGAATAATTTAGTACAAGTTTCTACAGCAGAA
Source organism: Tetrastigma voinierianum (assembly GCA_016808115.1). Taxonomy (NCBI): domain Eukaryota; kingdom Viridiplantae; phylum Streptophyta; class Magnoliopsida; order Vitales; family Vitaceae; genus Tetrastigma; species Tetrastigma voinierianum. The sequence continues at coordinate 267,476 of JAEQBH010006691.1, read as the reverse complement.
AAATAAAGTAATAACGCAAAGTTCAAATTTACCATTTCTCAAGAAGATTAGTAAGTGCCGCTATAACCAAAAACACAGAATAAAGGATGGACAAATTGATGAACCTCGAAAGCAAAGAAGTCATAAAATCTCTATTATTTTACTGGACAGGCAAATAGCATCATTAGTACAAATAGAAAAAGACAACGACAACACACATAAGAAATGTACATGTTTATTAACTTACACAATATCGAACTATGAAAGAAATGTGTAAAGCTCCCTCTCAATAAATTATCATGTTATTTTGTGCCAGTTGCAGTTCCTCCTACACCTTCCCTAACTCCATCTTATTTCCCTATTATCACCTGAGATATCATCTCTCGTGCATGTCTCGCTTTAGTAAATAATCTTCGACGTTAATTTCTTCTCTTCTGTCCATGTCAAAACAATCCCTAGGAGTGGTTTTGATCACAACATGCCATCCTTTATCAATGGATCTTCTGGGCATAAACACTGGTTGTGCTGAGAAGCTAATATAAAGGCTCACCGGTGATTCACTGTTTACTTAAATTCACAAGTGTGAAACCATTTTCATCCCGCTTTGCATTCTTCCGCCCACCAATCACATTTGAATAGAACAACCTTCCTAATCAAAAAGTATTCTAACTCAACAATCTCCTTCAATACTCCATAATAAGTCACATCTCCAATAACAGGATTTCTGTCATTAGCACTTGAGTAACTTGTCGTCTTTGCAATAACAACAACACCACTATAAGGAACATTAAAGACTTAAAAGGATTAAAACCATCTGATGTTAAGCCAAGCCTAATATTTCTAGTTTCTTCGGCAAAATCTCTATTTCTAAAGTCGAATGTCTTCCATGCAGGAGAATCCGGCGAGGTGTCTCATATAACCATCTTCCGTCTCGACCTTCCTTATGCCACCTCATGAAAGATGCCTCGCTAAAGACATGAATAAACGCCGCAATCGAGGAATTAAAGGGGAAATGCTCTTAAAGTCTTTAGCAGAACCTTTTTTTTCTTTTTAGATAAAGCTTCCCCCAACCGCACGCCGTTTTTGTCCTCCAAGTACCTAGATGTTTTGCAAACATGACATTTTGTATCATTCTCATACCTTTCTATACAATAAGCGCAACACACATGCATGGATCTTATTGTAAGAAAGTCCCAAGCCCCCTATCATCTTTTGCCTCATAGTATGACTTAGGAAATGTCTCTCCAACAGGGAAAGCATCTTTTATAAATTTGAGCAAATCAGTAAATCCTTTGTTGCTCACTCTATTAAGACACTTTATGTGAACAATTAATAATTGCGATAATTGAGAATTCTTCTACAACCGTGATAAAGTTCCTTTTCATCATTTTTTAGCAACTCATAAAAACATTTTGAATCATTATTTGGTTCCTCATCTCCTGGAACACCATCCCCATCATTGTCATCAATGTAATTTTCAACACGCCCAAAGCAAATTCCATCATGTAAAATCCCTTGCATGTCATTGCCATTGTCAAAATTATCTCCTAAGTCATAAGTGGGACGAGTAGACGGCGATGCTTCTACCATGAACAAACCATCTTGCATACCCATTCAGAAATCCATGATATGTTAAATGATCTTTGCACCACTTATCAACCCAATCATTAAGTTTACAATTTTTACACGACAAATGCATTTTTCCATTCACGCCTTTCTTTTCAAATGCAATGTCAAGTAATTTATCCAAGTAAAACCATTCTCATATTCCTTACTTCCTCTAAACTTATACATCCAACTTCTATCCATGAGCTAAGTAAGACTTCTACTTGGTTACTTGATTCTTCAACATGAGAAGCAAAAATACAAATAAATTATAATTGGTGAAAGCATATTCATCATTTGGCATCTAAAAATAGTCGAAATTAGTGCCCCAAAAATATTGATCATATTCACACTTTTGAAACAAAGGGAAAACCAGCCTCAAACCAAAAACACACGTGCCTCAACCACAATATTAGCTCAACAATCAACAATAAATCAAAGATTGATATCGCGGATTTGATTGAAGGAGCAACCCGCTTGAGCGCGAACCAAGGTCACGTAAATTAGGAATCAGCATCATTTACTGTGTGTATATCGTAGAAGTCACAAACAAGACCAAATGTACCCCTAATACCAAGCATATAACTTAATGCCTAATCAACCTCAACTTAATCAACCATTTATGCACAAATAAATTATCAAAGTCAACCACCAAAAAAGCAAGAGAAAGCACCAACCACTCCGTCCCAGAAACCAGACTTCTCCAAAGGAGTCAAAATGTCAAGTAGATCAACAAGGTCATACTCATCTATCTCCTGAGGGGCTGACTCAATATCAAAAGATAAAGAAACCAGATAATAACACATGTTAGTAGCATTCTCAGAATCTAAAAAATGAAACACTTGTGCAAGAATCCGGGAGGCTCAAAATGTCGAGTACCCATGTAATTGTCGTGAGTAAAGATCAAAGATAGGAAACCACATACGTAAAGAGCCCCAGATTCTCCTGGAAGACCAACAGATCCGCAACTTCAAAAGCAACTTCCTCGTTTAGCCTTTATCTTGCCTAGATTTGACAGAGAAAAAGATATTCAAAGATTGAGAGTTGTGAGCCTAGTATAAACAAAGAACAAGCATTTTACTAAATACCACAATATGAAGATTTGTAATGATGGCAATGTAAATAGATTCCTCGACATTTCTCGAATAGCTACCATGGTTGGTATCAAGACTCACTCGCAACCCAACAGAATACTGTACAACTTTTTACCTAGAACTCACCGCTTCTTACAATGTCCAAATTTTTCAATCAATGTTAGATGGTGCAATAAACTCAATAATTTTGAATCATATCATGCCAAATGATGCACTGAAAAGACAACATCAATGGGAATAAACAACCTTCTTCACTGTCCAACAAATCTCCGTGAAGTCACCGGGCGCAATTTTCTTTATTGAAGCAAGCTTCGTTATTCTATGATCAACCTCTTTTCTTCGACCATTTAGCAGCCTTCTTTCACAGATTAAAATCAAAATAATCGAAAGAGAAAGAGAAAGACACCATAGAAAAGGCAAACGCACCAATAGAAAAGGGTACGTAGGTTGGGGCAACACAACTAAACGCACCAACGTAAAAATAATTCTCGAAACTAACTTTTACAGCCAACAGAGGGTGGGGCAAACTGTCGGGAGAGGGAAAGGAGGACGATTGACAGAGGGTGAGAAGGAAGGGTGGATGACCGGTGGTCTCGCACCACAAGATCACACACGATGTTCGCCGGGCTGTCGCCACTTATCGCCAGCCAGACGCTTGTTCGACCTATGATCAAAGGTGGACGAAAGCAAAGGGGAATAGGGGCAGACGTGCGATAGTTTGTAGTGGGTGGACGGTGGTGGTGGGGGCTGCAAAATTAGGGGGTTTGCTGATGGGAGAAGAGGGAAAGCTGGAACAGGGCTTTTGATCGATGAGGAGAAGAGGCAAATGGAAAAGGAAAAGAAGAAAGAAAATTAAGGATATTTTATTACAAAAATGCCATTCAATTTTAAAGTGCCTCAAAAGTCATGTGTTGAATAGATAGTGTCCTCTAAAGTCTTTTTTCTGGTAGTGGTTGAATTAAAGAAAACTTGAGTATGAAGCATTCATGGAAGCTCCATATGACTACACATGGAACTCAAATATTGACCAACGTTAATTGAAACGTGCTGGGTCAGGATTTGATAAGGTTATTTGGTGGGTGAAGGAGAGCTAGACCTAGGTGTGTGCACTAATCTTTATTCATGCACTCTACCACACTCAGTAGTGATCGGGGAAAAGTTTTTTTACATGAACTACCAACCCATATTCACTCTCACAGTACTTCATGTGAAGGATGAAGTTTGGTGGGATATGCAAATCCTTGTACTCGATTAATTTTCTTTATAGTGAATGATTTGATAACTTGAGGCCCATCATTTTTAAAAATTTTAAAAGTTTTTCACATTAAAATTTTTGTCCTAGCATCTATCTCAATCCCATATTTATTAGTTTATACTAGCTTATGGGATTTTCATTGAATTATATGTGCAACCATGGGAAAATCATATTAATAGATTTTACTGAGGAATGCTTTTTTTTTTCTTATACTTATAAATAGATACAAAAATAAAGGGAAAAAATTCAGAAATCAAATAATAAGATGAGCAAGCTGGTTCGAAAATGTCCATGAGACGAAAGCTCAAATGGTTGTTTGTTATATATATAAGACTATATTCTTATGGTTTCAATCTTGCCTTAGGGATTCAAGTCCAAGAGTGGGTGCCCTTTTTACCACTTCCCGTACATACAGCCTCGCTCATGAGTACCTATTGGCTATTAGTTCTCTAACCAAATACAACTACCAGTAAAATGAAATCTAAGTGCTAATGTTTTTATTCAAATACTAAAATCTAATCTTCGACGACTACATATGGTTGACAATGTGGGCTGCATTGGGCCTTTGATTTGGGTTGACGGATGTATTGGGCCTGAATTTATTTCTCGGCTTCTGGTTCTTCCATTCAATGTTTTTTTTTTAAACCCTTCTTCATTATCAAATTGCAGGTTATACATTATCTCAACCAGACGTAGATTGGATATCATATGGTATGGACTCCAAGCCTAGGTACTTAATCTTGGAAACTATTGGTGTAATAATGATATCATCAACATAGTCAACAAAAATAATGTGTATTATAAGATGCATTGATTCAAGCAATTTTTTTCTGCATTTAAGATAATTATGTGTCATATTCCACATAATCTCAACATTTACATCTGTCTTTAAGATAATTATTCTGCATTTAAGATAATTATGTGCCATATTCCACATAATCTCAACATTTACATCTGTCTTATAGCTGGGTCTGTATGTTCTTATGTAGTCTCTCCATCTTTTCTTACAAAAACTCTCTAGACAAAACAATCACCTACCATAAGTATCTCACAGTGATAAGCCATCACAAGAAATACAAGAAACCGAAACACGGTATTATGAACTTATTATCCTACATGCAAGTACAAAAGAAAAAAAAAATCTACCCGGATCACCTTGGCTAAGATCAAAAGGTTAAGAAAACCTAGAATGAGCTTGCTTTCTTAGAGGCCAAACCGATGGAACCTCATTCCATGAAAAACCAAACTATCATAATTTTTATATGAAGTTTATCTAGAGGAAATCATTTTTCTTTTCCCTTTAATATCTCATAGGTTATATTTGCATTAATGAAAAAAAAATAGAGAATCAAGAGAACTCCTAGTCAAGACTGATTACCAAGTAGATTAGTCATGTTCTCTCTTTAACTTTATTCTCTTTCAAGTTTTGGAATACTCAACAGTTTAAAATTTTGATCATGAAGCTTAAAATAGCATCAAATCAAATATGATGTTGGATCTAGAGTTTATGTGAAGATAAAATATGATCCTATTTTCAGTAGAGGGTTAATTTTACATGCTCCCTTTTCCTTTTTATGGAAGTGTTAGTAGCTGACCAGTCTGCTTTGGACCCCTCTAAATTCCAAAAATGAGGCCTGTAATGCTAGCTGCATTTTTTCCTTTGAACCTTTTTTTTACCATTTACACAAGTGTATAGAAGAACACCTACCGCTAGGCAACTGGTTGCCATTAAATGAGCTAAACAGGGATTGATGGAGGGTGGTTTGGATTTCAAAACTGAAATTGAGCTTTTATAGAAGAGTTCATCAATTCTGAGACCTATTGACAAAAGAGTTATTCATCATAAAACATATTCATAAGAATTCTAATTTTATTCCCCTACGTATGAGAGTTCATGTTATTCATCACAACACATCAAATAAAAAATAGAGGAGACAAACTGAATGCAAGCTAAACAGTGTTCACCCAGTTTAAGTCCATTTGGGAAAATTAGAAGATTCTATCATTTTCTAATTGTTGTTGCAATCCCCTTTAGCCTTGCCCCTTCCTCTGCCCAAATTCTAATTAATTCTCGTAAAAAATTACATAATACTCCTCCCTGTTGAACAGTAATATGAGAAAATGGAGATGGACTAAGAATGAGAAAAGAATGGAATATGGGGGAGGGAGGAAGAAACTCCCTGACAATTCTCTTTTCTAATCTACATATTACCTATGTAGGGTATCAGGTTGGATAGGAAGGAAAAACTCATGATCAAGGTAGCACTCAGTTCCTCCAAAGGATTGGATGCTATAAACAAGTAATCAAATTCCTATTATCCAGTAATTTTATAGGTGACTAGGACTTTCTTATATATTAGAAACAACTAATTAAGGAAATTTAATTACAAAATATAAATTGACTTAAAAAAATGTCAAGTAGAACAAATATATTAGGGACACCATGCTGACTTAAAAGGATAATACCTTAGCCTAATTTCGTATAAAAAAACAAATGAAGAGTATATAAATAAAATAGAAGATAAATATAGTTCTAATTCTTGAATACTTTACACGGACCTAGCATCGTCGAGGATGCTTGATTATGATTGTTTTTAAAACAAACTATGGCTCTAATCTATTTGTTTGAGAAAGGATCCAAGCTTATAACTTTATTACATGATAGCATCTTGTTAGACCTTTAAAAAACAAGAAGCAGTGTTGTTGATTGTTGATGTTTCTCAAGAAATAAATTAAAAAAAAAATGTCATCATTTTCAAAACTGTAACAGCTTAATGAGCACATGTTTTTAACCAAACATGCTTTATAATTAATGTAAAACACCTAAGTAGTACTTCAAAAATAGCATTTCTATGTCTTTGGAAAGCATGTACAATGCTGCCATAATTCCTATATCAGTTCTAAGTGAATAAAAAACTTTAAGCCCTTATTATTAAATTCCCTGTATTTATCAGGAGCTTTAATTATAACATGACTTTTGATAATTTAAAATACTATGACTCTACTTATTTAAAGGAAAAATTCAAAATAATCAAACACATCAAATTTTATTTCTAATGACAAATCTAAAAATCTCATTCTCCATCTTGATGAGTTGCAGGTTTCCTCTATATGAAAATCTTGTTAAAAAAAAATATTTGACATGTTGCAACCCTCAAATTCATACATGAGGCAAGTTTTATATCAATCTGCACAAATCATATAACAAACCACACAAAACAGTATGATAAGCATTGCCATAAAAGGGATGATGCAAATTATGGCTCATTTTATTCATTCCAGTTCGAGAGTTCCTTCCCTAAGATCCACTTTAATTACCTTAATTATTTCACCATCTTCTTTCAGGTTGTCAATGGCACACAGAATAAGAAAGAAATGGGAAATCGATTTTTATAAATGAAAAGAAGAAAAATAGGATTTAGAAAATAAAGAGGGAGACAAATGGAGAAAACCCAATAAATTGACAAGTCACGATCACATTCACAAAAATAAGAAGAAAACAAAACCAAAACCACAATTTAACTTCACAGCAAAATAGGAAAAGAGAACACACTGTTAGTGGCTGAGGTTTTGAGATGTTTAAGAGTTGAGTTGTTGGAATAACCTTTAAATCATGCAGAAAAGAAGCAACTTCACACCAAATGTGAGCGGGCTTGTAAAAGAAGATCAAATTTGGGGGTGCGTAATGTTCTACACAAGACATTAACAAAGAAAATGAAGAGATACCTCATTTGAAGAGAAAAATCGATTTCAAAATCAAATCCCCTTCCGAAGAAAATATATGAAGAAATCATACCTTAGGTTTTGAGGAATGACAAAAACATAAACAATATTTTTTTGTGAATTCTAAAGAGCATTGTAAGCACTTACCGGGATTTGACAAGGCTAAGAGAGTTCCAACTGATTTGGCCAAGGAATCCAAAAACAGAGGTAGAGACTTCTAAACCTAGAAACTTGTCCTACAAGAAATAGGATCTTAGAGTAATTTCAAGTTTATCACAAATGTCAAGCCTCTTGAGATGAATAAGATTAAGAAGGGTATGGCTGCCATTGACAGAATCATAGAGACATCAAGAAAGCACCATAGTTGTGAAATAGATATTACCAGCAAACAGGGAGTTGTGAACGTATACCTGAGAGACCCATTTTCCTTCCTTCTGAAAAATGCAAAAAAGAAAACCTTTATCGTATTTAAATTCACCGCTTTTGAGCTATCCCCACCGAAAATGTTATCTAAACCAAAAATGTTCCTCACCGATAAAGAATTTCTTTGAAATAACCTCACTAGCTTACAATCAAACCACCCCCATTATCAAAGAAAAGTGTTACCATATACAATTTTAGGAGTTTATGCAATTTGGGACTCTATTATTAGTTGTATATATTATCTTACCATGTATAAATGCTAAAGATTAGGAATCTGTTACTTACCATGTATAGATGCTAAAGATTAGGAATATGTTAGTTACCATGTATAGATGCTAAAGATTAGGAATCCGTTAGTTACCATGTATAGATGCTAAAGACTAGATAATTTGGGAGACTATATGTATGGCATTCGACTAATCAAGGGAAGAACTTTTCTAAAATCTCTCTTCGTATTTTTCTCGTTACGTGAGTATTTTGACATGCATCGTGAGCCCGTGCTCCCACTTCGGTCCGCTCAAATTTCGTGGTGTTCTCTTGTTCTCGTGTCATCCTGCGTTCAATTCTTGCTCTTATTTCAAATGTTTTTCGATTGCCAGGCTTTCAGAATTTTACCTTTAAGTGTTTCGCTTTTATATCTTTCTAATTCTTCGATGCACATATTGTTTTTCCGTGGTGTTTGTTTGTGTGTTTTTTTCTCACGGTGTAAGCTACAATTTTCTGGTGGGATATTCTTCTTCTCTTGGTCGCATCATGTCATCGGATAAGTTGGAATCATTCCCTATTCGGTTTACTGGTAAAAATTATTCGGCTTAGGAGTTCCAATTTAAATTATTTGTCAAAGGAAAATAATTGTGGGGTCATATTGATGGGAGTTTCAAGGAAAATCATTCCCGTACCTCAAGGTGCCGAGGCTTTGTCTAAGTGGGAAATTCATGATGCTCGGGTTATGACATGGCCTCTAGCTCGCTGAGTCTCACCTGTTCTCAATTTGAGGCTTTATAAAACTCGTTGTCGCTTATACGGACGTATCTTAACACGCTTACAATCAAGACAACTCGCACACAATTTCATTCGAGTATGAGATGGCTAATTTCACACAAGGCGGTCTCTCTATTGAGGAATATTTTTCTGGTTTTCAAACTTTAGGCTGCCTTATTGCGACATTGTTTATGCACGTTCCCACCGCAGCCTTCTCTCTCGCTTATCCGAGAAGTGCATGACCAAAGAAGTTTAGATCAATTTCGATGAAGTTACGACCGACTTTGAAATTGCACGCTCTAATTTGATGAATCGCCATCATGTCCCATCTCCGGATGCTTGTTTGAGGAACTTTTCGTGAGGAGCAGCGCACGTTACTCGTCGCTACGGAACATCTGTTATCATATGCACTGCTTATGGTTACGCGAAGACGTGCTTACGCAAAGCACGTGGGAGACATAATGCAGAGATACGCGTGTTGTCCAATGCTTTAGTTGTGCTGGCCATATTGCCTGATTGTCCCAAGAAGTTCTGTAACTACTGCAAGACACAAAGTCATATCATCTCTGCTTGTCCCATTCTCCGCCCGGGAAGGAATCAGCAGATCATATCATGCCTCCACTGTTGCCTCTAGCTTCACAGATTATTCGTTACCTCGGTTGTTCCTTTCCCGCCTCCGACAAATTTAGCAAACCCGACCACATTCTACTCGAAATGGTACAACAGATGATCCTTTCTACTTTACCGCTGGCTCTCGTAATCATAAAGTTTTAAGCCATGGTATTTTGACTTAGAGCCTCTAACCATATGACTACTACCGTTTGTTCCTCTTTTCAATATCAAAAATTATGATGGAAATTGAAAATTAACAATCGTCGAGCAGCGCCTCTCTCGCCTTACCGCTGTTGTTAGTGATCTTTCCTCTTCCTTAACTAATGTTTTTGTGTCTCCTGACCTCTCCACATCTTATTTCTGCTGGTCAATTAGTTGATAACAATTGTAATGTCCATTTCTCTCGTTCTGGCTGTGTTGTGTAGGATCAAGTGTCAAGGAAGATGATCACGAAGGGGCCTAAAGTGGGACGACTCTTTCCTCTTCATGTTTCTCCTTCCACTTTTATTCCTATTTTCATGTTGGTTCTGGCAATAAGATGTGGCATAGACGTCTAGGCCACCCAAACTCTGATGTCCTTCATACTTTGTTTAATTCTGGTTTATTGGGAAATAAATCATGTTCTTCTATTGATCTTTCTTTTGATTGGCAAAAGTAAAGTTCTACCTTTTCCTCATCATGCATCTCATGCCTCACAATGTTTTGAGCTTATTCATATTGATGTTTGGGGGATTGCACCTATTGTTTCTCATGTGCATTACAAGTACTTTGTTACTTTCATTGATAACTTTAGTCGCTTTACTTGGGTTTACTTCCTTCGGCCTAAGGGTGAAGTTTTTTCAGTTTTTTAGCACTTTCTTGCACTCCTTGAGACTCAATTCTCTGCCAGCATCAAGGTCTTGTGCTCTGATTCTGGTGGCGGATACATGTCTAATGAGTTTCAGGTTTTTCTTCAAAGCAAAGGGATCATCTCTCAGCGTTCTTGTCCTTCGACACCACAACAAAACGGTGTTGCTAAGAGGAAAAATCGCCACCTTCTTGATGCCGTAAGAACTCTTTTACTTAAATCATCTGTTCCTCCTCGTTTTTGTGCGAAGCTTTATATCAGAAGTTCACGGATCACCGCTGCCCTCTCCTACGAAAAATCATGTTTCTCCTTTCTAAGTTGTTTGGTCATTCTCCTTATATTCTCGATCTTCGCATTTGGTTGTGTTTGTTTTATGAATCTCCCTCTCATATGAACTGCATATAAACTTACTTACCTACCAAGTTATGTGTTTTCGTTATGTTATCCCTCACAAGGGTTATGTTTGTTACGATCCCCATGCTTCTAGTATACGGGTTTCTCGGAATGTGATCTTCTTTGAAAATCAATATTTCTTTCCATCTCATGTTCAATTGTCATCTGCATCTATATCTCTTCTGCCTATTTTTTCTGAATCTCCAACAATTGTGGAACGATTCAAACCTAGTTTTGTGTATGAGAGACGTAGTCGACATGAGTATGGTTCCACTTCCTTTATTCCTCCTTCCGATCTTGACTTGGCGCCGATCCCGCTCCGCTCCACTACTGCTGGTCCACTGGGCCCTTCTCGACCCCTAATTGGTATGGCTTCCTCTCCCGTCTCTCTCAAGGTTACTTTATCCACTATTTCCATTCCCTCTTGTTACAAACAGGCCATAGAACATGAGTGTTGGCAAATTTCAATGCAAGGTAACTTCGCAGCTTGGAGGAGAATCACACTGGGATATTGTTCCTGTCCTCCTACAAGCCAAACCTATTGGGAGCAAATGGGTTTTTTCTATAAAACTCGTTTCCGATGGTTCTTGATCATCACAAATCACTTTATGCCTTTAAGTAACAAGGTGAATATGGTTGATTATGAGAGACATTTGCCCTCAAGTGTCAAAATGATCACATCAACCATCTTAGCTATTGGCCGCCTACGCTCATGGCGACTACATCAAATGGATGTGAAGAATGCCTTTCTTCATGGTGATCTCCAGGAAGAGATTTACATGAAGCTTCCCCCTGGTATGACTACTTATTCTCCTCATGATGTGTGTAAGCTCAGGCATTCTCTGTATAGGCTCAAGAAAGTGCCCCGCGCTTGGTTTGATAGTTTCAAGAAGACACTTCTTTTTCGGCCATACAAAGTCAATATGATTTCTTCTCTTCCTTCACACATCTACATTAGGTATAGTTATTCTCGTTTATGTGGGATGATATTATCATTACCGGCAATCGATCAGGATTAATTACTAAGCTCCAAATAGCCATTACAATTTTCCATATGAAAGATCTGGCCACCACATACTTTAGATTGAAGTTCATTATCGATCCCATGGTTCTTTTCGTGAACCAAAGATAAGTATATTCAAGATCTTATCACTATTGGCTCGAGGACACTTTTCGTTGATACTCCTATGGAGTGTAAATGTCAAATACAGAAAGATGAAGGAGACCTTCGATGAACCTACTCTACTCCAAGACTTGGTTGGGAGTCTTATCTACTTAACCACTACTTGACCTGATATCTCCTATGTTTTTCATCAGGTCAATCAATTTATGTCTTCTCCTCGGCATCGCCATCTTACTGCAGTTTGCCACATCATTCGCTATCTTCGAGGATCACCTACTCATGGGTTGTTTTTTCCTACCGACACCTCTCTTCAACTTGTTGCCTATAGTGATGCTGATTGGGCTGGGTGTCTGAATACACATCGATCTACTACAAAGCTGGTGTATGTTTTATCGATGCATTAATTTTCGAGATAAGAAACAATATAGTGTTTCTAAATCCTCTACTGAGGCTGAGTATCGTGCCATGTCTACTGCTTGTTCTGAAATTGTATGGCTACGTGGTCTCCTTGAGGAGCTTGGGTTTCCTCAGACTACTTCTACTCCTCTTCATGCCGATAACACTAGTGCTATTCAGATTGCCACCAATCCCGTTTTCCATGAACGCACCAAGCACATTGAAGTTGATTGTCATTCTATTCGATACACTTTGGAAAGCTCGTGATATCTCTTCTTCATATCTCTTCGGGATCTCCAAGGGTCGATGTCTTCACCAAAGCTTTCACTGACAATAAGATCAATTCTTCTTTGTTAGCAAATTGTTAACTGACTACAAAGATCAATTTGAGGGGGGATGTTACCATATACAATTTTAGGAGTTTATGCAATTTGGGACTCTATTATTAGTTGTATATATTATCTTACCATGATATAAATGCTAAAGATTAGAATCAAGCATTTACTAAGCGTATAGATGCAAAAGATTAGTAATCTGTTAGTTACCATGTATAGATGCTAAAGATTAGAATCAAGAAGCTACCATGTATAGATGCTAAAGACTAGATAATTTGGGAGACTATATGTATGGCAAATACTGATGGAATCAAGGAAAGAACTTTTCTAAAATCTCTCTTCATATTTTTCTGTTATCTAGTATTTTGACAAAAAGCTCCTAACTTGCTCCTAAATCTTCGTTTATCTTTCTTTAAAATCTCTAGTCAGTTTTCTATTGAGACAAAAATCACTCTAAATCGTGTAGATTTTCTTCTCCTAGCTTCCTCCCCCAAAATACTCCCATGGAGAGCCCCCAAATGCTAAGGGGTATCGGGTTTATGAAAGATAGGGTTTTAGAGTTTTACAAAATAGGAAAACAATGGTATTTATACTCTTATAGACAATGACGCATAAGGAAAATGTCAAGGTCCTTGTATTTTTTCCATGTCATTGGAAAAAGTGCCAAGATTGAGTCTACACCTCATTTTAAATCACTTCGAACTATGATGCCTTCAATAAGCATCATGGTAATAAAAAAAAATACCTCAAGATAATGACCTCTTAAATTAAGGGTCATTGAAAATTTAATATTAATCAGACAATGACATTTCTTTAGAAGCGTCAATGTATGAGGCGCCATAAATTTTAATTTTTGTAGTAGTGATACCATGTCACATATATGATGAATGCTATATAGACTATTCTACTCATGCATATCGCCCATGCATCATGGACAATTATATCAATCAATATAAAATTTCCAAACGATCACACATTTCATGCCAACATATTTGCACACACATATATAAACATCAACAAGTCATCATCAATCAAGCAATGACATACTTTATTCTCTAGGCCAAATTATGACATAACATGTCCACAAATAGCCTACAAACAGTTGCATGCAATGGCTCCTATCCATACACAAAATAACTCATCGCGATGTCAATACAGAACACACATATTGACCTCCAATCAATTACCACCAAGCATGCTCACTCAAACTCAAGCAATGACAACTTGATCCTCAAGACCAGTTGTGGCTTAGAGATACCCACAAAACATTCCACACAACAAGCCATAATAGAACACATAATAGTTCCAAACTCAGTTCAAAAACTAGTCCCCTAACAGTCCTAAAATCTGGACACAAACCATTAAACAGCCTAAGTTGTAGCAGTCCCAAGAAATGGACCATAACTTGAGTTGTACAAATCCAATTTGTGTGATTCAAAAGCCTACATCAAGTTTACAGATGCAACTATAATTTCCATGGAGAACACTAGTTCAAATTCCCTCTTTTTCCCAACCGGAAATCAATTTCAAAATCTAGACAATGTATGGGGTCAAAACAGGGCTACCTGTGGCAGTCCCGAAAAATGGACTATAAGTCGAGTTATAAAGGTCTAATTTTGGTGATTCAAAAGCCTAACATTAAGTTCTCATATACATCTACAATTTCCGCTTTTAGTTGACACTAGTCCAATTTTCCCTTTTTCCTAAAACAAAAATCGTCTCAAAACTGACAAGATGTAGGGTCAAAAAACAGGCAAGATCTCATAGCCCAAAAATTCATCCAAACAACCCCTAAGGAGCTCTAAAACCTGATTTTTCAACCCAAACAGCCCCTAAGGAGCTATAGAACCATATCATCAGTCCAAACAGCACCCAAGGAGCCCTAAAACCTGATTTTTCAAATCAAACTGTACCCTATGAGCCATAAAACTCGGTCTTTCAATCCAAACGGCCCTAAGGAAAACAAAATTTCAGAGCTGAACAAACTAAAGTATGAAGAATCTCTACCACTTGGAGTATGGAAGAAACTATAGGAAATCCCATGGACACTTCCTTAACCCGAAACCTTTGATTTCCCGAACTCCTTGCTTAAATTCTCAGTGAAATCCTGTGTTTTTGGTACCCACTCATAGCCCTCGTCGAGTAGATGAACTTTCGTTCTTAGCCTGACAAATTCCGACCAACCGATCTCCGTAGATTGTAGAAAGAAATTGGAGCTCTCTCCCTTTCTCTCTCTAACCTTTTCTTTCCAGCAAGAAAATTAGTTCTCCCCCCTCCAATCTGATTTTTTCTACTTAACTTAAGTCTTAAAGACTTGGGCCACATCGCGTCACGTGTTTACGATTGGTTCGGGTTCGTTTCTACCCTGAAACGATTTATTTCGTCCCGGTTTAAATTTAAATTATTTTAAATGAAGATGGATTGCTAGAGGCAGGAGGTCGGGGGTTTCCCACAGACGACACCAATGAAAAGGACTAGGCTTTCCACAAAGTAAACGGTGATTAAAAAAAAAAAAATTTCTCCTCCCTTTGTAAAAGTCCTCCCCCTCCTTTTATACTTACTAGATGGGGGTTACACGTTTGATGCTAGTGGGGGTTACACATTTAATGCTAGTAATTAGGGCATTTACGAGTGCCTTTCTACTTCCTTACGTTACACATATACATTCATTTGTATATTCATTGTCCTATATTAATTAGACCAAATCGCTTGTCTAGGAGGTCTGTAATGTATACAATGCTCACTTCATCATCACGTCCAAGATGATTGTCCGAGGTGGCTCGATTGCCTTTTCCCCATTTGATGCCTGATGTGGTCATTCTAATTCACCGCTCGCTTCTTCTGGCTCTTACTTCGATCGGGCTCTCAGCACAGAACGAAGCTGGGGTACGGGGACTACATATCATTTACGCCTTTTTCAACCGGAACCGGGCCGGAGCGTGTGGGGTTGCCGGGCCGGACCCGATTGTTTCAGGGCCGGGATGCAAAGGCCTGGATCGCCCTGGCCGAGGCAGGATCGCCGCACCGCTGATCCGCGTGCCTCGACGTAACACTCCTTCCGCAAAAAACAAGCGAAGAAGGGGGCCTGGCGAGGCTGTGCCCGTGGCCGCCCGATGCCTAAGCCGCTTTCTAAGAGAAAAAATGCTTTAGAGGGAAGAATGTGTTGCATACGCAGTATGCCTCTAAGAATGTGTGTCCTTCACCGATTGGTGGCGTATTTATAGTAGATGCCAACCAAATACAGATTAGAAGTCCTTCCCATTGATGGGATATTTCTATTATAGTCCATATCGGATTTGGTACAAGATATAGAAAGAGTAGTTTACTTGAGATAGTCTTCCTTTCCTTATTGATGATTTGTGGATTTTCGTAATAATATATTATCGTTTATTATGTTTCTATCCCTTGGGAGACTTACCATAATCGCCTGGGGGCTCCAAAGGGTTGGACCTTTCTTCTAGGAGGTCCCAAAAAGGCCTGGAGTGTTGGTTTTAGAAAGGCCTCGGAAAGTGCCTCATCGGGCAAGCTCCTCCTTCGTGGTCAACTAATGGGCTCGTGCTTCGCCGGCTAGCCTCTTCGGGCCCGACAGCGGCTTCAGGAGCCTTGGCTTTTCAAACCCTATCAAGTTGTTTCGAAACTCTCGCGGTACGGCGGTACATGGGCAAGGGCTGTAACGTTTCTCATATCGGGTGTAACTTCCACGTGTCTCGTCGGGGTCGATTAGTTAGGCTCGCCTTCATTCACCTTATGACAATGATGACTCGGCTTCCGCCGCTTCCCCACTTCTAGTTTCTTTCGGGGCCGCACTCCCTCCACCTCTGCGCTTCTCCCGGGGTCCCCTCCTCCAACCTCTTCCGCGATCTCGCACTTATTTGCTCGCAGGCCCTCTCGTTTAACCCTTTGTAAAGTCTTTCCCCGGCATTTTTCCCGAGGCTGCTTTTTTCGCTTTATTCCCGGGATCACCTGCGAGCATCATGGTTTGATTATATCCGGTCGCTCTTCTTCTTTACGCATACATGACTCTTCAGCGGTTGCCTGCCTGGACGGGTTAGGGATGCTTCCGGCAGTTCGACCGTGGTTGAACCCTGCAATGTTCCTGGGGCGCCTCCTCTTCCCTTGGATAAGGATAAAGGGAAAATTAACCTAATTAAATATCCTGGGGGTCGACACTTAAATCATTGCTCAAAGATGTTGCGGACTGTGGGGACCTTGCAAGGTCGGTCCTTCGTATGGGGTTACCTTTGCTGAACGCATCGACCCTCAAGGCCCGGTGAGCACTCGACGTCCCCGACTTTTATGTAGCCCTCCGTGCCTCGGGATGGTAGTTTTTGAGGTCACCTTGATAATGGTCTTCATTTTCCACTCCACTCTTTATGAAAGAGGTTCTCAAAGATTTCAACGTTTGTCCTTCCCAACTCGCTCCCAACGGCCATTTTAGTACCACAATTTTTTTGTGACAAATGCATGTCCCTAGTGTGGCTCGCTTCCTCTATCTTTAAGTCCAAAGGAGACTACCGAGGGCTTTTATTTCTCCAAGCGCTCCGAGCCTCCGTGATCACCGATCTCCCTTCTTCCCATAGGTCATGGAAGGACGTTACTTTGTTAGCGTCGAACCGAATACGAACCGAAAAGGACGACACATCGGGCGCTCCGCGGGCTCGACCACCCCGAGCACCCGTGGAGTGTTTGCTCGCTTTCAAAGATAACTTCGGTGAAGGTTGTCAATATTTCACCCGACCATTCTCATGCTTCCTGTGCGCTCGCCTCACCTTAGTGCCGAGATACCGTCAGAGTTCCGCTGCATGGAATGTCCCGGCCGTCCCTACGCTGAGCCGAGCAAAACGGGCATTCCCGCCCGTCGAAATTAAGGTCCCGCACGTCTACCGCTCAGTTCTCGCTCCTTCCACCGTGGGAGTCCCTCCCATTAGGCTTACCGCAGCCCACTTCTACTAGGAGAAATTTTGTCCAAATGGCACCACTTCTAAGCCCCCGAATGCAAAACTGAAAATCGTGCTCCACCGAGGAAGATCGCAAATGCTTTCTGGCCAAGGTTCGTAATCGGGGCATTCCACTTCGCCGACAATGGAAAGGCGCGCTACGGCCGAGGTTCTTGCAATCATGAGCTCTCCGCCCCTTCTAAGCCAGTCAGAAGGCAAAGAGTCTTCGATGGGAGCCGCCAAGCAACCGCTATGCTATGCCTATTACCGTTCTGAATCCGCCGAGAGTGCGAATACCTCCTTGAAGGGTGAACGAAATAGCGGAAAATATGGAATCAAAAGCCGCGAAGATGAGGATTCTTTGCTCTCACGTCGAACTTAGCGGGCGGTGCAATCTCGTCCGCCCTATGATTCGAATTTCCGGGAGGTCAAAAGTGTCGCCTGCTGATGAGGCTCTAGCTCTATCCTTCAAGGGGTTGCCTCTGAAGTCCCCTGCTTCGATAGTGTCTCGTTTTTTGGGCTGATCCCGTGCCGATGTTAACTTCATGTTTGATGTGCAGGTAGCCACTCATTTGAAGGGTCTCGACATAAGGCCAAACTAAATGAAAAGCATGTAAAAATCACCCGGATTTATAAGGCGAAGGCGGTTCCTCTTTCTTTCGAGTGGACCGAAATAAGAAGAACTGGCACAAACAGATGACTCAAGAGGTGAGAGACTTAACTGATGAAGATACGTGGTCGGCCATGTTTCTGGGCGGAAAGTGTAGAGGATGAAGTTCGGCAGTTTGGCGGCGGTTCAGCCGTGAGGCCTTAAGGTCCGAGGTGAGCTCCATGTTGCGCTAAATGATCTGATCGAGACCCGGGATGGGCTGCGCCCTCCCGCAAGATAAGCTTCAAACGGGCCAGTGGATGAGCTCATCACATCCCGGGGCGAAGCCGCGGAGTTCCCAAGAGGAGCGCTGCGGCGTGCCAATGCAGACTGCGGTGATAAAGTAGCGCAGTTTGGTCGTGGCTTCAGAAGAGGCCTCCGAGGCCGGCACCGCAGACGCAGCCTCGTCGTGAGGCTTCCAGGCCGCAAATTCGTGAGCGTCGAACGAAGAGTGTCGCCAGACACCCAGGATCTTCACCAAAGAAATATCCTTGGTTACTCGTGAGGATGATGTGTGTTATTAGCGCATTGAGGTACCAAGCCGCTGCTCAATTCTCAGGCTCGCCAAATAGGAAGACTCGTTAACGCCCACCCCGATTTGGACTTCAACTGATCTCCCAAGCGACGAGGATGCAGAGGGAGTCTTTCTCTCAGACTATTCTCACGAACCGATACTCCCGCCTCGCTCTCCATTCTCCTCTCACGTCTCCGACGCCAGGTTTCTCGTATTCATTTATGCCCGCCCGATATCGACTTTTATATTTTTCTTCATGTATACTTACTTTCTTTGCCTGCCCGGGACCCGAGACATAAGGTAACTCTCCCTTTAATAAATATTATTTATCGTCTCAAGGCTTCTCACCGTAGTATTTTCGCTTTCTTCATGAGTTATCTGGCCCGAATTGAGGGTCTAAGTTGGGCAATTGAGCTCATCAAACTAAGTCGTCGAGGCTTCGGTTAATTGCACGAGCCGTCTGAGCCTCAGTCAGACGGCCAGATAAAGTGAATCGCCAAATTGAGCTACCGGTCTTTGTTAATCAAGCTATCGAAATGATCTGATTCCTTAGGCTATATGACCTATTTTCGGCAGAGCTCGTCATCTTGGGCCGCCACCTCCACTCGGCCGATCGCGATGAGTCAACAGATTCCCAGTCACGCGCGTCGGTCAGTCGAGCTCATCAATTTGAGCCTGCGGGACTCTCGCTACCGAGCTACCAGAGTCGGTGCCGACTTCTTTAGGTTGTCCGCCTATAGGCGGGTGGAGCTCGCCCATGTGGAACTCGCGGTGCGAACTACCAGGAAGAGCTCGTCACGCAACGCTTGGGCAAAGCTCCTGTCCATGTGAAATATCGGGCTCCGTGGCCGAGCTGTCCGAATCTGAGATGGCTCCCAGGGCCGCGTGATCAGGCGCAGGGCAGATGAGCCCGCCGAGTGAGCCATCTGCCCCGCGCCGTGGCCTCAGGCGTTCTAGCCGAGTGGCAATGCAGCCCGAGCTAGTCCGACTCCCCGAGGCCGTGGGCCTCGCGGGCAGTAGATGAGCTCGTCGTGAGTGAGCCATCGGGCTTCGGCGCCGTGGTCCCCGTGGCTGCCCAAATGAGTGGCGTCTGTACCCGAGTGGCATTCCGCCGAAAGGGCGTTCCACCGAGTGGCAACAAATGAAATGGGTCTGACTCTCGAGGCAAAGATGGCCCGTGCGTACTAGATGAGCTCAATGGCGTTCCGTACCGAGAGGCGTTCCAGCCGAGTGGCTGCTCCAAACGAGTGGCAATGTAGCCCGAGCCGGTCCGACTCTCGAGGCGCCGTGTACCGTGCGCAGTAGATGAGCTCGCCATCGGTGGCTGCCTGCACCGAGCGGCACGTGTACCGAAATGTCCGACTTCGAGGGGCCGTGGTCAGGCAAAGTAGACGAGCCTGCCATTGCGCATGCGCTGGGTAGAGCTCATCCATGTGAATCAAGCAGCGTAACTCTGCGTGCGGCCATTCAACTTCTGATTTTCTTGGGAAGGTGCGAACGTCTTTAATGCCGACACGTGGAGAATTCGAGCTGCTTCGCAAGGGGGTTTCCAAGGGCTTTGATCTTCTTATAAATGCAGGCTTCATAGCTAAAGAGTTTACATTTTTACTTTTGGCATTTGTGTAATGTGACTGGAGTCTATGTGAGATGAAGTATCGGTCCGTGGCCTTCACCGGGGGATCTACCCGCTGAGATCCCGGGCGGTCCCGCCTCGCTTCGCTGTGGAGCTGTGTTTTCTTCAGTCTCCCCTTTTATGGAGTCATGTTATTCCCCTAGCTTCGCTAGAATGCATCCGAGAGGGCGTACTCGCGCCGCCTCTCGCCGCTTTTTTCTTCTCTTTCTCTCTTCTCTTTCTCCTTCTTTTCATCTTTTCTTCTTCTCCTCTTTCTTTCTCCCTTTTTCCTCTTTCTCCTCTTTCTTTTCTCCCTTTTTCTTTCTCCTCTTTTCTTTTCATTCTCGTCTTCTCCTCTTTTCCCCCTTCCTTTTTTATTGAGGGAACTCGTTTGTACCGATTGTAATTGAAGACATCACTAATTGCACCGAATGCAACCGACTGGAATAAATAGTGACTTTATATGAACTTTCTCATTATGTCTTTTCTGTATCTTACATATATGAACTGTTTGAGACGTCTAACTAAATAATCAATGAACGCTCAACTTGTCACATAAGAATCGATAAGGCTTTATTTAACATTACAAACCGATGCCTATTGGTAGAAACGCTTTAAGATGTCTCCCCCAGATTCCATGATGCCGTAAGATTTTTCCTTCCTCCGTCTGAGCTAATAATTGCCCTACCCGGGACACTCGAGATACGATGTAAGGACCTTCCCAGATGGGGCCCGCTTCATGCACCGGTTCTTCCTTTGGCCGGGCAGAGTTTCCTTAAGACTAAATCACCCTAGCATGTAAACTTCTGTGTTTGACTTTTCGATCAGAGTACCTTGCCTGCCTTCCCTCGATAGTCCTCTCGCGCGAGGATTTGCTCGCTTTCATCTAAGAGATCTAAGCTTAGACGGCGTGGGTCATTGTGTTCCACCGATAACTCGCATTCTATGAGACTTTATTCGACTTCAACTGGCCATCGCTTCAGCGCCAAAAGTTGTATGGGTTTCCTGTCACCGACTTATGTGTCAGCCCTCGTAGGGCCCATAGTACTGGGAGGTATTCTACCCAATTTCCTTTTAAGGTCTTCCAATTTGGTCTCAAATGTGCTTTAAGGGTTCGATAGTGACTCGCATGTCCGTTGACTACTGTGTGCTTTCTGAGATGAGTAATAATTCTTTATTCCGAGCTAGGCACGTAAATCTCTCTCGACCGTTGTCAAACTCAAGCTTCCGCTTGTCCTGACACCAAAGGCCTTGGAACACAAACCCCGCATATGATGGCTCCTCGCTACACAAAATTGCATCTTCCGCTTCCAGACTGTGGCTAAGGGGCCTCGCTCGCCCACTTAGTGAAGCACCCATCGCGACAATTATGAATTTGCACTGACCCTTACCAATGGGCAGAGGTCCCAGTATGTCCAAACCCCACTATTGGAAGGGCCAGGGGCTTGTGATAGACGCATGTTCCGACGGAGGCGCGAGGATCTTGGCGTGCCCCCGCAGCATTCGCATTTCTTGACTAAACGCCCGGTCGCATCTTTGAGTGCATTGCAGCCGCCAAGAGTACCCCCGCCTCAAGATTCTTTCTCCCCGCTAATGCCCGGAAGCTCCAATATGATTCCCGTGATATGCCCTCGTGGTACTTCTCAAAGATGTACTTGTCTTCTCCCCGCGATGATTTAAGGAAAGGTGTGAAGAATCCTCGCCAGAGGCTTCCTTGTGATTGCAACCCGGCGCACTCGCCTTATTTTAGCGCTTCTTCGGCCGCCCGCAGGCTTCCGTCTATAATATAATCCCATATGGGCTCCATCCAAGTCGGTTTGGACCCGACCTGGGCAACCACCTCGCCATAGAGATCGATTGAGGGTTCTGCCAGGTATTCGACAGGTGTCGACCTGCTGAGGTCTTCCTCTGAGGTTGTGGCTAGCTTTGCCAAGGCATCGGCTCGGGAGTTCTCTGCTCTGGGGACATGCTTGACCCGAACTAACACGAATTTTTTTAATATGTCACGAACCTTTCGGAGGTATAAAATCATCCTTTCACTTTTGGCCTCGTAAGTATCTTCTATTTGTCTGACCACCACCGAGTCAACAGAGACCTCACCGGTCGACGCTTAATCTAATGCGCTGCGGTCGAGGCTCATGGCGACGGCCTCATACTTACTCATTGTGGAAGTATGAAACTCAAACTGGTGCGTATCAATGCCTGCCTTCGGGAAGTTAGGATAAGACTCCGCCTCCGCTTCTTTGTATTTGAGGCTCCATTTACAGAGAGTTTCCAAATTGGGGGAGGTCGCCCTTTCTATGAGTGGTCTCGATGTTCGCCGGGTGAATTCTATGACGGTCGATCAGTGACTGGCCCTTTTATCGCACTCGACTTATATCTCGAGACAACTGCCACTCTATGGCCCACTTCCACGCCTTCCCAGAGACTTCCGGCTTGTGCAATACTTGCTTCATCGGATATTCTGTCGGGACTTCTATGGTACTTAGCCCGGAAATAGGACAGAGCTTCCGAGCTGCGACACGCAAAGATTAATTTTTTTCCATCCTACCTCTTCCCACTCCCTCTCAGCCTCGGCTACAATAGTAAACTGGTAGCTGCACTGGCTTTGTCTCCGACGAGCATCAGATCAAGGAGAAGCCCTGACACGCAGCTAAGTATAAAGTGAGGAGTCTCTCTCATTAGACTTACTAGAATGGGTGGAGCAACTCGTGTATGTTTTTAATGATGAATGCTTCTTCACACTTTGCATCCCATTGGAAGGCCTTCTCTTCAGACTTGAAGAAAGTTACGCACTTATCACTAAGCCGATTACGAACCGGCTTAAAGCCGCAATCCTTCCTGTCAAGCGTTGTACTTCCTTTATACTGCATGCTGACAGATGCTCCAGCACTCGCTTATTCATCTCGGCTTGCCTCACCTCTGGTTTACAGAAACTCCAGAATTTTTCCTACCGACACGCCAAGGCACACGGTCAGATTTAGCTTCATGTTGTAACTTCAGATTTGAAATGCTTCGCGTGAGACGGCGTATGTGAAGGTCGACTGTGGTGGATTTTACCAAAGATGTCGTCATGGTATACCTCCATTGTTATGCCTATCTCGCTTCGAACACTGGTTCACTAACTCGATAGGTGCCCCATTCTGAGTCCGAATGGCATCACGATAACAATAGGTTCCTGCGGCCGTGTCGGGTCTTCGATCCATGCTGATCCGGCTAGAACGTGAGAAGGCCCATAAACCGGTAGTTCATGGTCGGGTCGTAGCGCCCACGTATGAGGTCGATCCTGGCAAAGGAAGCTGTCCTTGGGCACGCTTTATTTATGTCCTCGTGAAGTCACCACAAAGTCGCCACTCGCCATTTGCCTTTTGATGAGCACGACGCTAGCCAACCACTCAGATATCTCGACCTCCCTCGACGCTTCCCCGCCCGAGGAGCTCACCCGTTGATGGCTTTTTGTCTCTCCGCGCCGCTTCTTCGCTTTGCTTACCGTGGTTTAAAAGACGGTCGGTGTTCACCGAGTGATTACCGTAGGGTCAATTCCTCCCATATCCGCCGTCCATAAGACGTCGCTCGGGCCTCAAAACTGAGTAAGGAGGCTTTGAGGTCTTCCTTCCCGCCAGCTTGGAGCCGATATAGGCGAGATGTTCGGTCGCCATCCGATACGTGTTCTAGCCTTCCGAGGGCTCTGGTCGGTGAGCACCGTCACGCATGTCAAGCCCGTCCATCCACGTTGTCGATCGGCCGCTCATGGAGGCCAGCACTCCCCTCGCCACCCGCTGATCTCCTGACCATCCCTACCCGTATGGCTGGGGAATTTGATTATCAAGTGTGGCATGCGGAGGGGATGGCTTTATTGCGTTAAGAGGGTCTTCCTAACAACATGTTATAGGCCGATGGGGCGCCTACAATGAGAAACTGTTTGTCGTCACCGCAAGGGCTCTCCTAGGTGAGCACCGGGGCGGATCGAGCCCAAAGGCAACACCTTTCCCGCAAAATCCCCGCATGTGTGTCTACTTGCCCGGCTTTTCTCCAATGCCCATTTTATCGCAAGGCCAGCGCCAAGATGATGTCAGCGAATCGGCCATGTCAATTAGGAACACGATGAATCGGCTTTGTTGGCCACAATTGCCGAATCCACTAAAGGGTCGTCATGGGGGTGTTGGCATCCCTCCAGATCCGAGTCAGAGAATGTGATGGACGGTCGGCGTCGCCGCGCAGCTTCTGACAATCGCTTACTTCTATTTCCGTTGTCCTGATGTTGCGCAGATGGGCCTTCCGAGCTGAACTAGACTCTCCTCCTCCTTCGAATCCTCCTGAGATCACATGAATTTTTCCCCAAGCTGCCGTGCTAAGTCGCCGTCGTCAAGGCGGCGGCCGCTGAGCCGGGGGGGCCCGGCCTCGGCTCCGAGCCTCCCGGGGCCCCGACTCTAGGCTCCGACCTCTAGAGATATGAAACGCCGGAGGTATCCGCGTCGTATCAAGTACTCTATTTCTCTCTTTAGATGTATACAGTTGTCGGTGCGATGTCCATAGTCCCTGCGGAACTTCGCAGAATATTGAGTTGTCCGTGGGCGGATCCGATTTCATTTGAGTCGCTACCTCGTGAATCGTTTCGCTTCGCATTTCATGTGTGACCTATGATACCGGCGCCGCGAGTGAACCGCCGGTGGGCGACAACGCCGCCGCTGACCGCGGCAGTGGACCTGCATTTCCATCCCCGAGGTTTCCACGCCTGGGATCGCTCCTCATCTTTCTTTTAGGATGTTTCAGCGCTTTGTCTGGGGGCTTCGGGCCCCGCCTTATCTCGTACCACTTCTTCTTCTTTATGGGTGAGGGAGCCTCTTCTGGATATGAGGGCTTCTTCGTTGTTTATATATCGCTTGCGAGCACCTCGGCCATGCTTGCTTGAGGGTTCTTTGAGATGGAAAACATCAGATCCTTCGACTGCACTCCTAACCCAGCAATGAAAGCAGTGATTGCGAATTTTTCATCGGGTATGTCTATTTTCAAGGACTCGGCGTTGAATCTTTGCACGTAGGACTTCAGACTTTCCTGTGAGCCTTGCTTGACTAAGCACAGAGATGGTAACTCTACTTGCACGTCCCGGCTCCGGCGAAGTGGGAGACGAACGCAGAATGGATAGTTCTCGAACGAGGAGATTGGATGAAGGTGGAATTCTATTAAACCAAAGCCAAGGCTTTCCGAACTTTTAGTGTGGTAGAGCGAAGCCCTCGCATCGCATTGTGGTCCCGATATCCATGTAACCCATTTGATTTTTGTAAGTATTGATGTGGTCGATGATCTTTGATTCCATCGAATGCTTCCACTTGTGGCATTCGACCGAAGGGGGTAGCGTAGCACTCGGCGGTGAAGGGTGATTCGGGCCTTGCTGTACCAAGGTGTCCATGTCTCGGGGCACGCCCTTAACCACCTCCTTCACAACACGACCGAGCTCTTGCAGAAGACTCCTAAACCTCCGCCTCCCATGATTGCTCTCCCCGTCTCCTAGCTGAGGGTGATGCTGCTTCACATGCCTCGACATGTTCCTCCAAGCATCGCTCCGTTTCCTTCCAGGGCCACAATTTGCGGGTCCATGCCCCGGGCTCCTGCTGACCGTCTGCTTCGCCATCTCTGGAATGTCGTGACCATGTCGCTTCCTCGTGGGAATGTTATGACCTTCCTGGTCTCACAGATCCCCGTGGATGTTGCATCTGCCCGCAAGTTGTTCTAACTCTTCTATCAGCGCGATTGACGAGGCGAGAGCTTCCACTTCGTCAGATTGCCGTACGTTTATCGTCTCCAGAGGCCCGCCGTCCGCGCTTCCTGTGAGGATCGGCATCCCGCAGATTACGCGATTCTCGCTTAGGTTCCAGTCGATACCATCAAGAATTGAGAAATCAGTTATATTTATAAAGGAACTGGCTGCTCCCGCCAGACGGGCCAATCGGATGATGCCTTTTTCACCTGAATCATTGAGCGTGCTAGGTCGCCAGCCGACCCGATTGTTTGTAATGGGATGCAAAGGCCCGGGACTGCCCGGGCCGAGGTAGGATCGCCGCACCGCTGATCCGCAGCCTCGGGACGTAACACCTCCTCGCAAAACAAGGAAGAAGGGGGTCATGGTACCGTGCCCGGCCGCTCGATGCCTGCCGCTCTTCTAAGAGAAAACCGCAGAGGCTAATGTGTTGCATACGAGTATGCCTCTAAGAATGTGTGTCCTTCACCGCTGGGGTGGCCATGTATTTATAGTAGATGTTTAACCAGTTGGATAGTGATTAGGAGTCCTTCCCATTGGATGGGATATTTCTTATTATAGTCCATATTTATTGCACAAGATATAGAAAGAGTAGTTTACTTGAGATAGTCTTCCTTCCTTATTGATGAGATTTGGTGGGATTTTCAGAATAATATATTATTGGGGTTTATTCTGTTTCCTATCCCTTTGGGAGACTTACCATAATCGGCCTTTGGGGCCCAAATGGTTGACCTTCTTTTCCGTCGTCCCAAAAGGCCGGAGGCAAGGCTTTAGAAAGGCTTGAGTGCCCTTATCAAGCAAGCTCCTCCTTTAGGTTCAACTAGCAGACCTTCGTGCTTCGTTGGGCTGGCCTCTTTCTTGGGCCTGATGTGTGGGCTTGCGAGCCTTATTTTTCAAACCCTATCAATACTCATTCGGGTCTAGGCCTGGTTCTCAATAAACGTAATTATAAAACCCGTGTCCTGGGGCTTATCCCATTCCAATCTCCACATCAACCGAAGGTGGAACCTTATGGATGTCACCGGCTCTAACTTTTTTATTGCTCCTGATGAGCAGGTCATCCTCCTCCTCCATCCGTGCATGAGTCTTCTCTTGAGAGCTTTCCATGCGGCTAGGCCTGCATTAATTATTTAACAGCAAGTTAGCAACACGTTTTGGAACAATTTAATAATTTGATCTTATCAATAAGATCGATATTAAAGTAACTGTAATCTTATATTAAAAAAAATTATATTATTAGAATATGAATTAAATAAATTATGATGATAGTGAAATGATACAAGTTCACTATTTTTTTTTTCTAAAATTTTATCTAAGTCTAGAGAATAAGTCAAATTTAAATTATATTAATAAACTACATCAAATCTTAGCTCTCCTAAGCACGTGTCACTCCAAGCTAAAAACTAGTAGCTATGATTACTGGTAAAAATATTATAGTTGTTGATTTTTGTTTTTTTCCTTTTTTTTTTTGGCAAATTATAAGAAAATTAAAAACACTATATATATATATATATATATATATATATATATATATATATATATATATATAAAACTATGTGACTAATCCCTAACATTGATGCATACCGATCATCTTGAGTACCTCTGTCATCTGTGTAACCATCCAAAAAGCAGGGGAGCATCTTTTTGCTATGCTGCCAATTTCAATATTTTTGAGCAATGATTCTAGTTGTATTTTACATTGGGCATGTTCAATAGAATCAGAAGTACATTTGTTCTAATTTCCAGATTGAGTAAGTAGAAATTAATTGAGTAGGAAATTTCCATTTACTAGCCTTCCCTATGGAGCTAATGTGCAATTTAGATATGAACCAACCAGCAATGTGTGGTTACTGCAAGAACAGCTACATCATCAGACTTTAGTATGGGCAATGCTGTAAGAATTTCCTAATGTGGGCTTTATTAATTAAGATCAACTAAATTAGGTTGGTCTAATAAAGGTACGATATATGGGTTCTTAATCAGTCTAATATGGGACTGGCTGGTGTAGGCCGAGTACGCCCAAATTCTCGCGTGATGAGGGCCCGTGGTCAAAACTCTATAAATAGGCTACCAAGTCCCTCCCCCTTAACCCTTCTCTACCATTTTACACACTTACGTGAAACTGGAGCGAGAGAATTCCTTCCTCTTGCATTGTAAGTGGCAATCTCATTAGGCCGCAGATTCACTAAGGGGATAAGGGAGAAGATTGTAGATCGATACAAGTGAATCTTTCGCCAATTCCGCATCACACGATGGATTCAAACCAGCATGCATTGTTGTGTTTTATTTCTAACTGTTAATTGCACGCGAATTTCTACGACCGACATTCAGACGAGCCTCGACATAGATTAGAATCAGAACATACAAAAAACGTTTTTTGTTTGTTTTTCCGAGAGGTTTTTGTCCAGTTTCGATATTTTTTATCCGATGAAAGTTGAATATTATTGCATATTTGGAATCTACTCGTCGAGACGAGAAGATTGACTGGTGGCACGTCGCCGGAGGAGGCCGGACGCCTTCACGCGCTCGACCGCCCAGGTGGCGACTTCCGCCGCCGAAAACACGCGCGCTGTCGCACCTAACAGCGCGCTGGCCTCCACGCTGCAGAACCGCTTTGCTGACGTCATGATGATGTCATCGTGCTGTGTCACCGTGATGATGTCATGCTGACGCCATCGCACTGCATCATCATGCTGACGTCATGATGACGTCATCTACCGACCCGAAGTTTGACCCATTCGACCGATTCTGACTGCCGCGACCGCCGAATTCTGGACTCCGTAACCTGATGACGTCATGATGACATCCGACCGGATCCCGACCGACCGATCCTCGACCGACCCGACCGACTTCACTTCCATCGTCGCTGCGCGGCGCCGCCCGACGTCCGCTGGACGATTTTGGTACCGACGCGCCAGACGAGATGCTCTACGTGGTATATTTATTTTACATGTTTGAAGCTTTTACAGATGTGAAAATACGTAAATAACCCAATGTACACGTTATTTTAGGTATATTTTGCAGAATTTCTGAATTTCTATAGTTTCGAAATATGTATGGTAGCTCACATTTATATCACCACATAAGCGATCGGCGGTGTAATGTAATTCATTATCTACGAATGAATTGAACAAGATATTAGGCATGACATGTAATGCAAAACATACGCCGGTTTTACGCTCCCGGCATTACATATATATATATATATATATATATATATATATATATATATATATATATATATATAGTGAATGTATGTGATACATAAAGCTTATATCCCTTTGTAAGGAGAAATTTTCAAGGATTCACTGGTTGTGGATCGCTAAAGTGGCTCACTTCATCGGGCTCGAGAAATATCGCCCTATATTGTGGTGGGATGTCTCCTGTTTTATTGCGTGATCATACTCCCAAAGGAGATGATCTTGTGATAGTTCATGGAGGGGTACATGTATAGCATGTGCTTGAGAAATGACTGATCTTAGTGTTCATACACCCAAAGGTGGTGATTTCACGAAAGATTAGAATATGTTCTCATGGTCGCCATGTGGAGAGCACAACCGCATGTCATATTTTTCCGCCCAAAGGTGATTATGTGATGATGTATGTAATTCTCTCGTATAAGTATTCACATGATGCCGATCGTATTGTTTGTTTTGTTTTCCGCCACTTTTCGTATAAACGCAATCATTCGACAGGTCCCATCGGATTGAACTTTTAAGAAATGGAAAGAGGATTTTCTTATTTGGAATGGATGCATGTTCACACGTCTTTCAAAAGACAAGCCTGCTAGACATCACTAGCCACCAAGATCAAACTGAGAAACAGACCATGCCGTTGGGGAAATGAGCAACGAATTTGCTTATTGACAATGAAGAAATCCATTCAAGAACACTTAAAAAGTGGTTTACCAGCTGACTGTACTGCTAAGGAAATGATGGAAGCCTTAGAGGCTAGAAACCGCACTTCATCCAATGCTGAGGTTGGTACACTTCTTCAAAAGCTTCCTCAATATGAAGTATGATGTTCTCACAAAGCGAGATTACGCCCTTAGACTGAGAACTCCACGCACTAAGCTTCAAGCTCGAATGTTTCTATTCGATGCTTGCATTGTGCATCAAGCCCTAAACACCCTTCCACTGATTCGGATTATAAAGACAAATTACACACCTCAAGATGACTTGGTCATTAATGACTTGATAGCAAGGGTGGTGGCGTAGGAAGAGAAACTTAAGAAGGAGAAAGGGCATTCGCCTTATATGTTTCTAGTTCCCACAAAAGGAAAAATAAGAAGTCCAGAAATCGTAGTCATAAAGGTACTCATGACACTACCGGTCAATCTGACAATATGGGTCCAAAGAAGACATCCTTCAAAAGGGATGGTGATCGCTGCTTTTTTTTGTAAGAAGAAAGGTCACATAAAGAAGGATTGTGCAAAGTTTAAAGCTTGGTTGTCCAAACGTGAGCCTACAGGTAATGATTCTTTAGCACTTGTTTGTGAATCCAACCTATCAAGCACCATCCGCTTCGCTGGCCGATAGCGTGCAACTAATCATGTTGGCGCTACCATACAAAGGATTCATAAACCGGAGGAAGCCAAATCCAGGATGAATCAAAACTCACCGTGGGAAACAAACGGAAAGCCGATGTCAGGTTTGTGGGAGATGTAATCTGATTCTAGACTCGTTTTAGATTAATGTTGAAAGACACTTTTTACGCATCTTCATTTAGACGTGAACTTAGTTTCCGACGTTTGGACATGTATGACTACTCTTTTGAAATCAAGAACAATGTTATTTCTTTGTTTAATTCAAATAAGGTCAAGGTCATATATGTCCAACGGATTGCATGTATCAGGTTTATCTCCCAATGACATATAATGGCCGCTTATACGGCTAAAAAGGTTGTTTCTAAGAGACCATTACCTAAGGAACAGTCTTATGCATTGTGGCATAAATGTGCCTTAGCCATATCTCTATGATAGAAAGTGAGAAAGGCCGATAAAGACTAACATCCCGCCCGCTTCTAAAAATGACTTAGAGACATGCAGACCTGTTGTAGAGGTAAAATGACTCAAGATAAGAAAGAAAACTGCATCCGGGCTCAATTTATCGAGGTCATTCACCGATATAAGTGGACCTCATACGGCAACCTTTGTGAAATTCTTATTTCATCACATTTATCGATGACTATTCTCGATATGGTTATTTGTACTCTGATTAAAGAAAAGGCCGAGCCCTTGACAAGTTCAAGATTTTTCTGACCGTCGAGAAACAGCTTGGGAAAAGTCATAAAGGTTGTTAGATTCGGACCGAGGTGGAGAGTATTATGGCAAGCATGGCGATGCCGATGCCTTAAGGGGTCATTCGCCAAATACTTAGAGGATTCTCGGGATGCTGGCACGCTTACTATGCCAGGAGTCCTCGAGCAAAATGGTGTAGCCGAAGGCACCGCACTCTTATGGAAATTGTAAGGAGTATAATTAGTAGGACAAATTTACCCGGTTGCGGGGTGAAGCTTTGAAAACAGCCTTGTACACTCAATCGTGCCTACAAAAGTCGCCCATTAACTCCTTGGAGTTATGGACTGGCGTAAGCCTAGCTAAACCATCTTAAGGTTTGGGGATGTCCTCAGTGAAGTTATATAATCCGACATTAAGTAAGTTGTACTTAACCACTTCTGTTATTTTGTATCTTACCCGAATATTCAAAGGATATCGGTTCTATAATCCCAATGGAGGCAAGAATTGTGGAATCACGTACAGCCAAGTTGGAGTTTGATGTGGCCGAAGAAGCAACAACTGGGCGCACTATCGAGGATAATAGTACGGTGGTAATATGGTCTCTTTATCTCCTCCCATACAGATACTTGTGGGAAACTCCCTGCTGATGTACCATATTGAATCCAGAGTCGAGACTCGGATCCCGCTGTTGAGACAGCCTCCTAATGAAGTTCATCAAGGCCTCAAAAAGATGTGGCCACATTACTCCAAAGAAGGAGATCCATCAGAGAGACGATCACCTATACCACCGGATCATTTAGTCTATATAGAGAGCAAGACTACGATATTCGCCTGGTGGTCGATCCAATGACGATGCGGTTGCTTCTTGTCCTCGAATCAGATCGATGCAATGAAGGGGATGAAATTCAATCTATGAGGTATGTAATGGAGTTTCGAACTTGTTGAATTACCTGAAAATCATAGACCCATTGGCCGTAAATGGGTGTATAAGACTAAAAGGGACCCTAAAGGAAAGATTGAGAAGTTTAAAGCTGTGATCGTAGCCAAAGGTTTCACTCTTCAGAGAAGGAGTAGACTATGAAGCAACATTTTCTCCTGCCTCTTCTTCTAAAGATTCTTTCGAAAGTGATCATGGCATTAGTTGCTCATTTAGATATGGAATTCTGTGAGATGGATGTTAAAGCTGCTCTGATGAGTGCCAATGAAGACTCATATGATGCAGCAGAAGGTTTTGTGGCAAATGATTCAGGTATGCTTGTATGTAGACTGAAAAAGTCTGTTATGGTCTCAGTGACTTGAGTGATGGTAGCAAAGTTTGCTAAGTGTTGTTGCTTCATGCGGTTTTGTTGAGAACAAGTAGATTAATGTATATACGCAAGGTCGGTGGGAGGAAATTCATTTTCCTTATACTCTATGTGGATGATATCACCTTCTGGCTTGATGACAACAGTTTCTTTGCATGAGGCAAGCGGATGTTGTCAAAGAACTTTGATATAAGGACCTTGGTGGGCGTCTTTGTCACAGGCATTGGATTCAGGAGATGATTCTCATGGACTATTGGGTTTATCTCGGAGGGCATATGTTGATCGTATTTAGAAAGATTCAACGTGCAATGATAAGCGGGGAATTGTTCCACGTACGCGAGTGATAAGTTGGAGTGCTGTCACAATGTCCTCATTCTGATATTAGAAGCCCAAATGAAGAATGTACCTTATGCTAGTGCACTTGGGAGTATTATGTATGCTCAAGTATGCTGCGGCCAGTCATGCCTTTGCAACGGGACTTAGCGGAATGTGAGTCAAATCGAGGTCACGATCATTGGGTTCTTTGCCGAAAGGTTATAGGGTACTTAAAGAGTGGACAAAGACTATATGCTGATTTACAAGCATGTTCAAGACCTAGAGTAGTTAGATTTTCGGATTCGGACTTTCTTTGGCGTCGGGATGAAAAAGTCCTTAGCGAGGTTACATGTGGAAATTAGCGGGAGGTGCGTATCATGGAAAAGTGAAACATAAGTAAATAGCATCCTCTACCATGCAAGCGGAGTTTGTAGCATGCTTTTAAACCACTACTCAGGGCAATTTTGGCTCGAAACCTCATTAAAGGAGTTGGCCGTATTTGATTTTGTGGATAGTACATACGGTTGTATTGCTTGACAATAACTTCTGGTATTGTTTATTAACATGACTGAGGTCTCGAGGGTCTAAGCACATGGAGGTCAAATACCAAACTATAAAGGAAAAGTTCCAGACCGGTGACGTTGCGGTGGAGCACATTCAACGGATGATATGATTGCGGATCAGCTAACTAAAGGCGCCATGCACTTGTGTGTTTGATCTGACATGTCATTAGCATGGGCTTAGAGTATCATGGGATCTTGTCAATTAGTAGGGTGTTTGGCACATGTTGCTCTATAAGTTGTTTATAGTTTCATTACATTTTTGTAATATTTGAATATATATCAACTCTTTTGCATTTCAATGAGGCATAGGCGTTAGTGAATGTAGATTTATCAAGTTGAGTACGTATAATTGTTAAAAATCTCGAGGCATTGTGTAAACCTTGAGTGCAGGCTATGGGGCATCCTTGGCATTAGCCTTAACAATATGTCTTGTTACACATAAAGTACAGTTAACTATCAAGATAAGACATATACAGGTTCATTGGAACCATGATGAGAATTCTCTAGTGACACACTAGGTTTTGTGACACTTAGGAAAATTTGGACTAGCAAAATGGATAACATGAAGTATAAATAATTATAAATTATTGTCATTTAACACACTACTGTACTGAATCCATATCATTAAAGTTGAAGCATACCGTGACCGCCGAAATACTGGCATTGATTACATGCGATTACGGTATGATTCGATTCGAGACTTTGTAGGATGGGATTGACCATTAGAACAATCTCACGAGCCGATATGAGGTGCGCACCTGATTGTTCGATTAATATCGCTTATAGTGGGAGGAATGTAAGAATTTCCTAATGTGGGCTTTATTAAGGTGAGATCAACTAAATTAGGTTGGTCTAATAAAAGGTGCGATATCAGGTTCTTAATGGTCTAATATGGGGCTGGCTGGTGTGGGCTGAGTACGGCCCGGCCCGTAATGAGAGGGCCCGTGGTCATAACTCTATAGAAATGGCGCTGGAGTCCCTCCCGCCAACATACCATTTGCACATTTTTTGACTACGTGAAGCGAGGTGAAGGAATTCCTTCCTCTTGCATTGTAAGTGGCAATCTCATTAGGCCAGTGTATTCACGAAGGGGATAAGGGAGAAGATTGTGAGATCATATACAAGTGAATCCTCGCCAATTCCGCATCAAGCACGATGGATTCAAAACCAGGTATGCATTGTTGTGTTTTATTTCTAACTATGTTGATTCTAGGCATGGCAATTTCATGACCGACAAATGCCTCTTCTATTGAATCATCCAAAGGTATTGGAGAAGGCAAGAGAGAGATTGATAGTCATGTCAAATCAGGATGCTTGATAGATGACAATGACCTTGCAGGACTCATATCTTAGAAGTGTGGTGAATAAGGGCGGCAGATTTGTATCCTACTAGGAATCCACGATTGAGGAAGAAGCGTTAAGTTCAAGCGAAGGGATTTGAAGGTGTTGGAATTTTAGGATGAGAGAAATAAAATAGAAGTGAAAAACAACGTGCAACTCTCATTTTTTTTTTTTTATCATTAAGAATGCCTATAAATAGGCTTACAATAGATAAATCAAAATTAAAATAAATAAAATCCATTAATTATCCCATTGAAGCTAACTCTCTATATTTATCACCTGCTAAAAATCTCAAACAACCACTCACAATTAAATAAATAAATAAAACAAAGCATTTCTAATTAATAGAAACTATTAAAACCAACTTTGAATCATTCTTCAACACTCTCCCTTGATTGAGTTGCATAAGACTAATTTTCATACACTTTTTCATGGAGCACTTCTCTCCACATTTTCAAATTTGTGAAGCACATCTCTTCAACTCATGATGCACTTCTCATCATCTCATGATGCACGTCTCATCATCTTGTTGATCGCCTTTCATCAGCAGCCGCGGTATTAGAGCGCCTGCAAAAATTCTTCTTGGTGCACTTCTCACCAATTAATTTAGAACAAAGTTTCTTCGCCAAATATTCTTCATGCTTTTTTAGCCGCGTTAGTGTTGGATTTGATGGAAAAGCAGCATGATCAGCATCATTTTCAATAACCTCCCATGAACTCATACCTTTTAGATTTGCCTTCATTTTGATAGTCCATATGTGATAATTTTCTGCTATAAGAGTAGGAGTAGGAGCAGAAAAATTATTCGTTGTCATCAAAATCACTCACAGACCCTCAAGAACTATGGCCTTGATACCATGTTGGAATTTTAGGATGAGAGAAATAAAATAGAAGTGAAAAACAACGTGCAACTCTCATTTTTTTTTATCATTAAGAATGCCTATAAATAGGCTTACAATAGATAAATCAAAATTAAAATAAATAAAATCCATTAATTATCCCATTCAAAACTAACTCTCCATATTTATCACATAGCTAAAAAATCTCAAACAACCATGGACTCTCCCACTCACAATTAAATAAATAAATAAAACAAAGCATTTTTTAATTAATAGAAACTATTAAAAAACCAACTTTGAATCATTCTTCAACAAAAGGGATGGAAGAGGAGGAAAGAGATGGGTTCAGATTTGTCCCATTTGGTGTAGGAGGGCATGTCCTGGAGCTGCCTTAGGAATAAAGTTAGTTTTATTGGCATTGGGTGGACACATATAATGCCTTGAGTGGGAAAGATTGGACACAGAGAAGGTGGACATGAGCCTTGGCTCAGGACTGTCCATGCCCAAGACTATTTGGAGATTACCTTTCATCTCCTCCCCACCCTCACTACCCTCCTTCCTCAACTTTGAATCCCTTTCATTCCCGCCCATACACATGTCATGTGAAACATATCAATTTGAATGTGCTTGTTTATATCACCGAATATTTTCCCGGCATCCAAAATCCCTAAATAGGAAAAGGATTATAATATTTTCATTTAAAACTAATAACTTTAATTTAATTAGATATTGCAGACTAATTAGATAGATACCTCTTATGAATCCAAACAAATAAGCAAATCCATGATTGGGATCATGGATCAATTTTATACTATTTGTAATGATATGCTTCCGGCATGGCCATTTTGAATTGAATGAATTTTCAAGACTCTAAACATGCTTGCAAAGTGAGAAATTCATGTATGTGTAGTTCTCGAATATTATATCTTATGAATCCTATAGAAAAAAAAACACTTGTTATATCTTATGGTACATTTGGAAAATGTTCCTAAAAATAATTTGTTGAATTGAATAATGAGATTGGCTTCTAAGATAAAAATAATTAAAATAATGTTACCACAAAGAAGTAAATTATTGTGTATCATTTAGATTACATGATTTTTTTTAAATATATTCTTATTTTATTTTTATATAAAAAGAACAATAAACACGATTTCAACCAGTATGATGAAACCCTAGCCACCCCCTTCTCATTTTCTCTCGTCTTGTCCTTTTTTAGCCCATTTTCCTCAAGTATGGAGAGGGTGATTTTTTTACTATTTTTGGTCTGAAATCACCCATTGACATCCATTTCTTTCATTTTCTTGCTTAATAAAGTGGTTATCACGAAAATTTAGGTTTTATCTTGTTTTTTATATTGTCGTTGTCTTATCGGCGTTTGGTTTGTCGTCGTTTTATTGTGGCGTTTTGTTCATCATCTTATTGCAGAGTTTCATGTGTGTAGTATTATGAAAATGTGAAACACTCATTTGTTGTCCACTAGATTTTGCCCCGATCTCGATGGAACAAGAGCCCAAGTGTCGTTTTGAATGAGAGCATCATATTCTTCCTACATCGCTTGAACCCACTTAGGATCTTAGAGGACTTGG
This sequence comes from Tetrastigma voinierianum, assembly GCA_016808115.1. NCBI lineage: Eukaryota > Viridiplantae > Streptophyta > Magnoliopsida > Vitales > Vitaceae > Tetrastigma > Tetrastigma voinierianum. The sequence goes on along the minus strand of JAEQBH010006691.1, from coordinate 230,050 downwards.
CTTACAGTGCATGGTTCAATGGTTCTGGGAATTATGGTGGCGAGGCCATATTTGGGGTTGGGCATGATGATGGGATTTTTTGAGCGGGGTTGCATGGGGTGTTTGTTTAGTGCGGGAGGGGAGTTAGGGCGAATGGGTAAGGGCTTAGCATAGTGATTAGGCGAGGGTGGGAAGGGTGGGTGTCAAACCCAACAATCCAACAGATGTAGAACCTTGCTAGGTTGTTGTTGGTTGGGTTGGTGATGTAGTTCAGGGGGAGTTTGGGTGGGGTGCTAGTAAAGAACCCAGCAGCTCAGGTGAGGTCGACGGTTGGGGAAGGGGGATAGGTGTTAGTTGGAAAGTTGTTGGCTGAGTCGGGGATGCAATTTGGGGAGAGATAGGGTGCATTGCTAATGACGAATCGAGCAACTCGGGTGAGGTCGACAATATTGGCAATTATGGATTAGGGGAGGCAGTACCGGAGAGTCGTACAAGGTGAACGATGGCTTTTGGAGTCTGTATCTATTACCGATGTGGTGGAGATAGAGAGAGACACGAATAGGAAAACATTTTCGAAAAACTTAACATGACGATATATAAAGATTCTTTTGAGGGTACAATTAAAACAGATAAAGGCACTCTAAGTGAGGGAGTAGCCGAGAAAGACACATGGACTATATTTGGGATCTAGTTTGTGCAAAGAATAGAGACACAGTCAGGGAAAACATAAACAACCGAAGACATGGAGTTTTGAAGGGTTAGAAGCTTTGTTGAATAATTTTTCAAAAGATGAACCAAGGGAAAGACCAACTTTAGGCATTCTATTTATAAAATAGGCAATCATAGCAAATGCATACAGCTAGAAGGTGAGAGGGATGGACGCCTAATGCAAGAGTGTGAGACCGGTTTCGACAATGTGTCGATGTCGGTGTTCAGAATACCCATTATTTTCAAGAGTGTGTGGAGGTGTACTGAGATGAGCTATACCATGGGTAGCGAAAAGTGCGAAGAGACTAAAAATTCACCCATTATCGCATGTAAAAGTGTTTTAATGGTGTGGTGAAATAGTTTTTCAACAAGTTGTGAACTCGACAAGGTAAAAGTGAACATGGGATTTCCTAACATAAGGGGTAAAGCTAGATATACTTTATGTAATGGTCAAAAAATAACATAGTAGTTAAAACCATTAGAAGATGAAACTAGTGAGGTCTAAACATCAGAAAAAATGATATAAAGAGGAGAGGAAGAAGTAATGTTTGATTTAGCAAAAGGTAATTTGTGGCTTTTATTAATATTGCAGGAGTTACATGATTCGTGTGCAGTAAGGTGTGCCGGAATCAACAAAATTTATAACCTAATTCCTCCTACTGCCGTAGCATAGCTACTGCAGTATAATGGCTCTAGGGTCGAACACAGGGATGGGTTTTCTTCGTGTAAATGACTTGCAGTGAGGCTCAATTTGGTGGATTTATTTTAGATTTTTGGGCTTTGGTAAAAACGGTGGAGGTTGATGGTTTGCAAACTGAAAATAAGGTGAAATAAAATATAAAAAGAACTCCTTGATATCCAATTTCTTGAGGTTGAGTCTAGGTAAATGAGAGGTTCTCGAGATCTTTCCTCAAAAATTTGGGGAGGATGACCTATAGTCATTTCTCGACGGATCTTCATTTGGCTATAAAAGCCCGAACCACAATAATTTTCCTTTTTGAAATATAGCATTTATTGGACATTATTAATAAGGCAATGAAAACATATCTCGCTTGATCTACCTACAGGTGACGAATAGATGTGACTAGCGAGATCTCGGTGGATCTGGCAATAAGCATCATCCCAGACCTTAAAAGATTGTCAAATACTGGTCAATCAAGGTAGATCTAAGGGATTTAAACCTAGAATGAGAGATAGAAACATTAATGGAAATAAATGCTTGCGTTAAAAACAGAGAACCATCATTTTACCTCAAAAACTGTAGCCCAATAGCCCTCATCTTCAAGGATAAAGGAGGTTTAGCCAACCATCCCTTGAGTTGTCATCCTCAAGGGGTGTTTGGTAGTCGAGAAAGTGGAAGAAAGGGAGAGAAAATGAAAGAAACTAGAAAAGAAAGAGAACTCCTGAAAGGTTCCCGCCTAGAAATTTATTCATCGGTAAGGTCTGCATCTGATTGTCTTGTCTAGAGCTTTATAGCGAGCGCTACAAAATACCAAAAAAACCAAAACAAATACTATTACAATGAGAGCAATTAGGGAAAACCAAAAGTGACAAATAAATCAAAAAGTCAAAAGCAGGAAACATGAACAGTGGCTGGAAACTTAAACAGTGCGCAGGAAATGGCAAATTCGCGAGCTCACAATTTTCCACGACCTTACAAAATTTTCCATGAGTTGCAAAAATTTAGCATTCTGTCAAATTTCTTGCTTCCCTTTTCTTCTACTTTACTGCTCCTTTTCCTCTGGTTTACGATACGCAATCTTGAGTTCAGTTCTTCATGATCGAGTTATTTCGACCCTATTTTAAGCAGTTTAACGCAAAACTAAAAAAATAACCACGAAAATCACGATCATTAGTATAGTCGAGACCTAAATATTAAAAATCGGGTTAATTAAGTTGATTAGTACACAAAAGTGCTCAAAACCTGCAATAAACAGGGTTGAAAATACTTGTGTTGGGCACTAATCACTCCCCCAGCCAAACATTGCTAGTCCATAGCAATGAAAGCGAAGAAAAGCGAAGCAAAACAATATCATAATTATGTTTACAAAAATGATATTTTAAAGAGTGTGAATGAGTAATGCGATCCTTAGTAAGAATCACGAAACCACCTTGATAACCATCTCGAGAGGTAGATGCCATCTTGAATCAAGCATCAAAAAGAGTTCCTTCTCTGGAGAATCAGCACAGAACTTCCACGAAACCTAAGTGTTTTATATGATCGGGTTTTCAACAATGGCTTGTCAAGCGCCCTCTCCCCTGACCCGAGCTCACGCCCATGACCTAGTACACTAATCGACCTAAATAGGTAAGGACCCACTCTTATTCCACAATTTTTTTGTGTTGTAGGGGTGCAATGTTGAGGAATCGACTTCACAAAAGTCCATGTAACGGAGATCCTGTGAAACGGCCGATTAGGGGCACTTTAGGGTATCGAGTCGAGGATTTTTCAACCACTAACTCTTCGGGGTTTCACCTCGGACTTCAAATGATTTGAGAAACTCCAGCTTTGCAACTTGCTAAAGCTCCTCTTATTTCACCATGCTGGCGAGCACTAAGTCGGTGGCTCCCGACCGGTTGGCAGGCCATGGGAAGCTAAGACTTAGTCATATACCACTCGAGGCCAGTGCTCGGGTTTCCCAGGCGAAAGCGTTGCAATTTTCTTCTTTCTTTTCTTTTTCTTTTTGTTTTTCTTTTTCTCTTCTTTTTATTTGGGAAGACTCATTGGCCTTCTTTTCATGGGGGTCCATAACCTATTGAAGGTGGTCAATGAAACTAGGTCAGGTTTTTACAAGGTTTACGAGGCTAGGCAGTTTTTCAGCTTATTATTGAAACCTAAGGTGCATAGTGTGTGGTTAGCAAGAAGTGGAAGAAAAAGGTTGAAAGCAATAGGAATTTAACTGATCATCCACTTAATTAAGCATGGAACTAATATAACATCAATAGAATTGGACAATGTTTCAACTTTTCAAACTGCAAGCTGGGCAAAACACAAAAAAAAAAAAAAGTTTTCTGAAAGTATGAACTAGAAACTAAAAACATGAACTATATTATAAAAAAAAAAAGACAAACTAACTAGCATGCCATTCACTAAACAAAAAGACTTGCTCAAAAACATAAAACAACATTTCCTTCCTTAACTCTCCCCCCAACCAAATTCAACATTGTCCTTAATATGGTTATGGAATGGAAATTTAAGGAAGGAAGTGATACCTCCTTGATGAAATTTACCCTTTTTTGGATAGGAGACTTCGCAAGCTTTCCACCGAGACCTTATTCACTCCATTTGGGCTTCAAATGAACAAGTTGGAAGAAGAAAAGAGAGGAAAAAAGTGGCCAGGTTAATTTTAAAAATTTTACCTTTATAATAATTTCAAAAGTGTTATTTCTAGTTATATTTATATTCTACACTCTCTAAGCTTTCCAACTATACCAAAATTACCCAAAACGGAGTTCGGATGAAAAAGTTATGGTCAAAACAAAATGAGGCTGCAAAATTGAGAGGGATTGCGAAAAAAAATTCGCTATTGTGAAAATTCGCAATCCGTACGTTGCGATTTTTTTTTCTTTTTTTTGAGAAAACAATATAATAAATATATATATATAAATATATATAAATATATATATATATATATATATATATAAATATAATTTTTTTTTTTTTAACTACACTTTACATTCTGCTTTGTCTTCTTCTACTTGAGGCTTTTTATGCACAACTATAGTGGGGTTCTTGAGAAATTTTATACCGATTCTGCGAAAGTTCTATGGTGTTCAGTTTTGATTTTTTGCGAGGAGATTCTGAATTTAGCAACCCTTGCGAAAATTGTTGGTTTGCACTGGCTTTTCACATCTCCCTGCTTTAAAATTTTGACTTTAGCGCAAAAATAAACGCAATTTTTTTTTAAAATGCAGAAACATTAAAAATAGGCTAGAAACAAAAATTAACTTAAAATTAGAGAAAATCTGAAAAGACAAATTAAATAAATCAAAATAGAATAAAATCAAATAAAACAGGAAAATCAAAACAAAAAGTGGGAGACTGAGCCCCCCCTCTCACCAGTTTCTCAAGCCTTTGGAGGCAGCTAGAACTAGTATAGCTAATGGAATTGCTGAGGTCCAGGTGCTCCAAACCTGAACAAGCACCCAAACCATCCGCTATCTTGCATGTAGTATGAAAGCATTTATAATGTCTTTGATGCTTGTTAGCCAACGTTTGAACATAGGCAGTAACTTCCTAAATATGACCCAACGTAGGTAGTAGTGGAGATAGGATGGCCTTGGCAATGGGTGTTTGGTGTTCAATGTCTTTGTAGAGTGAAAGCGGGATGTGCAGGTCGAGGAGGGTGTTCTTGCCGAGTGGAGCTTTTGGTGGCTTAGGCGGTGGCACTAGGATTCGAATTTATGGGGTGGTTGAGAGGATAAGCTTTTGGCTTCCCTTCCGCGCCTCCTCGGTCCGACGTGGGAGATTACTTCTTTCTTTTCCCATGGACAGATAGCAACACCAATATCTGAGGATTCAAATAATAGATGTTGTTGACACTGCTGCTCCACCATGGTGTCACTTAGGCACTCTTCCTATGGACTCTCTTCCTCTTGATGAACATGCTGATTGGTGAGCCTTGAAATGGAATATTGCAGGATGTCAATCTTCTAATCAAGGTCACTTTGAAGCACATCTAATTTATAGTTCAGAGAGCTCTCCACAGTATGAATTCTTTGACTTAATTGGGCATTGAATGTCTTCGCTCTCCACTTAAGTCACCCTGACTTGGTAAGATTGAATGGCTTGTTCAAGCGGAGGTTGACGTAGTGGTTGAAATTTGAGATGAAGAAGCATATTGTGGATATCTGGGGAGGTGCATATTGTACTTAGGTTCCTGAGATCCCATGAGAGGCTTAAGTGGTTCCTCCAGCTAAGGGTTGTAAGCATTTCCATATGAATTGCGGTTGTTGGAGGCACCGTAAGCGAGGGCACACTCATCAGTGGAGGGTTTCTATAGTCCCTCATGTAGGATTTCTCTCAGGTCTTGGCCAGAAAGTGTTGCTCTCCCTCCCAGGTGTTCCATTTGGTTAAAAACTAATATTAATTCGAATTGGACTCTTATAGAACAACGACTTTGATCGACTTGCCTTGGAATTCACCCACCTTTGGAACATGTTCTCCTACTGACAAGAGCCCGGCGGACACAAGACAACCAAGAAACAGTCCTACATAAAGGGGTAGGGTTAGCCAAAAAAATAAATAAACAGGGAAACAAAATTAATAATCTGACAGAAAAATATTACACAAAAAAATAAAAGTAAATTCACCAGATCTTGTGATGAGGATCACAAGTGTTCATCAAGTCATCATTTGCACTTAGGCACAATCACCGGCAACGGCGCCATTTGATTCGTGTGCAGTAGGATGTGCCGGAATTAACAAAATTTATAACCTAATTCCTCCTACTACCGTAGCATAGCTACTGCAGTATAGTGGCTTTAAGGTCGAACACAGGGATGGGTTTTCTTCGTGTAAATGACTTGCAGTGAGGCTCAATTTGGTGAATTTATTTTGGATTTTTGGGCTTTGGTAAAAACAATGGAGGTTGATGGTTTGCAAGCGAATAAGGTGAAATACATAAAATATAAAAGGCTTTCTTTAAGCATGTCGGGCTCTTTTGGGGTTAAGGTCCTAAGGTAAATAAGAGGTTCTCGAGTCCTTTTCCTCATGTTGGGGAGGATGACCTATAGTCATTTCCCGAATCGGATCCTCATTTGGCTATACAAACTAAACCCTAATAATTTTCCTTTTGAAATATAGCATTTATTGGACATTAATGCTCCCCGACAGTGAAAACATATCTCCTTGATCTACCCTACAGTGACAAATAGATGGCAACTAACTGAATCTCAGTGGATCTAGCAATAAGCATCCACTGAACCCTAAAAGATTGCCAATAAACCTAGAATGAGAGATAGAAACATTAATGGAAATAAATGCTTCGCGTTAAGCAGAGAACCATCATTTACCTCAAGCGCCTTTAGTAGCCCTCCTCTTCAAGGATAAAGGAGGTTAGCCAACCATCCCTTGAGTTGTCATCCTCAAAGGGTGTTTGGCAGGCGAGAAAGTGAAAGAAAGGGAGAGAAAATGAAAGAAAGCGGAAAGAGCGGGAGCTGAGAAGGTTCCCGCCGAAATTTATTCATCACCCCAGGTCTCCATACAATGTGTATGCAGGGCTTTTATAGCCAAACCCCCTTTACAAAATACCAAAAAACCAAATACTATTACAATGGGGGCAAATTAGGGAGAAAACCAAAAAGTGACAAAGAAGTCCAAAACTCACAAGGTGAAACATGATCAGTACCGGAAACTTGGAATGAGCGTGAAATGGCAAATCGTTAGTCGAGAAATTCTCAGAACTTGCGAAATTTCGCAGTGTTGCAAAAATTCTCAACCTACGAAAATTCGTAACCTACAAAATTTCGCAATCCTGCCAAATTTCACTGCGTCCCTTTTTCTTCTACATTCTACTCCTCTTTCCTCTGGTTTATGATCTGCAATACTAAGTTCAACTCGGATTGAGTTCAACTCGGATTATTCATGATTGAGTTGACTCAACTATTTTGGTGAGTTTAGCTTGCAAAAACTACAAAAATAGCCACAAAATGCGATCAGTAGTATAGCCGGGACCTTAATGTGCAAATCGGGATAATTAAGTTGATTAGTACACAAAAAATGCTCAAAACCTGTAATAAACAGGGTTCAAAATAGCACTATTTGGGCACTAATCATTACATGAAAAGGAAAATAAGTGTTCTTTGGGAAAGGAAATATGTAAAGTACTAAGAAATTTGCGAAAAATACGTGAAGACGGATGACCAAGACAACTATGCCACATGGAGATAGTGGAAAATGAAGATTGGACTAAAGATGACAAAACTAAGGTGGAAATTGAAGGGGAACTAACTTCGGCCAGTAATAGACATCGTCTCTATGCTGCCCGCGAACCAGAGTAACTCTTGTGTGACGATCTTGTACCTGAAATAATGAGTAAAAAAATAGGACATTAATAGGGTTATCGACACAAAGGGTAAAGACTGAAATAAGGTTTTTAGACATTACAGGCACATGTAACACATCGGTAAATAGTAATGGTGTATGTAGAGCGATAAGGGTGAAAGAACCCATGTTAAAAATAGATAAACCTATACCATCACCAATAATAACATTGTTCTTAGGGTGTGCGGCTCATGTAGGGCCAAGGAGGCATACGTATTAATCCGTCCGCGTGAAGGAGAGGCATACGTCTTAATCCGTCTGCGTGAAGGAGAGGCATACGTCTTTTCAAGAGTAGTCCATGCAACACGGGACGTTGTGGAGGTAGATATAAACTACACAAGGGTGGCAGATACAAACCCAACAATTGCATTGAGAAGCAATTGGTCTTGTTGGAGTCAGAGAGTATGGTCCAGATTCGGGGAGGGGGAGGAGGCATTGGGTAGAGTTATCATTTCCGGAGGACACAACTTTGAGAATCAACGAAGCCAAGTAAATCATACCCGAATAGCAAATGCGTGAATTGGAGCTGCCACACGAAATAGTTCATGGCTATGAGTTTCAATGGTGCCTAAGCATTGGCATTAAGAGTAATTAAATTCTAAAAAGCATCAATCCCGTTCAAAACGGTTGGACGACGAGGAGGCATGACGACAGTTGTGGGAGAAGATTCTTCTACCATCAAGAAGAATGACGACCATGTGAGAAAAAGGCGAGCGACGGTTGTCTTTGGTCAGAATTCGGCAACGACGACAGCGACGGCAACGAATCACAATAGTGTGTGGTATATATATATATACCAATAAAATGACAAAAAGGTAATAACATAAAGCCTAAATATACTCTAATATGTAAGGACGATTCAAACAAGCAAAACGAATTTAATCAATCGAAGATACCAAATTATGGTCATCAGTATGTTGAAGAACTAAAGTCGTAGATATTATAATCACTATATTATCAAATTTGTTGGCTTTATGTCGATTTATTATACTATTAACCTGAATATTGTTTAATCAAATATAGTTTTTAATTATTTTATATCTTGGATCTATCGATTTATTAAAATTACAAGTTTGAATTAATAATATTATTTTTTCTTTAAAAAAATAGCAAACATGAAAAATAAGTAAATAATTTATTTACTTGGCATAGAAACTAGATGTGTATAATCTTATATTTTAACTCACAAGACATACTCAATGACTCGTCAAATTGAATAATTAATAATTGAGGATCAAAACAAAGAGCAATGAAGTCATTAATAAATTAAAAACTTCTAGATTTGGATTCTTTCAGCTTTTGTCCGCACCCCTTGTGATTATTGGTGGATCTATATTCTAGTCTAGGAGAAGAGGAGCACATGCCCTTTGAAAAATAAAGTGAATCGAGGGTTAGATCCTGTCACGTCATAGTTGTTATTGTTGTTGTTATACGATAATTTAACCACAACATATAAAATAATAAACAGATTTAATATGGTTTGAGTGAATGTCTACGTCCATGGAGGTATTAGGTATTCGCTGCGTCAGTTCTTCCGCCAGTGGAGCATAGGCGCACAAAACAAAGCATGGGAAGCAAGTTGAAAGGAACAACTAATAATTTCATCATCAAATTAATTAAATAAAGCTCCACTTGATCTCCTACCCTGTCTTTGGAAGCAATTACTTGACAAGTCCTATAGAGAAAGAGAGGGTGCTGGATGGAGCCATTGAGGACCCATGCAGGCATATATGCCCATACTATTTTTTTTTTTTTTTAAGAAAAATTTATCGTCATATACTTATAAGTTTAGCCCCATTAAAATATGTACGTATTCATTTATTAAGCCTTGACTATTTATGTTATGGTTAAATTTGCCACCATTGAACTTGAATCATAACTCCACCACTGGGGATGGACAGTCTGCAAACAGTAGGCTTCTTCTTCCTCTTTCCCTTTCTCCTCTTGGTATCCTACAAACTCATCTCAGGGTATAAGATTGGGCACAATAAGAACCTCCCACCAAGTCCTCCCAGTCTTCCAATAATAGGCCATTTCCACCTCTTAAAGGCCCCGATATTTGACGATCTGAACACTCTCTCCCGCCGGTATGGTCCCGTCTTGTTTCTCCGGTTTGGACAGCGGCCAGTCCTCTTACTCTCCACCCCCTCTGCTATCGAAGAATGCCTCACCAAGAATGACATCGTTTTCTCTAACCGTCCACGCTTTCCCTCCAGAAAGCAGCTGGACTATAATTTCACTTCCATCGGAGGGGCTCCCTACGGCCATCTGTGGCGGAATCTCCGCCGCTTCGCCGTTCTTGAAATTTTCTCGTCCAGGCGCCTTCAGATGTCCTCAAGCATTAGAATGGAAGAAATTCGATTTCTGACCACGCAGTTGTTCAAGTCCTCAACCAAAGGGGTTGACAAAGTGGGAATCAGGTCGCTCTTTGATATATTAACTTACAATGTCGCGATCAAGATGCTTACAGGAAACAGGTATTTCGAAGATCCTGACCTGATCAACTCAGATGAAACTAGGCATAGATTGGATGACATTAAGCAGATCTTCAGTCCCTCCGGGAAGATGAGTCTGGGTGACTACTTTCCCTCCCTGAGGTGGTTGTTTGCTTTTCGTGAGGTCAAGCAGATGATGATATTATTTACGAAAAGGGATTCATTCTTGAAGGAATTGATTGATGCACGTCGAAACAGTAACATTAGAAAATCTTCTTCTATTGTTCATGGGGAGAAGAGGCAAATAATCCTAGATACTATGTTATCGCTGCAAGAATTGGAACCGGAATTCTACACCGATGACATCATCAAGGGAGTCATACTGGTAATAATCAAAATAGAAAATCCATGAATCAGATAGTATTTAGTAAAAAGAGATAGAATATCCTCTAACTATTTATTATTTGTTGTCCGTTGATTAGGTGATGCTGATGGCAGGGACAGAACCATCGGCTTCAACTTTGGAATCCGCTCTATCGCTCTTGGTATCACATCCTGATGCACTTGAGAAAGCAAGGAATGAAATTGATGAGAATGTGAAGGGATCCCGGATGCTAGAAGAAGGTGATATTGCAAAACTGACTTACCTCCATTGTGTTATAAATGAAACGCTAAGATTAGGTCCGGCGGGGCAGTTCATACCTCCCAGGGAAACATCAGATGATTGCGTGATAGGAGGTTTCGACATCCCACGGGGAACGATGGTGTTGGTGGATTCTTGGGCATTGCACAAGGATCCCCAGCTGTGGGAAGAGCCCACAATGTTCAAGCCAGAAAGATTTAAAGGGCCTCAAGATGAGAAAGGAGGGTTGAAGTTCATGGCATTTGGGTTAGGAAGAAGGCAGTGCCCTGGTTCAGGTTTGGCAATGAGGCTCATGGTATTGTCTTTGGGCACACTCATTCAGTGCTTTGACTGGGAAAAGGTTGACAAGACTGGGTCTGAGGCAAGCGTGCCTGGCCCTGGCGAGTTCATCTTTGCACCCACACAAACTTCCATTCATCTACTTTCTCAACTGTGAACTTCTCCTAAAACAAGTCAACCTGATATTCATATTCAGCCCAAAATCTTATGAACTTGAGTTTTTAGGAAAGTTGATGGTATAATATGGTATGAGAGCATGGTCTTATAGGGAGGTCGTGGTTTGAGACCTTCCACTACAATTTGAATATTTGATCTGGTTTATGTATTTGAAACTTGAAAGTCTATTATGCCCCCCACCCTATGTAGCTCCGCCCCTGTAGGGATGAGGCCACAATGTGAGGGAGGATGTGAAGCTGCCTCACTAGCTGTTGTTGGCTATAAAAGCGAGGCAAATTTGTCCCTCTTTAGAATATTGGGTTGTGGCACTGAACATACGAATCCACGACTTCCAAACTCTGCTTGTCAAGGAATACAGCTACAAATTTGCTTTTGTTTTTAATTTTATCCAACTAAAAAGGCCAGAAGATCCGGGAAAAAAAATGGAGAAAACTACATGATTCCTTTCTGTTTCCTCTTTCTTTCACATTCTCCTATCGAAGTTTTTTTCCCATAAGCAATCACAACACAGAAAGCTTCCTGTTGGGTGTGCGTCTATAACTTTATTTTTTATTTTTTCACTTCATTTTTTCCCTTACATTTTCTTTGGAAATAGCCATAAATTTTTTTTTTTATAATAATTATAAATAATTTAGCTTAATGAAAAAGAAGAAACAAATATGAAAGACTCAGCTGAAAGAGTGAAAATTTTAGTAAAGGTGGAACTTTATTTTCGTAATAATGTCTTTTTTTTCTTTTTTTTTTGGTTAAAAACATAATCCAAACATATCAACAAGCTGAAAATTCAAATTGCTTTCTTATTGTACCCAATCTTCTTTAATGTTGGTAAGTGAAAGAGACAAAACCAACCCACTGAAGGTGGGCCAACTCACAATGTGTGGGTTGGGCCGAGTAAATGCGCAGAGGCTGAGACTGTGCCAAAGCCCAGCGATGGAAGAACTCTCCATCGTCCTCGTCCCCATAGGCTATAACGCTCATATGAATAAGGTAAGAGCATGTTACATAACGAAATATTTTTAGAATCCAAATTCGAGTTATTTCCCACCTTCACTCAGTAATTTCTCCAGTTTTAATTAAAAATATGCAACATAAATTACGAAGGAGAGAGAGAGAGAGAGATCAGATACATGTTAAAAAATTTTAAGATTTCCACATGGACTTTCTTCCCAACATGAGATTTTTTTACAGCAGGATGTTTGTTTAAGGTGAAAAAAAACCTCAACTTTTCTCACATGGTGTTTTGGATTAAAAAAAGAAAGAAAGAAAAATGTATTTTTCTTTTGAATTGATGTTTGTTTTTAATAAAAAAATATCTCAAATAATTATAATAATAGACAAATTAAAAGGAACGGGAAGAACAGTCCATTCTATTTAGGAAATGATTATTAAACATGATTTAAATAAAGGTGTCTTATTTAGGAAATAATAATTTATTATATGTATATGTTAAATTATTTTTTAACGAATAAAGATGATGCTTATTTTAAAGATTTGAAATGTTCTATATTTTGTCAAATTGGTAATTTAAAACCTACTTTTCCTATGATAATATTAAAGACCAGATTTAGAAGAACATATAAGTAAATTAAGAAAAAATGTTTATAATTTAATGATAAAAAGTTCACTGAACACTTGGTTATATCATGAATGATAAACACTGGATGAAAAGATGGAAGGGGTTCGACAATAGATATTTACATTTAAAATAACACTTAAAGAAAATAGAAAATAAATGTGTTAAGAGGTGTATGGGGTCTCGTGCCCAACCCATACTGATACGGTGAACCGTCGTTTTACACCACCAATGATTTAGTCATGCCTTCTACTCCCATCATAACACCCATAACACTGATTCAGGGGCTCCTAAATTTTCCCCCAAAATGACAGACAAGGAAGATAACAGCCTTTCTGAGCCCTCGACAACGCAGTCGTAACCACGAGGAACCTCCTCACAATCAAGAACCATCTTGCAACCAAGAAAACAATAGATCATCGTTGCATTCAGCATCGGCCGCCCACGCAGCGCACTTCATGCGCCAGTTACCAATCCGGTCCATTGAAACCCTAACCACCCCTTCCGTCCTCGCCAAGCGCTATGGAGTCATGCCTGCCGAAGAGGCTGCCACCACCGCCCGTCTCGTAGATGATATACCTACGCCGCTGCCTTTGGCAGATCTCCGCCATGATTGATGGTATCGGAGATTCTCCGCGTACCACGGGAGATCAGCAAGAGGATGCTCGAGGCCGTGAAAACCAAGGCTGCTTCTGGTTCTACAGCGGATGATGCACCACAGAGTCCTGTGGCCGCCTCTGTTGCAGCCTCCACCATCAGTGAGGAAATCTCATCCGTTAAAACTGAATCTGTCTAGAATTTGAATTTATCATGTCTTAGGGTTTCATTTCTGGGACTTAGACTATTATATCTTGAGATCCGTTTGTACTGCCCGTGGATGTCTGATGGTTATAACATAATTATATGATTATCTTGCTCTTTTTGAGGTCTTATTGTTTTTATTATCGTAATGCGCGTTGGATTTTGGATTTTTTAAAATCAAATTTCCCTTTTGGGTCATTTGATGAATAGCTCAAGTGTTTTGTTGCGATCCTTATTTTGTTTTCATTGAATTGAGCTTCAGAATTCCCTCAAAATGTTTTCGTGCTTGATTTGCTGTGTGGAAATCCATTTACATTGTCTATTCTCTTCTCTGTTGTCTTGTTCTTCGAAATGTTATTACATTTTCATGTGTGCTTGGATTTTGAATCTTCCACCTATGTATAGAATCATGAGTCTGTTGAATGTCTGAAGGGCTATCAGAGTGACTGAACTTGATGTAGTCACCCTGGATATAGGTTCTGTTATTCACAACAAAAATAATAACAACCAAAACAAGAGAAACAATCAAAGTTTTGAATTTGAGTGTTCCTTCAAAATTATTTGTGGATTTGACATATTGTGTTAGCATAGGATATAATTAAACTTGCAACATAGCTCCTACTGTATTCAAAACTGTTGGGCCTTCTTTCATGAGAACATTTTTTTTGATGGATAAAGAAACATGCATTGATTTAAAACCACAAACATTTAGGATTCAAAATTATAGGTTCGCATTTATTTGATTTAAAAAACCACTGCATACATTTTGGATTCAAAATTGTAAGTGATTTCAAAATAATTTTTCCATGTACACATTTAATTCATCCTATTTCCTATTCCCTCCTCCAATTAACAATCTATATGCCCCTCCCATGCTAGTTTAATTTTTTGCCTGCTGAAGAATCATGTAAATTATTATATGAAGTAAGATCCTAGTTAAAGAGCAAGAAATTTAGCTGCTTTCTGTTTCCCAAATTGAATGTGTGTGTGGATTTGTATAAGATCATATGGGTTTCCTCTTTTACCGATCAGAAAAAAAGAAAGAAAAGAAAAGATCATATGTGTTTCCTCAATTCGTGCAGTGATGTTTTGTACGTCAGACAACCATTTTTTATTTTTTATTTGAAGAAAAAATGAGCTTCTGCCGACCATTGGTACCATTTGTAGAGTACAGCACCAGCAGATTTAGGTCTGTGTTATTAAGATTTTGATGCACCCGATTATATCGGTTAAATGGTTGTTGAGTTTGATCCTACGGTACTGGTTTTGCCCAACTTCACCCAGTGGCATTCTCTGTTCATATGTTAGGGCAGGAAATCTCATCTTAAATCTCTTATTAAAATATTTTATTTGAAGAAAAAATAAGCATCTGCCTTCTCTTATTTGCCTTTTTATTTAATGTTTTTTTCAAATTTCCACTTGTAATGGAAGTATTTGTAGAAATATTTACGGATAAGAAATAGAAGACCAGGATAGAGGAGGAATTATAGGGAACAAAAAATGTTTTTAATCCAAGTGTTCATATTGTGAGATTTGTTTTAAACGAATCCTCTGTTCTGAAATTTGTGGGTGTGAACCTAAAGTGTTTTCTTTCCTTTTTCATCAGAGTGTGTCTGATATTGAAATGTTATTTAGCTGAATCTTAATTTCCAGAATTTTTCGGTCAGAAGGATCAAACACCCATAGTTATCAAAGGCGTGCCTCAAGTGCGTTAAAGTCCGGGCGCCACCATGCCCTACGGCGGTGCCTTGCCTCAAGCATTTTCGATCAAATGATGTCTTTTTGGTTGGATCAATTATTTTAATTTATCCAAAACAACGTCATTTTAAGTTATACCTTAAGTTAAAAAAAAAAAACTTTTGTGCACTAGGATTATGTCATTTTGGCCCAAGATGCCTGATTTTCAGGATTTCAGTCCCTCTAACCCTATTTTTATCATGTTTCAACTCCAAAAAAAAACTATAACCCTCCCAAATACTATATAATCCTTATAAAAGAGGAGAAGAATAGCCAAGAAATTGTAAGAAAATCATGTAAAAATAGGAAACAACTATCATAAGAGTCATAAAATATATATTAGACATATGATGCGTCTCATTTAAAAAAAAGCTACTCTTTAATGCCCCAAGAGACTTTTACGCCTTGATACTCCTCATTCTTAAATAACCATACAAACATCTAAAAACATTCCAATTGTTATTACTTGCAGCTTTATCATGGGACATAGGATGACAAGTAGGCAACTTTATCATTAATTTTTTGGGTGCTTTGGCCCCCTAGAGACAGGCCTACAGATGCAATGTACCCATCCCAGTTTCCATACAAGTATCTTAGGCATGGCTTGGCTAGCATATCTGGAAGGATGTTTGCCTTTGGAAGCAAACCATTGAAACAAAAAATAAATCTTGGCTTTGAAAACAGAAGTTTGCCTTTTCGTTTGTAGTGAATCATCATTGGACAACCACACCCGCACCAGATACTTGTTGAGATGTAGTGCAAGTGGTAAATATCTCTTCTTCTACAGACCACCAGTGTCAGTCACCTCATGATCAACAAGATGCATGCCGGTCCGACTGAAAGCTCGACTCGACACCCCAGCCCTCACACAACCCTTGTCATCTTACCACTCACGATGCAGTTGGTTTGTCAGTTCTATGTCTTCATTATGGTCATTTTCATCCGGTTCGAAATCCCTAAAATAAAATATTCATCCATTTTTAGGTTATATCTTTCAAGGATTGAATATTTCCGTCCACAGTGCCGGAATTAGGATTAAAACTCAGTGGGTAAACTTTAAGGGCGGTTTGTTTACTGTTTTTGAAAATTGTTTTATGTTCTCAAAAGTAAGGAGAAAAAGGAAAACTTGTTTGATTTCTTCTTTTTTTTTTTTTTGAAAAACACAAAGAATACAAAAAATAATAAATTCAAAAAACAAATAAAGTTTTGAGAGAACACCAAAATGGTGTTGTTTCTATTTTTAAAAACTGTTTTCTAAAATAATTTTCAAAAACAAAAACCAAAAAGGTCCTAAGGCTTCGATTTTGTTACCAACAAAGTAAAGAAAATAGAGAGAAAAAGTAGGTTTAAACATAATAAATTAATTTTATATGTTTATTTAAATTTATTTCATTTTATTTGTTTCTCTTTATTATATAAGGCCATAAAATTTTGAAGTATTTTGATTATATTTGATTTTTTTTTATATATTTTTTCATGACAAAACCAAATATGCGAAAATTATATTCCTTAGTATTTTGTATTTTTTTTCTTTTCTGGGTTCCAAATGGAGCTTTGCTAAGGAAAGAAAATATAGTGAAAAAGTGGAAAGAAATAATATTTAGAGAAAAATAAAAAATAGGTTTAAATTTCAAAATTTAATTATATATGTTTATTTAAACTTATTTTATTTGTTTATTTATTATCTAAGGACTGAGAAATTTAAAAATATATAAAATATATAAAATTTTAACGAATTTTAATTATATTTTATTTTCTTTTATATTTTCCATAGTGAATCAAATATGAGAAAATATAAGAAAATCATTGTTCTTGTTAGTATTTTTCTTTGTTTAATACTTTTTTTTTGTTCCAAACAAAGCCAAAGTAAAAAAGATTTACAAAAATCAATAATTAGAAGTTTTAATCCAATGTCTGAGCAATTATAATTTGAGGGGCCATGGCATTGGACTTGGTATGAATACAATAGAAAAAAAATTTCAAAAAAAATTCAGAAAGGGCATTTGACCCCGGGCAAATACTGGCTCCAGTGCCCGTCCAGACTCTGGTTTTAGGTTCTCAAAGGGATTTTGTTCTACAAAAAGAGAATATTTAAGAATATTTCTTAAAGTTTTTTTTTTTTTTTTACTGCTGTTTTTAAATCCCACTTTTGGATCAAAGCATAATCAACTATAGGGCCTACTCTGAATTTTGTAAGCAAGCCATTCACGTATACTTTTATAGTGGGGATGCAGCACTACCATGTGTGTAATCTTCATATTTTGGTACGATAGAAAGAGTGCCACTTGATAGTGGAAACTGGGAACTGAATTCAGAGGCGCCAGCATGTATTTTTCATCATAAACTGTAAATAAAATATAATTAGAATTAGCTAAAAAAACTAATAAAAATTTAAGATTTGTATTTTTCTTTTTAACCATGTATATCAACAAGTATAAGTAAACGTTGTATGAGAACAAAAATTAAAAAAAAAAAAAAAGCATTGGGCGCTCATAAACTTTAGAATCAAATATGGAAAACCAACAAAAGAAAAAAAAAATTCATTGGATGAGTTATTTGCCAGCATAGGTTTAACAACTATGTATTTGAAAGTATTCAACCAAACGAGTATTTTACAGAGAGCTAATAAGGAAATTAATGAATAATCAGTTATTATTTGGAGCAACTCAATGAATTTAGTATATTTTTTAAAGAGATCCTAATGTGACTATAAATTGAGTCTATCTAATTTGAGAGTGTCACGATTCTTGTCAATTTATTAGCTTAAACATTGAATCTGTTTAATTCTAAGGAGTGTTCTGATCAATGTATTAGCTTGAACATTGAATCTGTTTAATTCTCAGGAGTGTTCTCAAAAACTTACGTCATAATGTTTTTTTTTTTTTTTTGAGCAAACTTACATCATAATGTTAAGAAGTTAAAATGGGGAAATCAAAATTACCATATAATTAAAAGATTTCTCTAAGATAATAATCTCTCAACAACAACAATAATAAAAATCTAATAAGGATGAACAATAAAAATATAAGTACAGTCAACCAAGAAAAAGATTGTAGATATATCATAGAAAACCATCAAATTAAAGTTAAAATAGTCAAGAAAAAAAATGAAAAAACTATTTTCTTCTTTAGAGCATCTCCAATAGTGCTCTATATTTGACTCTATCTTTATATATAGAGATTTTTAAACAAAAATTTAACTCTAATAATGCTCTATTTCCATCTCTAAAATAGATATATGAATAGTACATCTCCATATTTTAAAATTTAATATTCATATCTCTAAATATAAAGATGATGAGGCTCACTTTTATTAAAAACTATTCCCTACTATTTTATTATTTTATTCGTATTATCTCATTATTTTATTATAATAATATTAAAATAATTATTTTAATAATATTTTTACAACATATTTTTATCTTTCAAGATATATTTATTATTTTATTAATTTTGAATTATTTTTTATATACAATATAGTAAATGATTTTAATATATTAATTTATTTTTAATAATTTATATTTTTTTCAAAATAAATAAATTTAAAATAAGTTAGTTTTTTATTAAATTTATTTTTTGACAATGATATATCATATTTTATTATTTTCATTTATATTGAAAATAAGATCACACAGTTAAGATACATTAAGATTTTAATTAATTAATGCAATAATTTCTTAGAAATAAAAATACAACTTCGTATTGAAAAAAAAAAGAACTTATATATATTACATCACATGAATTTTAATGAATATAATAGTATAAATTATGGAGGTGATTTACCATCATATTAATTTTTGTATTTATTTTTTTGCATCATTTAGTAATAACTTAAAATGTAATTTTGTGATAAGGAATGTTATTTTATTTTCTAATGTAAAAAAATTTTTTTTTTTTTTTTTTTTTTTTTTTTTTTTTTTTTTTTTTTTTTTTTTTTTTTTTTTTTTTTTTTTTTTTTTTTTTTTTTTTTTTTTTTTTTTTTTTTTTTTTTTTTTTTTTTTTTTTTTTTTTTTTTTTTTTTTTTTTTTTTTTTTTTTTTTTTTTTTAAACACATTATACTTTATAATATAATTCTATTAGTTTAAAATATTCTTTATGTTTTCAGTCTATTTTACTTATTAACATAATTTTATTATATTAAATTAAAAATAATTATTTATATATCATATTTAAAAGTATTTAATTTTTAAAACAATATTAATAAACACAATTAGCAGATTTTATTGAAAATATCTGTTTGTTAGAATTATGTTCTCTTTTAAAATATGGTATTCCATTATCTTAAATATAAAAGAAACCAATTTAAAGTTGAAAATAGAGATCCATTATTAAAATGTCTAATGTTCTAAGGACAATTGATAAAGTCTCTTTCCTTGTTCATAATATATAAAACATCCAAATACTTATTATATTTGGGTTTAAACTTTAAAGAATTTCAAAATATAAAATGGTCAAATGCATGGGCTCATGATTTTTTTATTTTATTTTTTAGATTTATGCATTTTACATTACATCATAATATTTTTATACAATTTCTCAAGAATTTTATTTTTATTAAGACTCAAACTCTAAACCCCTTCCTTCATTAACCTATACTCTTAACCATTCGAAAGACTAGACATACATACAAGCCAGTGACTGAACAAGCTGAACCCGATTTACAACATTATATATAACACTAAACAAAAAAGTTCGATATTACTGTCAAATGAATTAAAAATTAAAAACACTATACATAACAAGTCTCAGAAACTATATATTATTAAAAATATTAAACTATCAACATCATCCCATATTTTGAACCCATAAATAATAATAATTATTATCTTATCTTCTTTAATCAGTTTTTTCTTTGCAGATCAACTATCCCTCAGGTTTAGATGAGAGGATTATTGAAAATATAACATAAACAAATAAGGTAGAGTAATCAAGAAAAAAATTTATGTAATTAAATGTTACTTTTTAAATATCAATTTTTTACCCTTAGATATTTAATTAGTTAACTTAAATATATTAAGATTCAAAGGATTAATTTCAAATAATTAAAGGGTTAATTTGATCCACTTCTCTCTGATTTTTAACTAAAAGTGCAGCTCCTATGGATTTGATATTTTATTAATTATCTATCTTTTTTTTTTTAAATAAATAAATTTATTGATTTAAGTTAGCAATATTAAATCAGAAACAACAAATAAAAGTTGTATAAAATTCAGAGGATGACGAATAACTAGGTTAATAGTAAAAATTGATAATTAAAAATGCAAGGTTAATAATCACATTCAGACAAGATATTGATGAACATTACTTGATCTAATAACTTTATCATATTAAACTTTGCTATTTGATTTACCAACATGAAAATCAATGAAAAAATAACCACAATTATTGGCGCCAACTGTTTGAACAAACTGGCACAGCAAAAACACGCTATAACAGGTCGATGACAAAACACGCCACAATAGGTCGCATAAAAATACACCGCAACAAAGGCAAACACAGAGAAAAAAAGGGCAATAAAACACATGTGTAAAAATCACTTTATTGGAAAAGAAAACTCATATCTAAGGAAGAAAACAATAGAAATTGTGATTTCAGGTCAAGAATGACAAAAAAAACACCCCTCTTCCCTAATGAATAAAGGCTTGAAATAGAAAATAGAGGGAAAGACTACCACGGTTTTCAGAGAGTAAATGAACCTTTTACTAAACTATTAGATTCAAACTATCAATCATCCATCTCATTCTAAGTGATAGGAGTGATAAGGAACAAATAAATGAATATTCTTGAGTAAAAAGAAAATGCATAAAAATAATAAATGAAAGGAATATAACAAGTGTTTGATAAAACCTTGCATTAATGGAATCAAATATATTTAATCTAATCTAAGAGGGAATTAGAGACATGTAAGCCCCATTCCATCCCGGAGTTCCTTATGTAGGGGTAGGTGTTATATTATTTTGTAAAATCAAGAGTATTTATTAAGCTCAAAAACAATTGATCAACAATTAAAAAACCTAATAAATGCATTACAAAATAAAAATTTTATTAAACAAATAAGCCTATTAATTCGTAGTGTGTAGAAAACATACATGACATGGATTCAGAATTATTGACTGCCATTTATTTCCCAAATCTACAAGGGATGAGATCAAAGAAAAGATAGGGTTGAAGATGGTTATTTCCTTCTTCTCAAAGTGTGTTCTACAACCCTTTTAAAATTCTAGGCCTCTATTTACTTATATACATAAAACACAAGAGAACAATTGAGTTTTAGTCAAATGGGCATACCAAAGTAAAGAAGAAGATAACTTTGGGCCCATAGCTAGTTAATATTAAACTATATCATAAATGACCCATAATTAACATGTACAATTATTCAATTAAATTTGTAATATGATTATCTTTAGTCCATAATTAATAAATTAATCTAATATTCTCCCACTTAAACGACATAAACATAACTCAAATGCTTTTGCACACTTTGGTATAACTATAATCAATCATATATAACAATTAAACACACCAAGATAATGGCAACGCATACAATCAAAGCCGCTACTAATCAAAACTATAACTTAAATACTTCCAACAAGAGACTTACATACAGCCATAACCAATCATATACAATTAACATACCAAGATATTACAAATTATGATAATCAAGCGCTTACTAATCAAAATCATAATTAAACAAGCCAATAAGAGACCACATAATACAATTAATCCACAGGTAATGAAAACGAGGATGCATAAATGATGAGCATAAAAGTCATCTATTTTCACCAATTTTTCTCGATTGATTTTATATAAAAAGACCGGGATGCAGGCAAGAATATGGAATAAATTCACCAATGCCTGGGCAAATAAAGAATTCAAAAGAAAGCAATTTGCGCAGAAAAGAAGCACAATGAGCAAAGATCGATATATAATTGGTTAAAGGAAGTCATAAATAGGAGAATAAAGGATTAAAGAATTTGATGTCATGAAGCTTTTACGTAAATCAAAATGCATATTCAGTTAAAACTACAAAGCTCCAAATGCAAATGGTGCTAATTAATATAAATGTCATGAAATAACTCAAAGGCGTTGAACTGTAAATTATTATAAGAGACATGATGTCGCATCCTTCTGAGGTCGATGTAATTAAACCCAAAAAGATAATGGATAACGAGGTCGCGACACCAACAAGAGGTCGCGACAGAAGATAAACAATGGACTGAACAAGTATGTCGCGACATCTGGATGTGGTCGCTGACATCAGCTTGCAAGGAAACTAAGGTCGGCTACCAGCCAGCATGGTCACGACATCAACTACACAGAAGGAAGTCGCTGACATCATTCGGGCCGAGCCGCGCATGTCAGCTGCGAAGGTCGCCATAAATACCTAGTTGTCGCGCGACATCAATTGTAAAGACTTCGAGGTCACGCACACCAAGAAGACGCCGCCAAAGCATCCGGCCAGAGACCAGCACCACAACATCCGCAGGTCGCACAAACATCGAAGATGTCGGCAACATTAGCTTCGCTTTCGGCACTCAACATCGCATACGCTTAAGGTCGCGACGTTCTGCCGCCGCGACATCGCCATACTCAAAGACATCGCCGCGACTCAAACAAAGACTTCGCGACATGACTCGGTTACTGAATGTAGGTCGCGACAAGAATTGAGGTCGCGATACATCAATGTCCAATCCAGTTATTTTGAACTGTTCTCAAAAGAAGTGCATCGAAATGAAACAACTCAAGAACTTCTATAAATACAAAAGTGCCGCTACCGAATGAACGCAGCCTCTCGCGCATCGAAAGAGAGATCCGGCGCACAAGGCCTCGTATTTTTAATTTTCTTTTTCTTTTCTTTTTCTTTCATTTTTTTATTTTTATTAGCTCTGTATTTTTATCCAAATGGATCCTAACGCCATCATAAAGCTTAAGTCATCGAGATTCATATTTCTTCAAATACTTGCCTAAGAGCAGACTCAAACAAATTCTAGAATCTCGATTCCCACTGTTAACTATACGCTTTCTCGATCAAGCCACATGGTGTGTAATCTAGTGATTTAGGGATTCAAATTTTCCATTGAATCGACGCTTATCGTCGAATTATCTTCCAAAGATAAATTTTATTCAAAGGTCGTTGAACTCCAGCTTGCAAAGCCACGGTCGGGTCTTCATATCGATCCCACGTCGTTGTCTCATACACGTAAATAGAATCGTCTCTGCTCGACATTTCCGTGAGGCCCCCGAGCATGCAGATACCTGAGAGTAATGAACAATTTCTGAAGGAAGATGAACCCAAATGGTGATCTAATGTGCTCAGGTAATAATCAAACTTCTCACTGAGACGAACGATGGAGCAATTTATCAATTTAGGCAATACGTAGAGTTCACCTGACTGATTAGTAACCAACCCGTGTTATTGCAGATCTAATCAAGGAAAAAGGAGTGAGTTGTTCTAATTTGGAGGAAGAGGAACCAAGAGAGAGTGTAGATCTCGTGCAATGACTATATCTTAGGTGGTTTCTGCATTGAGAATAGTCCATGTTGTGGGTAAGGAAGTGCATTGAAAAGAAAAATACCTTAACAAGGCAACCCAGACATTAAAAAGTAGTTACTTAACACTCGTCTTCAAGAGAAACAAAGTGAGGCTTAGATAATGAATTGTGGAGTTTGAGAGATCCACTACACTATTATATTCCTCGGGATTAGTTTTAAACTGTGGTTCAACAAGGAAAGATCATGTATTCCGCCGGAATTGATAAGTTCGCAGCATTCTTTTCAATGTCTTTTTATGCAGAATCCGCTCGCCTTAATTTGTTTTTTGTATTTCAATATTCATTTATTATTAATTGATTTTTCTTAGTTTTATTATTAAGTTGTCAAAGCTAATTCCAATTGTCTATCGTAGCCCAAATAGTGTAGATTTGAGTAGTCTGGTAGTTGATTAGAATTCCAGACTCTATTCATATCTGATCTAAATCCAATTTACTACTTGTTCGACTCAGGCACTTGCAAGATAACCATCAAACCACCAAGAAACAATTTACTCCAATTGGAAACAATCTTTGAACTAATCAAATAGTAAGATACATACTGTCAATAAGCTTTATGGCGCTGCTGTCGTGGATGACAATAGTCTTTGGCAATAGTGTTATAAATTTGTACATGTCTTTTCGTCCACAACAAGTTTTATGGCGCCGCCACGGATCAAAGAATTTGTAGATCAATATTCGACGAAAGAAGGAGTCGCTAATTTGGACATTTAAGAAAAAGAACAAAAATAGTTTTTCATGGCAAAGGGTTATTTTTAGCCACTAACTTTTAACAAGCCATATTGGAAAATATTTATTAGCTCGACTAATCCTATTAATGTAAGTGTGTTTTGATTTCAGAAAACTTTAATGCATAGAAATGTAACACTGATCCTATCTCCCAAAGCAGATAATCGAACCAGAAAGAACACCTCGTGCTTGAGAAAGACGAAAGATCAGGAAACTCAAATATGGCGTATGAAAGGCCATCTGCATCATGGACAACGATCAGAACATATGGCCTCCAATCACCGATACAATGAGGACTTGGAGACCTATTATTCAGATTTAATACTCGAGAATCGGGACAAATTATAGCTGATGCAAATAATTTGAACTAAAGCCGCCAAGACTGATAATGGTTCAAGAACAGCCATCGGTCATCCCATTAAGATCCCTAAATGAGCATCCGGGAAGGTTTTCAATGGCAAACAAAGTTGAATGGGTGAGCACTTATAATACAACAGATTTATTTCATTTCTAAGAGATACAAGTTCACATGGTATGAATCTCACCATATGGTTATGTTGATACTGGGAGGAGCTTAGAAGCCTACTTTTAGTAGATTCTTCCATCACTCACCCGTAGAGACTGAGGAGATAATTGTGTTCCAAATAGGGGAAGATGAGAGCCTTTATGTAGCATGGGAGAGATTCAAAAGGTTGTCAAAGGTGTCCTGATGTATTGGTTGACTTGAAGACCCGTATGATGATAGTAACACTGCTTTGAAGATACATCTAAGGGCATTATTATTTCATGCTCAAGCATTTCAAACGAGGCCAAGAGGCAAGATCCGACAGGATTCATGAAATGGCCATGAAAGCTCCATCGAGTTTTCTGTGGTGAGTAATCGGCAAGAGGAAGAGGAGTCATGGAGCTGAGTAAGATGACAGCCATGGAGGCAGTTAGATGCCATCATGCATATAATGGACAAGTAAGAGAGGTGATGGCATCAGCTCAAATAGATGAGAGGGAACACAGAGAACAGGTACCCATCAAGAACCGCTATGATGCCGAGGAGGTTAAGTACTGGGAGAGCCACAGTTATCAATTCAAACCAAATCCTAACCTGCCAAACACACTATCATCCAAGACCGAGAACCATGAAAATTTTTCATATGGTGGAGGGGCCACAAGGCTAAAGGTATGAACAACATCCTCAAGAAGGATATCAAAGAAACACCAAGGTCCGTAATGTACAGCTGAAGAAGGTGGCAGCGTAAATGAATGTGGTCGAGGATTAGCTCATTTGAATAACGTCAATCATGGGGACAACAAGAAGTCGTTAAACCTCCACAACAAAAGTCAGTAATTAGACGCTCAAATGCCAATTCAAATTTTCAAGACCACTAATGCTTTCTCTCTCAAGAACCTGAGACACGTATAGGCAACTCGGCCCTAAACCCGAAAAATCAAATGAAATATGCCTTCCCAAAGACACAAAAAGAAGAATCCAAAAGATTGTATGATAAGTGTCGAAGGGAAAGACTTGGCAGGTATTTAAAAAAGATGAAAGCAACAAGGGAGATGAAGGCCCGTGACAATGCGTAAAACACCGGAGAAAGAAAGAAAGAAGGAACAATTGCCTAGAGAAGAAAGAAGTAAGAAGAAACCCGTAACACCGTCAGCCCCATTTCCTACGAGTTTGAAATCAAAGATGGGAGGAACGCTTATAAGGTTCTGAAACCTTCGGGCTAGAGATCGCATGCCTTTCACGTATGGTTACTCGGGACAGCCACTTTACAAAATTTTGAAAGACACTATAAGAGGAAGATTGTCAAGAAGGAATTGTGAACCTCAATCGAATTTGGTAATGTCAGGATCGAGGGGCTTACTTAAAAGATGAAGGGATCCGTGGAGTTTTCACCATCTCTCGCACCATCGAGAGCCTGAGCTCGTGAAGCTCAGACTCAGCCAAAGATCAATTTAATACCCATTCTCTGCAAGAGCAGTTTAGAGCTTACTCCACACCACATCAAATGGCAGAGAACCCCTCTGAACCTGGCTGAACTATGAAGATGTAAGCAAGAAGGTGGGAACTTTATTTTTCCAGACTTCATCGCACTAGATATGGAGCAAGATTCACAAGTCCCCATACTGGAAGGCTATTTCCTTGTAACCTGGAGTTGTTTCAATCACATGTATAACTCTCACTCGGGAGTTAAAGAGACAATTTGACTTCCACTTAAGGTGTTTGAAGAGTTTAGACATGCAGAGGGGAAGATGGCAATAATAAGATGTATATGTCAACAACTTCCGAATTTACTATGATTGTAATGCCCAATTTTCAATCAATAAAAGAGATGAATTCCCGTGATCTTGAAGATTTGATCTGGGATTTTCGCACATCGCTTTACATTCTAATGAAAGTGATGAGTCTTCTGAATAAACCGAGGTGAAAAAGAGACCAAATTGAAGAAAAGGAATTTCATCAAGAAACCAAAGAAGAAGGGCTAGTTTGAAGGTGCTGCTGCCATTTAAAGTATAAGCCACCGGGAGTCGCCAAAGAGTAAACCAAGAATACCGCTAGACTTAGTGATGCCTGAGAACAGGTTGCTGAAATTTGAGAAACTCATAAGGAGTCTATAGCTTCTCACCGATGCCAAGGTATCAAGCCATCAATATGCATGCACAAAATACTTAGAAGAAATGCAAGGTCAATCGTTGAACATCAAAGGAGACTTAATCCAGTAATGAAAGAAGTAGTTAGGAATGAGGTACTCAAATGGTTAAATGTTGGTTTTATCTATGCACTCGTATAGTCCTGGTTACCAAATTCATGTAGCGTTCCAAAGAAGGGTGGATTTGATTTAATCGCAATGAAAGAAATGAATTAATTCCAACAAGAACGGTGACAGGATGGAGAGTATGCATTGATTACAGAGTCGAACACAAAGAACTAGAAAGATCACTCTCGCTTCTTCATTGGATCGATGTTGACAGACATCGTATCCATTTTGCTTTTTGACGGTATTCAGCTACAAACTAGATTGTACTGCACTGACCAAGATAGACCACATTCATATGTCCCGCGGCAACCCGGTTTTAAGGATGCCATTTGGCCGTGCAGCGCTTATACTTTCCGTGAGATGTAAGGATGTCAATGTTCTCGTGACGGCAGAAGAAGTTATGGAAATTTTTATGGATGACTTTGATAAAGCAGGCGGGTCCAGCTTTGAACAATGTTTGAAACAACCCGAAACAAGACTTCAAAGATGCAAGGACAAGCGCCTAGCACTAAATCGGGAAAATGTCATTTCATGGTAAATGTAAGGTATTGTTCTCAGTCATAAAATTTCGCTATATGGCTAGCGGACCAATCCAAGATTTCTATTATCAAAACCTTGCACCTCCCACCACAAAGAAGGGAGCATAAGGGAGTTTTTAGGGGCATAGCTTGATTTAAGGTGTATTCATCAAAGACTTCAAAATAGCCGACCAATTATGCAGATTATCTGATATGACACAAAATTAATTTCATGATTCCTGCAAGGTTGCCTTTGAAGAAATTAAGATCAGATTGGTTCAAGCACCTGTCATAGCCGCACTGTAATGGATCAGAATTCAAGTAACGCGATGCCAATATTCAAAAGAATGGGGTCGCTTTTGGGGCAAAGAAAGAGAAAATATTCAGAGCCATATACTATGCTAAAACCTTCAATGAAGCAAAGAAATTCTATTCAACCGAAGGAGATGCTAGCAATAGTGTTTAAGCCAGTGGAAATTGTGACTATAAGACTCGATCCCATGTTATAGCTTCACATGCACCATGCAAATCATCAAATATTCATAGTCAAAAGGAAGCTAAGCCAAGACTGAGCATAAGGTGGTGCTACTACCAAGAGTTTATCTCGAAATTAGAGATAAGATGTGATAATGATAGTTGATCACTGGTCTGCATTAGAAAGAAATCGCGTAAGAGGAGTGAGATAAGATTAAGAGATTCTGTGATGCAACTATTTCAATTGTCATTCAAATGCCAAAAATGGAGCATTGTGAATTACTTAGCTTATGGAGAGTTCCCTTCAATTCAAACAACAACGTAAAAGCCTGTGGATCAGACAAAGCAGTGTTATATCCGACGACCCACTATTATTTAAGAGGAGTCGAGCAGGATTATAAGAAGATGTAGCGAGGGGTGAACAAAGCAGACTATGAATGAATGCCATGCATCACCACATGGGGGCACTTTTTCGGGAGAAAGAATAGCTCATAAGATACTCCGAATCGTGATTTTATTGGCCAACTGTCAGACCCACCGAATGGTCAACACACAAAGATAGACGCCAAAAGATCGAAATATCAAGAAGAATGAAATGCCCCTAATGGTGCATATCAGAGCATTACAAGGATAGATTTGCGGACCCTTTCACAATCATTTGGAACTTTGATACACCGCTGTGTGGATTATGCTCTAAACGTGAAGAATAGTCGCTTCCAAGGGAACGACAGCACACAAGCCAGAGTTTCCTACAAAAGAACATATTTGAGTGCATTTGGAACACCTGTGACTATCATCAGATGGGAAGCCACTTGCAAACAAAATTCCTCGCAAAGCCACGAGCAAGGGGGATCAAAACATATAATGAGTCACTATCATCCAAACTAATCAAAGCATAAACTTCCAACCTGGAGGCGAAAGATCCCGGAAAAGACCAGTCTGCTGTAAAGGATCGGGTCTTCCAAACCTGATACATGCACTTAGCCTACATAAAATCGCATTCAAAATCCCATTGGATGTCCTCACGATTGGTATTTGGCAGCCATGTCACCTCCTGAATTGGAATACAAGGCTATGTGGGCCATCAAGAAGTCGAATTTCGATTTCAAAATGGCAAAGGAAAGAGAGATCGCTTCAACTCGAATGAACTGGAAGTGAACTGCAGAAATGAAGCCTGCGATAATGCTAAGATCTACAAAGACAAGACAAAGAAATGGTATGATCAAAGGATTCTTAGGAAAGAATTCAGAGAAGGGGATCAGGTTTTTATTTAACTCCAGACAGACATTCCTGTGAAAATTGGAAATCAAGGTGGAGTGGACCATATACCGTGGGTGTCAAGCACTACTTTTGGAGCAAAGAACACTCAAGACTGGCGCCGGGAGGAATTTAAAGTCAATGGACAAAGACTAAGCATTATCAAAGCGTGGAGGAAGGAAAAGAAGAGCTACACAAATGTTCATTGAGAGAGAGAAATCAAAACAAAGAAAGTCCGGCTAAGGACTCAAAACTGGCTTGGCTGATGGGAGGCGACCCACTTAGAGACTTTAATTACCTTTTAGACTTTGAATTTTTAGAGTCTTGATTTTGGTACCTCTAGTTATTATAATGATTAGTTGAGTAGTACTTAAAGTTAATTTTTTGTTTAATTGAATCCTTCTGTAAATGTTGCGAAGTACTTATGCGCGAGAAAAGGCTCGAGGCGAAGGGAATAAACTCGATGTCTGACTCCGACTTGCGAGAAGGAAGCGACGGGAAAAGGGAGCATTCCCTATATAAGATCTGTAGGAATTTGAGTGAATCCATTCTTGAATTCTTAATGAAATTGGTTTGTTTGATGATGAGAATGTTAATTGATCAAGGGAGTGAAAAGGCATTTGTTCGGTTAAATTTGAGGCAAAATTGCAAACTACGTTGCTATAAAAACTTATGTCGTGACAGAAACTGAAGTCACAATAAAAGTTGATGTCGTGACTTAGTCAATGCTAAAGGAAGAACAAGACTGAAGTCGCGACCAAAAGTTCTGTTGTGAAGAAATTGGTGCTTTTGTGGCAGAGCTTTTAGGTCGCGGCAAGGTAATCCCTTGAGAAGAGTGATCGACAACTTAACAATGTCTGAGATGCACGATGCTTCGCAACCTTAGGAGGACATCCTCCACGAGTTATTAATGTGCGACAAACAATAATATGTCGCGACAAAGAGGGTAAGTGCGGTTGGTAGGAGTTTTAATTTTACTTACTAAATTTATTGATTGCTAGCGTTCTCGGCTGAATTTAAGTCGCTGACGGCATTAATAAATGAAATCATGAGAGCCCACAGGAATATTGAGATTGCAAGCTGTTGAAACTCTTTCCACTTTGTTATCTTCTTCCTCGTCTGAGATTCAACTCTTCGTCTTCTCATATTCTCTATTTTGGGTTCTTGAAAGACCACTGATCCCAGACTTCACTCCACAAGGAAACCTTTCGATTCCTCCACGATGGGTGAACTGGAGACTCATAGTCCGAGATGCGAGACGAAATCATGGAACATGCTTCGAATGAGAAGGAGGTTCATCGAGGAACTGAGGAGTCGATAGTGCAAGGGAGTTTCTGAAGCATACAAAGGGAAAGACAAGGTGGTAGAAGAAGAAGAAGATGCGTTTATGTCGAAAGAACAGGTGTCCCTCGACATGCGGAAGTCCATTATCTTTGATGAGGGTTTGTTGGAGAGAGAGGATTCAGCAACCCTATTTCCCTTTTCAAGGAAATGATAGAACAACAAGGATGGGAAAAATTCTGCAAGCACCAGAGGCCCGGATATGCAGCAGTGGTCCGGGAATTCTACTCTAACTTGGTAGGAAGAAAGGACAACTCTATATTTGTCAGGGGGGTTTGGGTTCCATACCAGGCAAATGCCAATTAGCGAAGGTGTGCGGGATGGCGGGGCAAGGCATAGCTCCAAATTTAAGGGGCTGTTAGCAAACCCGAGGCCCAGTGAGAAGATTGTCGGGGAAGTGACGGTCAGAGTGAGTTCAATGGGATCAAGAGAAAGGAGCACGAGACAATCGGCCGAGGGGGAGACAACTACGAGGAGGGCTAAGGTATGGTTTTATTTCACGGCGTCGTGTTAGTCCCAATAACATGTAATACCTGATGAGAACCTTGAGGAAGCCATTATCTTGTATGCAATATTGAAAGGGTACAAGCTCAACGTAGGAGCAGTTATTGAAAATTCAATAATGAAATACCATGAGGGAAACAAAAGAGGACTGATCCACACTCAGCAGCCATCACAAGATTATGTCTCGGTGGGTGTGAAGGGAGGTGGGCGGAAAGAAGAAGATTGCCCCAAAGTTTCACCATTAACCACATTTGGGGTAAACAAGGGACGAAATCAAAAGAAAAGGGGGTCATAATGAAAGCAGATTCAAAAGATGAAAATGAAAATGCAACACGAGGAGAGGCACTTTTAAGGTAGGAGCGAGGAAGAAGAAAATCTAGGCAAATCAAGAAGGAGATACTTTTATGTTTCCAGGATAGAGAGACGAGAAGATAGAGGCCCCATAGATTTCTCAGCCCAGCGTGCTCTCCCCGATGAGGAAGAGGGGTCGAGGAGAGCCCAGGAGAGAAATACAGAGGAGCCCCCGAGAGATAGCCAAATAATGGAATGCTCATTTCTATGCAGAAAAGTATGGAAGAAAGAGAAGAGAAATGGAGCATTCTAACGAGAAATTCAG
This sequence comes from Tetrastigma voinierianum, assembly GCA_016808115.1. Taxonomy (NCBI): domain Eukaryota; kingdom Viridiplantae; phylum Streptophyta; class Magnoliopsida; order Vitales; family Vitaceae; genus Tetrastigma; species Tetrastigma voinierianum. The sequence goes on along the minus strand of JAEQBH010006691.1, from coordinate 197,927 downwards.
AGAAGATGTGTATGAAGCTGAATTGAAAAGAAGAGATCATGATGGGAAGAAGAAGCGAATAGAAAAGAAATGTATGAAGCGAGTTGAAGAGAGAAGAGAAGCGAGAAATGGGAAGAGGTGAGCGAAAAGGAAGAGCAGGCTTAAAGATCCTAAAGCATCAAGAAGAAAATTTCAAAAGTAGGAGAGGGAAGAGACAGATCTACTGAAAAGAAAGCTGCGAAGCTTAGCCATGAATCATTCTACAATAATCAATATGATGTCGAGACTCTCAACTCCGAAACTTATCAAGGAAAGGATCTTGAGAACAAGAAGCCAAGACAAAGGAGCCGAATCAAAGGGGTTCAAATTTCTTTTATATGTCATTATTGAAGGACTTTGAGGAAGAAGATGTTAGATAGGGCAAAGTGCTTGATGACAATGATGCTTATAGAAGAAAAATATGGCTGGAAAATTTGGATTTGATTAACAACAATCTATCCAAATTTTTAGAGGTCATGACAGAAATGGAGCGTACAATGAATACATTGGGTCAGAGGCAAGATGATTTGAATAAAAAAGTTGATCTCACCAATGGCGGTCTTGAAGAACAAATGGAGAAAGAAAGTACCAAGGCTGAAGAAGAGGGCGAGAGTAAAGAATTCCCGAAGTTCAATCGAGCACATGGCTTATGATCTGGATCCTCAAACATATTTGCTACTTCCTCAAAAAGAAAAAAACCTTCCAAGCGACTCATCCATCTCTCTTCTTCATTCCCGACCTGTTGATTCTCAACTTTATACAATCTAATGAGATAAAATCAGAAATTTGTTTGATGTTGAGTTGTTTGAAGTCAAATTATTAATATACTTTTTGCTTTAATTGTTAGAAGAATAACGGTAGAAATAGATCGATGTGAAATGATGACATTGCATTAGTTAGTTGATTAGAATATAGCATGAATGAACTAATTGAAAAATAAGGGCTAGTTGACACAGGCAATTTAATTGAAACATAAATTGCGATTTAGTTTGAACCTGTGGCGATAAGTCCCGAGGGATAAGGAAGGTTATACACAGTTCGAACAAATCCAATTTTCTTGAGTTTGTGGTATGAACAGTGAGTCAAGGAACCTGTTGGAAATAACATCATCTAAATTCTCATCCCGCGATATGAGTCGAAAATCCTCGAGGGTTGAGTCAGGTTAATCCAGCTTGATTTCTAGAACTTGTTAGATTAGTGATCAAGGCGAAATCCTAGGTGATACAATCAATAGGAAATGATCACAGGAGCCATCCTTGGAGATTTGAGCCATTCTAGTGTCCTATTCTATGCTAGTACATACACTTGAGTTCGAAGTGAGCGAAGCAAGCCCATTTTCAAAAATAAACCAATGGAGACCCTAACCCATCCTAAAAGTCAATCCTCGAGAACTGTGATTACCAAAGAATTCAAAGAGAGAGGAAGAAATGAAGTTTGGGAGTGTAAATTTTGGGGAACTCAAGGAGAAAATACGAAAAAGAGAATGAAGAGAAAAGATCTGACATCCAAATACGGCGGAAAAGAAGCTGAGGAATAGGTTTTGTCTTGTGGCTGACTCTCTTGAACAATTAAGTTCTTAAGGGGTGACAGCACCTAGTACCCTAATGCCATATGGTATGGGAGTTACTAACCCAAAGTTACCGCTAAGAGTGTTAGAAAGCCTAAGAGAAGACAAAACATTGCACTAACTACGAATGGTACGAGAAAAAAATCCCCCGAGTTTGAATTATGAATGAAATGGGAGCTATACGATTTGATTTTGAATAGAAGAAAATCAAGGTGGTATCCCAAACATGAGATTTGGGGGAGTTTATTAAAGAAGGAATTACGAGGAAAGGGGACGTGAATGAGTAAGAAAGGAAAAGAATATTGGTAATCTTAACTAAAAATTCCATCCATCCTACCCTTACCCAGCCTAACATTACAAGCCAAAGAGACCTGATTGATCTTAAAAGGTTGTAATCACCTACATTAGTGGAGATCAATATGAACAACAAGCCTATAGAATTTGGAAAATCGGGAAAGATCAGCGTGAACATCCTGCAGGGGTTAATTGACTCATTAAGAAAATAGAGAAAACCAACTTACATTCCCGTAGAATCAATTAACTATCTTGTTTGTAAAGAAACTAAGGTTCCAACAATTTTGTTATGTACACGATTGAGTAGAAATTAACCTTTATGCGGACTTGAAGCTGAATACATGACGAATGCAATTTTAGTCTTTCAAATTAAATTGGTTACAAGCTACTTGCAGAGCAGGAAAATGTCCTTTTGTTTGAGGACAAACAAATCTTTCTTTTCTTTGGCAGGGGACAGAAACAAAATTTTTAAGTTTAGGGGTTTGATGAGCTTAAAAGTCATCTATTTTCAGTCCATTTTTCGATTGAGTTTTTATATAAAAAGACTGATTTATATGCGAGAATATGGAATAAACTTCACAGCTGGCATGCGACGAAATTCAAAAGCGAGAATTTGCGATAAGGAGCGAGAATGTGGCTAAGCGATGCGATATAATTGGGTGAAGGAAGTTACGTAGGGGAGAAGCGCAAAAGGATTTAAGAATTTGATGTCATGAAGCTTTTACAGAAATCAAAATGCATATTCAGGTTGCAACTACAAAGCTCCAATGGCAAATGAAGCGTAATTGAAGACAAAACAAAGATTTGGGCGTGAAAAGAAACTCAAAAGGCAAGCAACCAAAAATTGATGAAGAAGAAAGACATGATGTCATTTACATCCGCCCGAGGAGGTCGTGACGAGTGCAAGCCCGGAGTATAATAGTGGATAGCGAAGTCGACACCATAACAAGAATTCGCGACGGAGAAGACTGTCAAACAATGGAATTTGAACAAGTATGTCGCGACATACGGATGTGGTCGCGACATCGACCTAGCGAATCGGAAAGCGGTCGCGACATCGGCTTGCAAAGGAAACTAAGATTGGCGATCGCGGCTAAAGAGATCGTCACGAACATCAGCACAGGAAGAGTCGCGACATCATTCGGCGATTCGCGACAACGGTTGTGGGAAGAAGATTCGCGACAACACACTGGTTGTCGACACATCAGATAAAGACTTGAGGTCACGACACGAGAAGGCGTCGCGACATCCCGGCTGCGAGGCCAGAAAATTGGCGGCTGACATCCGGAGGAATTGGCGATACTCAGAGGAGGTCACGGTAACGTAGTTGTCGACATCGATGGACCATAGTTAAGGTCGCAGCGTCCTTAATTTATCCACGACATCCGGCTACGAACCGCGTCGCGTAAACAAAGACTGCGACATGGCGAAACGGTCGCGGCAAAGAAATTAGTGCGACATCAACAACCCAGTGGGCCATTTTAAGCGCAGTCGAAGTACGTAAAAATTAGGGCTGACTTGAGGAACCACATCATCTGAAGAGTACTCACCGGTAGCGCGACTCTTGGCGACGAAAGAGATTACGGGTTCTTTGAAGGCTCATATTTAATTGCTGCCTTTCTTTTTCTTTTCTTCATTTTTTTGTTTTTTTATTAGTTTGTATTTCATTCAAATTTGGATCCTAAACGTTCACTATTAGTTTGTGAATGATTCATATTTCTTTCAATTAATCTGATTGTTTGAATTCAGAGCAAATTCTGAATTCAGTTCGATTTGGAGCTTACAAATGGCTTTCTTGATCCGACAACCAATGTATGGTGTAATCTAAGTGATTTGGATTAAACTCAAATTGATTAGCGCTATCGTCGAAATTATCTTTCAGGCCTCATAAATTTTATTGAGTCTTTGTTGAACTTGATTTGCAAAGCTACTTGATGGTCTTGTGTATTTTGCATTCTGCGAATCCCGATGTCGGTGTCTCATACTACAAAAGTAAATGGTGTCTCTCGACTCACGATTTCCGGGAGGCCCTACGGGTGACCGCAGAGAAGGAATTCTGAGAGTAATGAACAATTTTTGAAGGTATGGGGGGAACTGTATGAAGAGGGAGGAGTGATCTAATGTGCTCATAACCAGTGAAGTAGGAGTGAAATCTCTTCTCACTTGGAGATGAGAGCGGAGTGGAGCAATTTGCTCGATTTAGGCACCGGAGGTTCCTACTCAGGTCGATTGTAAATCGAATCCAGTGTTGGCGAGAGATAATCAGAAGGGATCAGAGCTCATTCTAATTTGGAGGAAGAGGAACCGGTATAGTGTAGATACGTGCAATGACTATATCTTAGGAGCTGGATTCTGAGTCCGTATTGTCAGGTATGAAGTATTGAAAAATAAAAATACCTGAACAAAATGACCCAGTTAAAGTAGTTATTTAACACTCTTGTCTTGAGAGAAAGCGGTGAGGTTTAGATAATGAATTGTGGAGTTTAGAGATCCGGCTACCTTATTATATTCCTTGGACTAGTTTTAAATCGTGGTTCAATAAGCAAAGATGGAGTGCATTCTGTGGGAATTGATGTTTCACAGTGGCATTCTTTTCAATGTCTTTTGGGAAAAACGAGTTCAGTCTTAATTTGTTATTTTTATTTCAATATTCCAATTCATTTACTATTAATTGATTTTCTTAGAGTTTTATTATTTTAAGCTGTCAAAGCTAATTCCAATTGTCTATCAAAGTCCAAATAGTGTAGATTTTGAGTAGTCGAGTAGTTGATTGAGAATTCTTAAGATCTCACACGTAGGATCGATATACGGACTTAAATCAATTTTCTTGTTCGACCTGAGTGCACTTGCAGCATAACGGATCAAAACCACTCAGTAAACAATTTACTCCCATTGAAACAATCTTTGAACTAATCAAATAGCTAAGACATATACGGTCAACAAGTTTTATGGCGCCGTTGCCGGGGATTAGACAATAGTCTTTTGGCAATAGTGTTATAAATTTGTACATGTCTTTTGGTCCGGTCAACAATAAATCGTATATAATTAGGCGCTACTAATCTAGAAACATTTCAATGACAATAGTATTAATTCAATAGAAAGAAAAAAACATAATTTTGTCATTCATCTGGTCCAAATGACACAAAATCATAAGATAATAACAAGCGTCAAAATGTGCATGTAATAATGAAAAAACATGAGCTTTGCTTACAAAATACATGAAAAAGGCAAAACTCCCACTAAAACAAAGAGTCTAGCTTCCTAACAATCTCATGCAGGTGGCGTGTTCTTGAAACACACAAATAGGTAAGTCTTTAGTTAGTGGGTCTGCCAACATGCTAGTCATAGGCGTGTGTTCAACTAAAATGAGGGAATCTACAACTTTTTCTTTAACAAAAAAGAACTTCACATCAATGTGCTCAGAGCGAGAAGTTCTTCTAGTGTTCCTAGAGAAAGATATATCTGCAAAACTATCATAGAACTTTAGAGGTCTAGAAATCGAGTGAACAACCTCCAAAGCAGAAATAAAGTTTCACAACCATATTGTATGACAAATAGCCTCATAATACACCACATACTCTACCTCCATAGTAGAAGAAGTTGTAAGTGTCTGTTTGACACTTTTCCACAAAACAACTCCTTTAGCCATCATAAAGATATAACCATAAGTGGACTTTCTATCATCCACGCAGCTTGCATAATCGGAATCACTAAAACCAATCACCTCAAGAGTGTTAGTACACCGATATGTCAACATGAGATCCTTGGTACCCTTAAGATACCTCAAAACTTTCTTAGCCGCTTTCCATTGGCTTTGACTAGGATCACTCAAATACTTACCCAACACGCCAACAATAAAAGCAATATCAAGCCTTGTGCATACTTAAGCATACATCAGGTTGCCCGCAACTAATGAATAAAGGACTGCTTTCATTTGATCTCTCTCAATATCATTCTGAGAACATTTGCCTTTGGAAAATTTGTCACTCTTTACAATTGGTGTCTTACTAGAAGAACATGATTGCATATTAAACCTTTTCAGAATGCATTCATTATACGTCTGTTAAGACAATCTCAGAATGCCACTAGGTCTTATCATGAAATGTATCTTTCAGAGACATAAGATGTTTCCCAGATCCTTCATATCAAAATGGTTAAACAATAAGCACACTTTGTCTTAACCAACAAGTCGATATCATTGAATGCGACAAATATGTCAACATATAAAACCAGAGCATGTATTTGCTCGCGACCTTCATATATATGCATTGATCGACGATGTTCTCCTTAAAACCATTGGTGGTGACAACTTCATCAAACTTGAGATACCACTACCTAGAAGCCTGCTTTAAACCACAAATGGATTTCTAGAGCTTACAAACCATGTTTTCCTTGCTAACCTCCTCAAAATCGATAGGTTGAGACATATAAACATCCTTAACTAAGTCTCAAATCAAGAAAGTTGTCCTCACATCCATCTAATACAACTCCAAATCAAAATGAGTCACTATAACCATAATAATGCTTAGAGAGTCTTTAGTGGACACGAGAGAGAAGGTTTCCTTAAAATCAATACTTTCTCGTTGACTGTAACCCTTAGCCACTAATCTTGCTTTATTGTCCCTTAGCATCGCGCTTGGTGTTGAACACTCATTTGCACCAATAAGTCTGCAGCCATTTGGAAAATCTACCAAGCTCCCCACTTTATTATCCCTTAGCATCGCGCTTGGTCTTGAACACTCATTTGCACCAATAGGTCTGCAGACATTTGGCAAATCTATCGAGCTCCACACTTTATTATGTGACATGGATGTCATCTTATCTTTCATTGCATCAATCCAGAATTTGGATTGAGGACTCGTTTGAAATTGCAGGCCTACACGCCCTCTATGACCTCTTCAAGGGTATATCCATGACTACATCTAGGACTACTAGGTTTACATCTAGGGTTTTTGGATCTACATCCTCAATTGGTTCATTATAAGTAGTGGCTACTGGATCTTGGTCGCTTGAGGCTAGAATCGGGTAAACTGACCGAGCCTGGGGAATAAAAAGCGGGTGTTCTTTGAACACAATTTCTCTTAGCCCTTAGCGCGATATCATCCCTCAAGTAGATAGCTCGATCGACTCGATCACTCTAGTGGTGTCGACGAAGCGTAAAACTGAACCTCTTTGATCCTTTAATAACCAATAAAGTACCCACTAATGGTTTTTGGATCAAGTTTCTTGGATTGCGGGTTGTACGGTCTCACTTCCACTTTGCAACCCCAAACATGGAAGTGACGAATAGTAGGCTTCTTCTATGACCATAGCTCATATGAAGTCTTAAGAACATACTTACTAGGCACTTGGTTCAAAATATAAACTGCAATTTTCAAAACTTCACCTTATAAGAACTCAAGTAATGAGTAACAAGCAAACATCGCACCATATCAAGAAGTGTGCGATTCCTCCTCTCCGCAATCCCATTATGTTGAGAAGTACCAAACATTGTATATTGAGCATCAATGCCATATTCTTGAAGGTACTTCGCAAATGGTCTAGGGTTACGTCTTGTCTCATCATATCTACCATAATACTCACCACATTTGTCAGAATGAACCACTTTGATCTTCTTCCCTTGTTGGAGCTCAACTTTTGCTTTGAAAGCTTTTAAAGCCTCCAAAAAGTCAAACTTCTCATGAATGAGCTCAACAAAACCATAACGGGAATAATCATCAATGAATGTGATGAAATATTTGTGGTTGCCCATAGTAGGAGGAGTGAATGACTCACAAATATTTGTATGAATAAGCCTAAGCAACTCTGAGCATCTATCAACCTTGGCATTCCTAACTTTAGAGGTCAGTTTACCCTTGAAGCAATCTACACATGTATCAAAATCTAAATCAAGATCAAGAATAATTTCATCCTTAACTAATCTTTTCATTCTTTGTCTAGAAATATGATCAAAACGCTTATGCCAAATAGTAGAAGACTTTTCATTCAATCTCAAGCGTTTCATACTACTAATAATATTAGCATAAAAGGTAGCCGAAACAGAAGGTAAAACAGACAACTCTAATCTGTAAAGATTCCTGCAAAGTACTCCAATACCAATCAATAGTGAATCTCGGTACAATTTAACTTTTTCAGTTCTAAAAAGAAAATTATATCAAAGTCTATCTAAAATAGGTACTGAGATCAAATTTCTCCTGATCGAGGGCATGAACGCTACATCCTGAAATTCCAAAAAATTTCCTATATTAAGCTGCAATCTAACAACTCCCAGAAAATCAACTTTGACTCTTGTACCATCTCCCATGTACACGTACTACTCTAAACTAGTTAGACTTCTTCTGTTTATCACTGATTGCATAGAATTGCAAGCGTGAATTGTAGCACCACTATCTAACTACCAAGTATCAGATGACACATCAATGACATTGGATTCAAAACAAACATTCACTAAATGATTATCTTATAACTCATTTTTCTCATTCTTTGAAAACTTTGTAAATTTTCTGTTAATAGCATCCGAGAACTCTTTTGCATTCTCAATCTTGGGAATGCTTGCATAAATAGATTCCTCCATATGATTCTTCATGATCATCAAACAACAACTATTAAAATACTCCCAATCCTCGTAGAACTTGTTCTCATTTGCAGAACTCTCAACTATGGGTTTTAGAGGAGCTTGAACTTTCAAAGCTAAGTTTAGTTTCATAATTGTCACACTCATCATAAGAGATTTAACCCATTGCTTGTAATTAGTCTTATTAAGTTTCGTAATGGAAAAGAACTAAGGAAAGCTAAAAGTTGAAGAATAAACAAAAGAGCAATGTCAAAAATACGTGTAAAACAAAGACATACAAATTTCTCAATTCTTTGGTTTACCAAATGACCCACAAAAGTGGTCACCAAATGTTAGAGTCTATAAAAATACAAAAAGACTCATACACAGGTAAAAACAATTCTCAAGCCATCACAACCAAATTCATCAATTTCTCATCGATAGGGTAGTAAAATTGTACGATTCATGACACTTAGTGGAATCTCTTCACCAAACTAAGCATCCTACCAAATAATCAAGTTATCGATAGGACAACTTCACTATCCATGTGAATCTCAGCAAAATTGATGTGCAAGACGGGAAAATTACAATTGCAACATCAATTCCAAAAATACATGACATGCTTAGACTCACGAGAGGCTTGTTCATAAGCATTCAATATTTCTCAATTTTACCCAAGTTCATAAGCATTTAATCTTATTCATAATATAATGCTATAAAAAATCATAAGTAGCACTAACATAAATTGCTAAAGCAATAAGTATATTTGATTTTTGTTTCATAACCAAATTTAATGCTTAATGGGAAATAAAACTAATAATGGGGCAAAAACATAAAACTTGGCTTTGAAAAATACCTCATGAAAAATCCCAATAAAAAATATGAAACTAGTAACAATCAGAATCGAAGAAAGTTGGATTTCATATTCCATTTGGTTTTGAAAAAAAGTCGAAAAAAAAAAAAAAAAACCATTTTCTTAAACATGTTTTTTTTTTTTTTTGCCTGCATCCCAACCATCAATGAAATAAAAATAAATTTAAAAAAAATCATGTGTGTACAACTACCATACATGATGATAATCGAATAAACAAATAAAAATAAATAAACAAGAGGAAGGAATCCACAAGAATCCTTAACTCAGTGCCATACATGAGAGAATAAGACGAAAATATATATATATATTGAAGGAATCAAACGTGAGCTTCGAGATATACGATTAAATACAATGTATGATAGATATATTTTCATCACCATTTCTAACACTAGTAGTGCAGAAAATCTCTTCCCCAGAATCACAGGACCTTCAAGCTATTCTCTACGTGCGGTCTGGGTGCCAAGGCCTTTTTGATCATAAAGAAACTAGATCTGAAAAACACATGATAGATATATTTTCATCACCCATTTCTAACCTGTAGTAGTGCAGAAAATCTCTTCTAGAATCCACAGGACCTTATTTATTCTTCTGTGAATCTGCGTGTGGCCTTTTGATCCTAAAGAAACTAGATACGAAAAACACTCTGAAACCTTTGGGTTTACTGTTTCTCTCGAGTGTTTTCATAAACACGGGGCTAATAAAATTCTCTTCTACTGGAGGCTAGACGGTGTATTTATGGTACTAACCCCTAACCCGATAGGGTTTTTATAACACCTTGGGCTTTATAACACCTTAGGCCCGATAAAATAGAACCAATCTTGTATCTCCATCATCGATTAAAATGGGCTCTGTCATCTAATGAGCTAGCTTGGGGATCCTATGGCCCATTATTAGTAAAATTTCTTGTCAGCCAGTCTGAATTGTACGGAGCATAAAATCGACAATCTCCACTTGCTTGAAGTAAATGCGGGACCACATAATCTTATCAGAGCTACTCCACTAAAAACCAGATGTGAATTCCAAAATTAATAATGTTTTATATTAAATGTATTTTCCTTTGTAAAATATCAATAATTAATTGATGATTTTTTCTGTAAATCAACTAATTATTTTATTCTCTTGACTTATCAGTTTCTCTAACGGATCTCATGCAGCGACGGTGACTTTCAATATCCAGTCAGAAACATGAGAGGATATTTCATACAAATTCCATTTGTATATTTCATAAATACTTGATAATCAAAAATACCATAATTCCCCCAAATTGCTTATCAAAGATATTAATTAGATTTAAAATAGGCCTCACTTAGTGGATAACTCGAGAACCATAATAACTTGTTATCTATTTATAATATACTCATGATTAAGAAAAATGTACCCATATCTAATATACTTTGAGATTTAAATCCTTTCACATAAATTTATCCTTGATTAAATCTCTTTCGATCCTCTCAGAATGACCATAATTCATTCAATATTTTATAATAACGAAATGATCATTTCATAAAATATTGCAGTCTAAATAAAGTGCAACTTTATTTAATAAGCGTGAACAATTCATTAATTATGAGAACCTGTGATCATGTCTTCAATGGACGTATCCATATGATCATATACTACATAATTAATCTGGACCTTATGCGTAAAATATAATGTGCAAAAAAAACTTCATTTTATTATATCAGAAAATGAAATTACAACTTGTCTTGCTCCTAGAGCACAAATGTAACCAACTCCCACTCGCTCTAAAGTAAGCCTAGGACCCTCTTAAGACCCACTCTGATTTACATGCTTCTCGAGCACACGTTCGAGGAAGAGACTTAGTAAAGTGCTAGGTTCTCCTCAGATTCTATTTTATGCTCATTGTATCTCCTCTATCCCGATGAAATCACGGATCAAGTGGTACTTTCTTAATATGTCATTTACTTTTTGTGAGACCTTGGTTCTTTACAGACGTACTCACGGCCCCCTTTGTTATCCGCAGTAAGGGTAATGGGTCGATCTGCACTTGGTATCACATGAAGATCCAAAAGGAATTTCTTAAGCCATACAGCTTCGCTGCGACCAGATCACGGCCACATGTCGGCTTGGTTGTGGTCGACAACAGTCTGTTTAACACTCCCTCGATAAATGGCTCCCAGTTTAGGAATTAAACACATATCGATGTTGATTTACTTGAGTCAATATCCTTGGAAATACGAGTCAGTATAACCAGAAGTGTTTTAAGACTCCCCTTTGGAATACACCAATATATAATCCCTCGTTCTCTTTAAATACTTGAGTATATATTTCCTTTGCTATCCGATCGTTCTCTTTCAGGGATCTGATTGGTGAGCACTGCACCTCCCACTTTGCATAGCGGATATCGCTGGTACATAGCATAGCATACATGGGACTACCAGCAGTAGAAGCATAAGGTTTTACTCATGAGTTCTTTCTCTTCGGGGAGTTTTGGTGATTGCTCCTTAGAAAGATGGTCCATGTCCCGAAGGGTAGAGTCCCCTTGTTTGGAATTTTTCCATGCCAGGCTTGCTCACTATTTTATCGATGTAGGAGCTTGGGATAAGCTAACACCTTATTCTTCCGGTCTCGTAAAAGTTTGATTCCTAGAATATAGTTAGCTTCACCCAAGTCCTTCATATCAAACTGCTTTTTCAGGTAACCCTTTACGTCTGATAACACTTTCACATTGTTTCCAATTAACAGAATATCATCTACGTAAAGTACCAAAAAGACTACCACTATTCCTTGAATTTTCTTACATGGTTCCTTCAGGACTTTCTCAATCATATAATTGTACTTGATCAAACTTGATGTTCCATGACACGGATGCTTGCTTAAGTCCATAAATAGACCTATACGACTTCTGACCATGTGTTCTTGACCTAAGGCTATGAACCCTTTCGGTTCTTTGCATATAGATATCTTCTTCGACTCTCCATTTAGAAAAGTTGTTTGACATCCATTTGCCAAATCTAAGTAATCCAAGAGTTCTTTGCTGGTAAGATAATCAGGACGATTTAATCATGGCTAAGCGAAAAAGTTTCATCATAATCTATACCCTCTTTTTGGGTGTAACCTTTTTTTGCCACCAATCTAGCTTTGAAGGTTTCTTCATGCACAGTCCTCTCTTTCTCTTGTAGATCACTTACACCCCCAATTGGTTTTACCCCTTTAGGTGCTTCTATAAGAGACAAGGCGAGTTAGAACCCATAGATTCCATCTCACGGTCCATTGCCTTTTTCACTCTTGCACATGACATCCTCCCGTGCCTCTTCGGTATGTGGTAGGGTGGGTCCTTCGGGTTATCCAAAGCGGCTTGATAAGTCTCTCGACAAGACTGCTTGAGGTTTACGTATCGATCTCCCACTCACGAGTTTGTTGCATTGGTTGTTGTACAATAATACGAAGGATCGAGTTTTTGCGGTTTAGGTGGATTACAGTCTCTTCGGTATATGTTCTTGTTCTTGAGTTTCTTGAATTTGTACTGAGTTGTTTCTGTGTTTGTTCACCTTCGGATACATTTGTGCATTTCCACTCTTTGAACATCAACGGGGGAAGCAGCGGGGTGGAAAAATAGGAGTTTGTGGAGGATCTCGAGCCCGGGTCAGCTCTTCAAGAACCACTTTACTCTTAGGTTTAAAATTCATATAATCCTCTTCTAAGAAAGTGGCATGAAGTACTCACTGTCACCTTCTTTTCCTTTGGATTATAGAATATTCCACCTCTCTCAGTTCCCTTAGGGTAGCCAATAAACATACACATTTACGTTCGAGATTCCAACTTTTGTTGTTTACGCTGCCAAGGCGTGTCTTTGGAGCACTGAATCCTAATATGGTTGGCGGGCTTACGCCCTTTCCATAATGCAGTAGATTGTCTTTGAAGCAGTTTAGATGGAACTAAATTTAGTATGTATCTGGTGTTTCTAAGGCATATCCCCGAAGCGATTCGGGGTAATGATGAATAGCGAGCATCGACCTCTACATATCTAAAAGGGTTCTATTTCTCCTTCCCGAGACTCCATTTTGCAGGCGTTCAGGAGATGATGGTGAGATATTATCCCCTCTTAGGCGAAGTAAGACTTAGACTCTCGGACAAGTATTCACCGCCCTCAGGGTCGGACCGGAAGGTTTGCTTGATGGACACCCAATTGCTTTTCTGCCTCAGCCTTATACTCGAAATTTATCAAAAGCTTCAGACTTATGGCGCATTAGGTAAACATAACCATATCTTGAGTAGTCATCAGTAAATGTGTTACAGAAATACTCATACAGCCTCGAACTGACGCTCGTTGGTCCACATACATAAGTGTGTACCAATTCCAAGCTGTATAGTGTACGATTTCGCTGGCCTTGAAGGAGCCTCTTTGTCATTACCTTCTAAACATGATTCACATCTTGGTATAGGTTCAAGATCAAGATTTAAATTCCACTTTTAGCAAACCATGAATTCTCTTAAATTAATATGACACAATCATAAATGCCACATATAGGTTTCATTTGAAACCTTCATTTTCTTAGATAAAGGAAATTGCTCATCATCAGTATTTTCAATAACATTAATACTATAGGACATAGGAGTTAAAAAATATAAACCATTTATCAATAATTCGGAACAAATAAAGCGTTGTACTCTTTGTGAGCGAGGAATTAAAGCGCCTTTGTTAAACCATGTTCAACTAAACGACTAACAGAAACCAAATTCCTCTTAAAATCGGAACAAATAAACAGTCTGATAAACATAAAGTCTTATTATTAAAACATAACTCCACTAGTCCCTCTTTGCCATTACGGAACTATATTCCGTTTCCCAACTTCAAGCTTCTTTGTCCTTTACTGAGTAGGTTGCTTTGTTTGAACCACTGCAAAGAGTAACAAGCATGGTTAGTGGCTCCTGAATCAATGATCCATTTATCATTGTAATTCTCCACTAAACAAGCCTCAACAACATTTATACTACCCATACCTAGTTTTGGGCAATCCTTCTTCCAGTGACCTTTCTGTCCGCACTTGAAGCACTTGCCTTTCGGCTTCTTCATTGCAGTTGGTTTGAAAAATGGACCTTTTTCCTTCTGCTTTTTGTTCTTCTTTCCGCCCTTAGGTTTCCCTTTAGGTTTTAGAACTTTCGGCCATGTAAGCACTTCCTTGCTTCAGAGGTGCTGGCACTCTCGGCTCGTGCATAAAGTTCAATAGGGTAACCCCGAGTTTGTTCATATTATAATTCAATTTAGGCCCCGACCCAAGCTATTGGTAGAGATTCTAGGATCAAGTCGATCTTCATCTCTTGATCGACAGCTATCACCTCCAGCGATGCTTGATGCCCCATCATTTTTAGGTGATGGTCACTTCACATTTCCTCAGGTCATCACAGTGTTCATTAGTGCCTATGGGTGCTTGTCTAGCGTCTTGCTACTTTTAGCAAACATCCATCTAGGTAAGATTATTTCTAATACCTCTCGGATCATTAATTTGCTTTACATAAATGTTGCACCTTGCGAGAATATAACAGCGAGCTGTCGTATTTGCCCGTTGCCAATCTGCAAATTGCTTCTTAGTTTCCTCAAAAGCATTAGCAGTGGGCTCTGGGGTTCGGAGTTGTTGTAATGAATTTTATTCTCGAAAATCCCAAGGACAATGAAAGATTGGTTTTCCATAGGTAGTAGTTATTTCCATCCAATGGTTTTTGGCCTTAAAATTGTAGCTAGAGAGTTAAATGATGTCATTTTAAAATTTAAAAACACATATATTAATACGTAATCTACAAACAAACATACAAATATGTAGATCCTTAAACTTCCTTATTATTAATGTTTATTGCAGCAATGGTAGTTTCCATTACAAATACTTCGTTAAGGCGAGACATTTGTAATAAACTAAACTTACGAACATAGTAAGAGGGCCAAGAATACGTTCAAGCAGATTATAAACGTGTAGTCGAATAGCTTGTTCATATAATAAATTATATTTATTATAAATAACTTACGTTCTTATAATAAATTCTATTTATTTATAATTTACCCACTAATAAATTATATTTATTATAAATAACCGTTCATATAATAAATTATATTTATTATAAATATGATTCTTATAATAAATTCTATTTATTATAATTTACCCTCCATCAATATTCTTTTGGGCCTTTAATAGCATTGTGAGCCTGGGTGGGAGGTTATTAATATTATTAAAAATTGAATGTAATAACCATTAATTTTAATTTCAAAATTATCTTTAATAACTAAGTATTGTCGACGTTGGGCCGTACAATCTTATTAAAATTTTGAAATTATTTTAGATGCAATCCAATAAAATCCGGCCATGCTTATCCATTGGGGGTATCCACATAACCATTTTTATTATTGGACCCTTAATGGAGCCCTTGAGTTCAAATTAATTAAATTAATTTTAACCTTCACCATTTCAATATTTTATTATTAATTAATTAGGGTTTTCCATAATAATATTATCTAGATAAAACAAATATTATTATGCACATGTATGTATCAAATGATGCAATTATATGGCACTACCTATTCTAAATGAATGTTAAGCGCATATCACATGTTATATCCATATAATTTAAGCAATTATAAATATAGAATAATTAATAAGTATAATCATTGGTTTCACCAGAAAAGAAAATTCTGGCGATAGAGTAAGAAGCTACATTTGATATCTAGCATCAGCGTCTTCTTTCTTCGAGGTCTTGTAAGTCCATGGGGTGTGGGCCAAGTTAGAATTGGCTTTTAGGGTTTTTGCGAAAAACCTGGCATAGCTTACATCACAGTGAATCAGAAGCGCTAACTGACCGTAGAGCCGCCACACAAAAACTCGGATTACCACGAACAACGGCCCATTGTGAGAAACCTTTTCTGAAATCGGCCCGTTCGATAGCAGGCGCCCCTTTTACATTTTTTTATGTAAATCCGAATTTACATATAAAAAAATGCGGAAAACAAATAAATAAATAAATCAAGGAGGAAACCTAATCTTATGATTAGCCTCCTTATTTACATCCCAAAAAAAAAAATACAAAAGCAAAAACTATCTGGATTAAGGCAAAACCAAATCATTCATTCATAATAAAAATTATAAATAACATAAATAATAGAATCTAGGTACCATATCTAATGTACATCATATATACATGAGAAATAAAATTATGGATTCAATCTATCACACAGATTCAACCGGTGCTCGTGCCAATTGAAGGAATCGGCAGTGAGCCGGGGGATCGCACAGTTAAATACGTGTATGATGGTATATTTTCATCACCCACATTTCTAACTTTGTAGTAGTGCAGAGAAAATCTCTTCTAGAATCCTGAGGACCTTAGAAATTTGTCTACGTGACGGATACAACGTGTGTTTTGATCGCAAAAGCAGATGCAGCTTATTCAAGCCTTTAGTTCATTTCTCTCTCAAGGTGTTTTCATAAACACAAGGCTAATAAATTCTCTTCTTGGAGCTAGGAATAGTGTATTTATAGGCTGTACCCAACCCATTAGGGTTTTATAACGGCAGGAACTTTATAGGCGGAGCCCGATAAAATGGGCTCCGTCTTGTATCATATGTCGATTAAATGGAACACGTCATACAATGAAATTTCAGGCTTGGGGATCACATGGCGAATTTATTAATTAAAACAACTTGATCAGCGGTCTAGATTGCTTACGGGTATAAATCAACATATATATATACATATATATATATATATATATACTATATATATATATATATATATATATGTGTGTGTGTGTGTGTGTGTGTGTGTGTGTGAATGTGTGTGTGTTTTACTGGCCATCAATTGTTAATTAAATAAAAGAAAAAAATTTGTCTTACTTTTATAGATATCACTGAAGTCAAATTGGCAAACTACTTTTCCAGGGACAAAAAGACCAGAAAACAAAACCAAAAAATACAGAAAGCATATTTCACAGTTTTAATATCAATTAAAATTATTCTGATACTGATTACATTACTATTTTATTTTATAAAATTAAGAGTATTTATTATGCTCAATAATAATTAATCAATAATCAAAAGATCTAATAAATATATTTCAAAATAAAAATTTTATTGAATAAAGAAACATATCAATTCGTAGTGTATAGAAAACATACCTGACATGAATTTAAAATTATTAACCATCATTTATCTCCCAAATATGTAAGGAATATGATTAAAGTATAGCTAAGATTGAAAATGGTTATTTCCTTTTCCTCAAAGTGTGTTTTACAACCTCTTTAAAATTATAGGGTTCTATTTATTTATATATATAAAACACAAACAAATAATTAGGTTTTGATTTAATAGACTTATCAAAACAACGGAGAAGATAAAACCATAAGTTTATAGTTAGTTAATATTAAACTATCTTATAAATGACTTATAATTAACCTATATAATTATATTATTAAATTTATAATATGATTATATTTAGTTCATAATTAATAAATTAATATAATAGAAGGTGGATGGTTAGTCGTCATCCTTTGGAAAAACTGCAAGGGGGCACCTTCAGAATTCAATTTTGAAGACTCTCCCTATATATCCATAACTGCGGCCTTTCAAAGACCTCATGTGCTGCTGACAATATAGTCTTTGACTCTCTATTACTATTAATTCTTACACGCTAGCTAGCTAAATCCCTTCCAGACATGAAAGCTTCTCATTCATACCTACGACACAAGTTTAAATAGGATTATTTGGTAAACCTATATATATCCTCTACCGTTCACGAGAAAAACACAGCCATGATCTTTGACAAATTATATACTGCTCCAAATATATGGAAATAATAATAATGGGTTTTGTCATCCGGAAAAGAAGGATATGAAATCTGCAGGGTTGGAGAAATTAGGCAGTAGACTTGATCAAGAATATCAGCTGTTGAACCGCACCAAATGATCTGGTTCCCTAAGTTTGATACAGTACAATAATTCTTTGACTACAGCCCCCACGGGTCCCATGTCGGGAAGGGCATGCCTTCCCATATTTGAATTCACCCATTCGATTTCTGTTTCCTGTTAGGCTTTTTCTGTCCATCAAATTAAGTACCCCAACCTTTTCGTCCCCTCCTTTCTCTTTTTTCTTGTTTTGGATTTGAGTATGTGAAAAGGGTAGGGTACTTCGAAATTCAACTGCCCATGATTCATAATAAATGAAGGTTTATTTTCAGTCAAGTTTTGCCTGTTAGTCACAGTATGTCAAGTTCCAGCACATTTTTATTTCCTTAGAAGAGAAAAACTAGGGTGAGTTTCTCCTTCACGTACAAGTAATGTAACTACACGATCCAACCCAATACAATCATGTAGATATTACTCGTTTTAGACTCAAAAGACCAAGTAATATAATCGCATGATCTAACCCAATGCAATCATGTAGATATCGCTCATTTTAGATTCAAAAGACTTTCATGACTTTAAAACATATCTATTAAATTGAGAAGAATTCGTATTTATGTAGTCCCAAAAACTTTTTTCCATATTCGATATAGGATATGGCAAGTAACTTAAAAGACATACAAAGTCAACAATATAATGGGTGAGTTACAGTGAATTGCTGAGATTCCAACCCTCGAACACGCTCAAATATTGTTCTTCGATGCTATTTATGTCACAAGCATTAATATCGTGTTCAGTAGTTTGTTTGAGAATTTAAGGGACATATTTAAACAAAGAAGTTTTGATATTTTTGGTATATGTAGTCAATGTGATTGGTGGGAGGAATATCTGTCCCTGCAATCCTCGTGATCTTCCTTTTGACCCTTGCCAGCAAATTCTGATTGCATTTTCAAGAGCTCTGTATAACAATTTTTTTTTGCCGGATCTATTCCTTTTTCTCTAACAATTTATGAAGTTTTGGTATAGGGGAGGAAACTTGTGTGGGGTTTGATCTCCAAGGAATTGAAAAAAGTTAAAATTGTGTGGTTAGAGAGGCACTAAAGGACATTTAGAGGGAATGGCATTCACAATTTCCAAAAGTTCAGCAAAGAGAAAAATTGATTGTATTGGAAAGTGTATAATTACCTCATTTATAACAATTAGAAGATACAAGAGTTACAGGTAAGGTAGTACAAGAGATTCAGCCTTTTCTAAAGGGGAAAATTGTAGCAAAAAGTAATCGTCTAACTTTGTGCAACAGTAAAAAATTGCATTGAAAACCAAACAATCATAAATCAAGAAATGGATGAAAAGGAATGAGAAGATATGCTAATGTCCAGTGCCTCTTTTGCTGGGTCCAGAAGCCAGTTTATACGTCAAGCTCCTCACTGAAGATCGCTTGCTGGAGTTGGTAGAAGAAACTGCAAAAGAGTTAGCTATTCCCACTCCCACGGACTCGTCTCCTGTTACAGAAGCAGCCGCAACGGCGGCGGTAGCATCCACCGTTGATCTGAGGGCTCTGCAATGGACAAAGCTGGACTGGTTCGACACTACCAGAACCAATATTACACCCAACGCAAACCGTAGACTCTTAACTGACGTCTTCCTCATTGCCATCTCTATTTTCTCTTCTTTTCTCTTGAAGAGAATGCAATGAGGGGCTGTGCTATTGCTTTTAGTTTTACATATATATATATATAGAGAGAGAGAGAGAGAGGGTAGGTTGTGGGGTGAGGACGGTGCGGCTCTTTTGGTTGTGGGGTGGGACCAATTTACAGAGTCGTCTGACTTTTTCATTTTTATTTTTGTGGGGGGTTGAGGGCCGGCTCACATGGCAGTAAGATTGGGGATAAAAGCTCTTACGTTGGAATTTGCTTGTGCTGTTCCAATTTGACTTTACACACTCAAAATGCAAATACGTGTAGCGGTGAGTCAGTACACACGAGGGAAGAAGGAAGAAAGAGAAGGAGGGGTCAGGGGTGTTGTCATTGTGTGCCTATGTAATGTGGTTTCACACGGTCTCATCTGGAGCGTGTTTACATCTCTGAACGCGCTTATCCTTGTCATTTTTAATATGTTATATTAGATGTACTCTTTCTTAATTTCATGCAATAAAAAGGAGAATTGAATGCATTGCAACACAACATATTATTCCACTCGTCAATATGAACTGTTTTCCTCCTTTGTACACATGACGGTGCTTACCTCACTGGGGCGAAGGCCTAGCTCTCCCCCACATATCTATGACTATATATATATATATATATATATATATATAGTAATATATATATATATATATATCATGTTTAATTTTCTTTCTTACTCAAGTTTTCATGCATGCCATTTTGCTTGGCCTACAGCATCAATTAAGAGCGTCGACTAAACAGACAAACTGAGCGGGAAACAGGGGAGCATGGAACATGCCCATCTATTTGTTCTAACCAAGCTCAGGCTCAGCTACCCCGTTAGGCGGATTTCAAAGTATGTTAAACTAATCAAGGATGATGCTAAGAAAAAGGGGCCAAAATTCAAGCACCGGCTTGACTACTGTTCAAACTTGAGTTTCAACATTCCGTATCAAGAACACACAATTGTCATGGAACGCATGGAGGTCTCTGCTAAGATGGATTGGCAAGTCAAATTTTGGATTAAGAAAACCCCCTCATATTCAATTCTTATATTTTGAATCATTTCCAAATGTATATGCCCCTACTTGGGCCCTATTTGAGTAAGCCGCCAACCCATACTTGCTCTATTTCCAAGTTCCATCCCATTTTTCAAACAATCATGATTACTGAGATTTTAGTCTTTGGAAAATGTCACAGGACATATATGCCCTCTTCTCAATATTTTATCAGTAAAAAAAAGTCTTTAATGTTTATCGTTTGTATTAAAACGACTACATAAGAGAATTAGGTTTCTATGATCACTAGAATGGCTTTCCAAGTCCCGCCAAAACTCTTACCTTAACCAATTCCAGATCACAACTTTCCTACAGGCTTATAAATTAGATAGTCGAGAATCATTAAATTTGGGATTAATTGTATTCTATGTCTGGTATAAAAATAACAAGTGAATCAGAAAATCTCAGCTTCCTTGATTCCAAGCGACAAGTCCTGATCTTATTGTCGTTAAATGAATTAATATCTCCATCAACAGATTGTGCTGCATGTCATTCTCATTTATTAATTAAGTAGCAAAGAAATATCTCTATTCTCCATCAACCTATGTATAATAACTCTTATCATGTGAAGGGTTTCCCAGTTGCCATATCCCCATTGTACCATGATATCCTCTCCTCTCCTCTCCGCGTGAGTCATGAGGTGGTTCTTTAGCAGCCATGAACACGAGCCTCCCATAGCTATGAAATTAATTGTCAAATGCATTGTGAATATCGTGCCATGCCACCATCATATATATATATATATATATATATATATATATATATATGGCTTTGGGCAATCGCATTAAATATTATTTCAACATTCTCCAAATCCGGCCCCGTGAGTCTACACCTTTGGGTTTAGCCAACAATAATAATTGGTTCCTAGACCTTGCTCGTTGGCCTCAACAAAGGCACCGGCTAAACCGGAGCTTGCTACCTTGAGCACATGTTCTGCGGCTAAATGATTTTTAAAATGCATGCAATTGACATTCTTCCTCATTCACGGGCTAAATTTCGTATCCTGACTTTTCAATTGAAAATCATTTACAAACCCCCACTTTTCAAATTCTGTTACTCGTCAAGACTTGAACAAAATCAGATCTTTTAAGTCTTTCCAAATGTTATCAAGAAAGGAAACTTGTATTTCAGCCCAATAATTTAGGACTAATTGTAAAAAAAGACATAAAAATGTTAAATACATTATTTTTATAGAAAATAATTATGTTTTGGATATAATAGTATCTAGATACTTTATTAATAAATTATACTACCTTAATAATGTTCATTGTTATAGTATTTAGGACATTAAGGTAATATCTATAATTTATTAAGATAATATCTAGATACACAATTATTTTTTATAAAATCATATATTATATATTTTTTACAATTATTCATAAATCAATAGGTTGAAACACAAGTTTCATTGTCAAGAAACCATTGAACTGAGATTTTGTGACATTCTATTCCCAATTAGTTAAAATTATGTAACAAGTTACCGACCACTTTCTTGGACACATCCCCTCGGTCTTTATTCTAGAGTAATTATCGTAAATTCTCATCATTAATTTCTGCGTGAAAAATTATTGAACCACATGTGTAGTACGCTAGAGTCAAAGGGTGATCCTGACTATGATCATATGACACCTCTCTTTATAAGTTTATATATATACTACGTGCAAGGGGTCCATATGCAATAGTACTTATGCATCGGAGAAGACAATGAAGCATCATGGTTTTGGTCTTGGACCTCTTGGTCTCGTTTTGTTTGTTCTAAAGTTCGCCTTCTTCCTCACATTTCTCCTTACCATTTCATTTTCAATGGAGGTGCACTGCTCCAGGCCGATTAGAGTACATCATCTCCATCTCACTTCCAACAATTCTTTGATAGTGGCCCAAGCATATTCTGGTCCCAGCAAAAGAGGGAAAGGTCACAAATGAATTCACTGCTTCCTATTCTTTATTATTAACACCATTGTCTTACCTTTTTTTTATTTTATAGTACAAATATTTCTATATTGGCAATAAGGTTTTAGGGTGTTTGTACTGATTGTATCATGATCTTAATTTTACCTCATTATTTTACATGTATCAGTAAATGTTGAAATTCAATTCAAGGATTCACTACATGCATGCTAATAATGACACGAATCTTCATTTGATTCCTTTTCACTTACGGAAATGGAGGGTGAGGTTAATCAATATAGCTTAATTTGGGCCCAAATTAACTTTTATTTATTGAACCTTTTTAAGTACATGTCTATCTGTAGCAAAATTCAAAGCCAACAGGCAACAGTAGCCTTCCAGTACGACAATATCTTTATGATATACGGCCTTAGGGTTTGGGCTGCCCTGTGCCACCGTTTCATATTGTTGAATAAATGGTCTTCTTGTACGGTAGTATCATTGCTGAATAAACACAATTAAGGTCCCGGAAACCGACGCCAATATCTTTATGATATACGGCTTTAGGGTTTGGGCTGCCCTGTGCCACCGTTTCATATTGTTGAATAAATGGTCTTCTTGTACGGTAGTATCATTGCTGAATAAACACAATTAAGGTCCCAGAGACCGACGCCAATATCTTTATGATATACGGCGTTAGGGTTTGGGCTGCCCTGTGCCACCGTTTCATATTGTTGAATAAATGGTCTTCTTGTACGGTAGTATCATTGCTCAATAAACACAATTAAGGTCCCGGAAACCAAGGAACAAAATTTGGAAAAAATTTTCGATTTGGTGGGATCGATAAATTTTCAATCCTGCTTAAAGCTGCAAAAATCAGCTTTTAAAGGGTTTGAACCCACCCAATATGTGTGGAAGATGGCACCCTCCTCCCATCAAATTATTATTTATGAATATTTTTATTATTTTATATTATTATTCACTTCGTTTTATTTTTTCATAAATAATTTTTTTTGATTATAATATTTTAATTTATTTATATTTTATATTATAATTTATAATATTTTTAAATCAAATAATGGTAAAAATAAAATAAAATAATATCATTTAAAAATTTAAAATTATAATATATAATATTTTGAATATCCTCGTTATTTACCTAATATTTATAAAAATAACGAAAACAAACGTAATAAATTAATAATATCTTAATAATATATTAAATACAATATATTTAATTCCAATAATTGCCCAATCCGTTTGATTTTGTCTATGCTGGGTAAGATATGAATGCGACTACTGCATCAATCTAACCTGGAATTAAGACGCAGACAATTTTAATCGAATCGATATTTTTATAAAAATATTCATTGATATTTTACCGATATTCTTGATACATCCGTAAAATCTATTTACTGATATATCTTATTTTGATCCTTGTTGGAAACACCGTCCCGATAAATGAGTTGAGATTTTCTTCAACTATCGGATATGATTTGAGATTAGCAATCGGGTTTGGGGTATGCTCCTCCAAGATCGGTCAAACCTAAAAAGCAAAATAAAGACAAGACTGTTGTTCGGCTTCGGCAGCAGGGAAATAAATCATACAATTACACATACTGATATAAAAACATATCGTTTCAGTCCGAGTTTTGCTCTAGCTTCCGCAGGCCCAGGCGTGGGCGGAGAGCCCCCTCAGAACTGAGAATTCATTTGATACCGTCCTGAACACTGAACACTAAACATTGAACACTTAACAGAAACAATAGCCCATTGGAGAGTACTGGCCACCGAACTAGATGGACGAGTAACATTAGACTAAAACTTCAAAGGTCATAATCATTCCTATTTTGAAATTAAAAATAAGAAAAAATGTTTTGTTAAGACAAACACTCTTTTATACTCATTTCAGGAAATAAAATAATATTTTTGAAAAAAAAGGGTGGTATTTAATAATTTATATATATATATATATATATATATATATTCTAGGTTGGTTGACGTGCTCTGCACGTCTATTTTGAGGTCATAGCTTTAATTTTATGTCATAGCGTGAATAATTTTTTTTTATCAAAGAGGTGGGTGATTAGTGTCGTATATACTTACTTGATCTATATGTTTTGCTTAGTTTTTAATAGTTTTATAGTTTTAACGCCTTATGATGCCTCATTTTTGTGATTAGGTTAACTTTGGAGAAAATTAACAAAAATGAGCTTAAATATAACCAAAGAAGACCAAGAAGCCACCACACACATCAAACATCTAAATTTTTTATTTTTGTGTTAATGACGGCATCAAATGGCCCTGCTCTACCTAGTAATGTGTTTTAGAGTTCAAGGGCTTTCTAACGAGTCCAAAAATACCCAATTTGGAGTTCCAAAAGTTACGATCTCAAGAAGTTCACAACAAAGAAAAGACAAAGTGCAGATAAATAGTGCATGTCGCGACATCGTGGCCCAAATTTGGAAATTTTGTTGTTTTCGGCCCATTTTTTGGGCTAATTTCCCAAGACACTATAAATACATGTTTTTTTAGACTCTTTTAGGGTTCGACTTAGGAGAACACCCATTCTAGGGTTTCTCTCATCCTAAGCTTGAATCACTTAGAGTTTCTAATTTTTTTGTTCTTTTTACTTTGGAAGAGAAGGAGAACTTGAAGAAGAAGAAGACATTTGAGGATAAGATAATGAGGCTTTCACTTCTAAATTTGTTTAATCTCTTCCCCCTTTTCTATTTCTTTCTTTTAATAGTTGTAATTCTTTTTCTAGTTATGTTTTAGTTAGTTTTCTTAAGGCTTAGATGTAATCAAAACTTATTTATATGACTCTTTCTTAATTTCAGTTGATTTATGCTTTATTTTCATATATGTGTTGAATAGTTCATTTCGTTCTTAATGTTTGTGAGTAATTGGGCAATACTTGCATGATTTGTGGTTCGATTTAAGATCTGAGAAGTGAAAATTGGATTAGACCAAGGATAAATTATCATTTAATTGTCATGAGATAGATATATAAGTGATATTAGGTGTGATATTGGGATTTCTTGGGTTTAATACACCTTTAAAAATTTGGGGTTGAGTAGAGATGCAAAATACCTGATCCTAAGGGTAGATTGTGAGTTATCGAGAAAGATTCACATATGCATTAGTGAAATCACCATCAACAGAATGAAATGGGCATTAATTGATTGGATTAGGAGGTTCACATTGGCTTGAATTGGTGAAATCTATGCCCTAAGTCGTTTTAGGTCTTTATTCAGTCATTATAGTTAGGTTTTGACATGCTAGTTTAGTTAATTTGAGTCATTTCCAGATTTTCCCATCATCTAAATAGAGCCTAAGCTAGATTAGAGTCGGTAATTAATAGTCAATCCTCATGCATGGGACGATACTCTTACTTACTTTATATATTACTTGAGGTGATGCATGCACTTACACACATAGGCGTATTATTTTTGTGACACCCCAAAACTCGAGGATCTTGTTGACAACTCGTTAAAGCGTGGAATACCTGTGGATACCGTGATGTCTCGGTACCCACACCGTGTAGTCCCATTACCGGGATCCATTCATTTAGAAAATGTATAGATCTATCCAAAAACCTCACACATGCATATGTCAAGTATGAAAAAAATCGTCATTGATGTTTAATCCAATAACCCTTTTTCCAAAACAAAATCTTTTTTTTTGTTTTTTGTTTTATAAATCAAAACCCATTGGATAAACCTCCGATGTTCATTTATTTAGTAAAATCCGTGTTTATCAAGTTGTGGGCCGCAGTTCCAGGGTTTTCCTGATGAGGCACGCCTTCCTAACATTTTTATGGGCTTTCACCACCAGTGATCATGTCTAACCGCAACTACCGGGTTTTTCATTCGAGGGGATATCTATCCCTTCTTGCTATGCCTAACACATATTTTTCATGCTATGCAACCATGAGACTCATTTTGGACGTTGTCTCATTACCGAGCTCACCACCCATGCACACACACCTAACACAATGCGGTGTCCCCGTGCATATGCAATACAAAAATGCCAATGCATGTACCTCAGGTTACATGTATAAGGAACACTACATGAAACACTAACATTCCATACTTTATACGAAGTATCATGGTTAATTATATCAAATGCGTATAATTTACATCCATTCATGCTAATATATTTAAACACCCATATATCAACATATTTTCTACACATTCAACATGTTATTCAATTTTCATCAATAACACACCAAAAACAGTCCACACAAACTAGTCATTCCTGGCCATTAATCTAGACTCAGTCTATAAATTTCAGCTTTTGGGAAATAACACACAAAATCCAGCAATCCCGGAACCAAAACCGACCCGTAATGCATTTTCCAGCCGTTCTGAAACCTATAACTGTCCTGATACCGACCTTCACAACCTAGTCATGAACTATCCAAAAACAGTCCCAATGTTCGAAAACTCAATCCCATGGTTGGAGTTGTACCATACGGCCATTTACGGCACTTACGTGAAAAGGAACCAGTGTAGAAGAAAACCCTACCTCTTGGAGCTTTAATGAAAAATTCGAATTTCGGTACCCACGAGTAGCTCTTGTTGCGTGGACCAACTTTAGTTCTCGGACTATCAAGTTTCGACCATCGGAACACAGGGAAAATCTTATCTTTCCCTCTCTCCCTTTTCCTTTTTCTTTCCCCCACAACCTGATTTTTTTTTCCACTTTGGTTTTTTTCCTCATTTTCTTTTCTTTTCTTTTTCTTTCTTTTCTCTTTTCTTTCTTTTTATTTTTCTTTTTCCTCCTTTTTGGTTTCATTCCATAAGTGCTTTTTGGTTCTCTCTTATTTTGTTGGTCTTATCGCAAGTGAGAGAAACTTCCTCTCACCTTCCTTTCTTCTCTCTCATAACCATGTGTCTTCACATGGTCCATGTATCACGTGCCATGTGTCACATGGACACATGCTTTAGTTGTCACCTTCCACACCACATGACTCTCATGCCTTGTGTCCTTCTCCTATGGTGTTATGTGGCAGCCCCTGATCATGCCATGTGGCACCACCCCATGTGTCACCCGACACTCAATGGCTCGAAAAACGTGAAATTTCGACCATCTCGGAATTCAATGAAATTCGACTTGGTAACTAGATTTCGCAAAACGAATTCAATGGTAAAGTCTATTTCGTCATCCGAGATCTAGAAAATTCTCAGGTTTTCCACCTGTACTATTGCAGCAAATTACCGTTTTGCCATTTTTCAGAAAAATTGAATTTTTTTTTTCGGGTTTTACAATTTTACATACACACATGTGTGCCTATGTGAAGGTGGCGCCTACATCACCTTCATCTCTTGTTTTCCTACCCTAACCAAAAAAACTACAATCATCGACTTCACCATCAAACGAAGAGCAAGAGGATGACTAAATAAGGGAGTTTTCTATTCCCCACCTTCTTTTCTTAAACATTGGGGACAATGTCTTATCTAGTTTTGGGGTGGTTTGTGCATGAGCACATGCACATTAGTTTTGTTTGGATCTTAGCAACTATCTTTTAAGCTTTTGAACTTGCTTTCTCAGTTTTAATGTGTTTTATGCTTTAGTTGTTTTTGTGATTTAGTTGCTTTCTAGTGTTGAACCACTTGGATTAGTTTTTGCATGCTTTGTGGTAGGCTAGTAGTTTACATATTTTCGAGCTTGAATGTTAAGAAATATCACGTTGTTAGCTTGCTACTAAGATGCTCAATTTTGATCAAAGAGTGTGAATAACTTGTTCATATTGCGAAAAACCGTAAACAATTTTGTTTTCTTGTTTTAAGTTGAGCTGAATATTGATCATGATGTTAATGATGAAAAATGTTTGAACCCTCTAGACATGGAGAATGTTAGAGACAATGGTACTTAGAGCATAAGGTCTTGACCCTATAAGTTGACAATTTAGGCATGCCTCTTGACATACATGAGCACAAGGTCACTTAATCTCCTTGAGAATCAATTTTGCTCGAGTTAGAGAAGGTTTATGAAAATACATATAATTTGATCTCCTTAGGTTCTAGAATTTGTTCAAGTACAATTAGAGGCGAAATTCTAAATAGAGCAACAATTAAAAAATGATTTAGGTCATCCTTGGATCGAGTGAGCCTTTCAAGCCACTTTATTAACTATGTAATTGTCCATAGCACCCTATTTGAGCCATATAGACATTTTCTTTATTGAAATCCAAGTATGCAACAGATAGCTTTCCTTCCAATAATCGATCTTTAGTAAAGAATCCTTACTTGCCCATAATATAGCATGTTGAATATGATAGGTCGTGTGACTGATGGTGTGAGTTTAGACGGATGAAATTTGAAAAGTTGGAGGATTGATTGAAGTATGTGTATACTGTTGATACTCAAAAAGCATACACAAAGAAAAATGAGAAAAACATAAAAAGTAAAAAGAGAATAAAATAAGCAAAAATAAAAAAAAAATCAAGGGGGAGTTGTTTGACCTTGTAGCCTTCCTACAGCAGGTGATTAAGTCGAAGGTGTCTGACACCTAGTACCTTAAGACCCGATTAGGTTGTTGACCTAAAGCTCACATTAGGGGTGGGTAGAAAGCTGTGAAATTTGAGCATTACACTACTCCACACCTTATGCAAAAATAAAGAGCTTTTGGATTTCTTGAAAGGATGATGAAGCATTTTTGTTTAGGGGTTTGCTATGATAGAAGAAGAGCAACCAAACAAGTTTGGGGGTTGCTTTAAATTGGTTCAATGGTGAAGATGAAATGAATGTAAGGATGATCCATGAGAATTAAAGCATGGCATGTATGTTCAGATAAGTATGAGCCTAAATGAAATATTCATCTATCTTTACCTAAACCATACATTACAAGCCTGTAAAAGACCTATTTGATCTTAAGAGTTGTGTATTGCCTACATTAGTGGATATTGTTATGACCAATAAGCTTATGCAACCTAATCGCTTAATGAAAGGAGATCATCGTCAAACTTGTTCAATTCTCATAAACTCATCTAACTTGCAATTGTTTGGATTGGGGAAGACCGTACACACACAAAAAGTTAAAGGCCTTGATCTAAATTTGCTTGACTCAAGGTTAGGTACTTATTTTTTTGAAGGAATTATCTAAAAGTATTCTCTATGTTCTTAGGGGGGACTACCCTTGAGACGAATATCATGCATACTTTCATGAAGCTCATCTATTTTGTTTAAATAATAAGATTTTGGGAAATGGCTTTGTTTCTTTACTCAAGGACGAGCGAGATGTTAAGTTTGGGGGTGTTTGTTAGGTGTGAAATGACATAGCATTTGAGCATGTTTTATACGTTCATTATAAGATTTTGATGCGAAATTCACACTTAGATCATGCAAATTTATCATAATTTCCCTCCTTACACATTTTGTAGAAATCCTGATGATGAATAAGCATTTTGGAGTAAGAAACAAGCAAAGAAAAGGCAAATCAACAGTGCATGCCGCGACATTGAGTCATATGCTACAGTATGAAAACAAGCACCTTGGAACACAAGTACTGACATTCCGCGACATTGGAATTGGATGCCACGACATCCAAGATGAACCTAGGGATGATCAACACTGACATGTCGCGACATTAAATTAGAGAAGAATGTATCATTCAACACTAGAATGTCGTGGTATTGGATTCACATGCCACGAAATCCAATGAAATTCTGGACTTTCAAACCTAATCCAATTGCAATGCCGCAGCATTGGATTTACATGTTGCGGAATCGCGGCCTAGATTTGGCAATTTTTTCCATCCTCGACCCATCTTTTAGGGCCCATTTCCCAAATTACTATATAAGCTTTTATTTATTTGTTTTTAGGGTTCAAACTTCAAGGGAGAGCACACTCTCCTAGGGTTTCTCTCCTTTTTGATCAATTTAGGGTTTTCTTTTTGGTTTGATTTTACCTTTGTGATTAAGAGCTAAGAGGTTTTCTAGAGATTATTCTAGAAGAAATGAAGATTGGGAGGAGAGGGAAAGCAAGGATTGAAGATCATCATCTCTTTAGAGTTTCTTCTTCTCATTTCCTCATATTTTCAAGTTCTCTTATTGTGTACCTATAACACCCCGACTTAAACCCTAGTAGTTTTATTGCAATTTTGTAGTATAAGAAAAGAAAAATTGGTATTTTTCGGAAACTGAAGTACTAAGGGTAAATTGGTATTTCTAATTAAGGACCCAAGTGACATAAGATGAAAATATTATATGATAAGTTAGATTTGCAAATATAATGAAAGGGAAGGACCAAATGGAAAAAAATGGAAAGTTAGGTTAGAATGGGTTAAGACCAAACAAGGTCTTAGAATATCTCATTTTTTTCTTTGGAAGGTTAAGGCTTACGGGGGAGAAAGAGAGAAAGGAAGAAGATAAGAAGAAGAAAATCCAGGTTTGGAAGTTTGGAAATTTCTCATTCATGTTTGGAACTTTGGTTTGAAACATCTCTTTTGTTTGGAACTCTTGTATTTGTTAGTATGAAACCTATTTGTATGGATTTGTTGGTTAGGAAACCCTATAGCTCTCTCTTTGCCTATGTTTGGGGTTTAAAGAACCCTATCTCTATATAAAAGTGATTTGTGTTGGTTCTAGTTCGGTTTTGTGGTTGGTTTTGAGATGGGTTAGTTTTGGTTAGAAGATTTTCGGTGAAATGGCGGGCGGCATTTAGAAATCGCGGTTAGTCACGGTCTTGAAAGTTGAGTACCGGTGCTCGATTGTTGTTTCTTTAAGAGAGGGTGATCTGGAGTCTTGGGGTTAGTCTGGAGTACTCGGAGCTATCTTCGAGCTGGGGTGGTAGTGTCGATCTTTTGAAAGTTGAGTCACAGGTACTCAAAGGTGACAGGCCTAGATGTGTTTAAGTCTGCCACATTGAAAGGCTGAGTCTTGGAATTTTTTCGAAAGGTTTAAAGTGCAGGAGGTTAAGTACGATACTTAAAGTTGAATACTGGTACTTTCTGACCACTGTTCAGTCATGTTCTTCCATTAATTCTGAATGGAAGGGTCGTCGGGCAAACATTGTTTCTTGTCATCATTTGCTAATGGGATTGAGAATGATATAACAAGTTCTGAAACACATTATCGTATGCCTGCTTAAGACCGAATAGTGAATGAATAGAGACGCCTCACGATCGGTCTTGGCGCTCTACTTTAGTTCTACCAGCCTGTTACGTGTATCTTGTGTCTGCGATCAATGCCGACACTCCATTAGTGCTATGACACTTTTTTTTTGTTACGTGGGCAGGCACGTCTCGTCGAGCTCGCCATACCCGCACTATGTCAGACCGTACCTTCTGGGTACCTACGTGTTGTATTCCTCATTCATTGTTACCAGTCTATGCAAGCATATACTTATATGTTGTCTATCCCCCAATAATATGACACATATGCAAACATTTATATGATAAGAATCGAAAAATGAACAAATGAAGTTGTTATAAGAAATCCGCGACTGGTAATGTATCCACGAGCATCTTCTCGCATTGGATCTGCCTAAACTCCTATTGGAGATATGAAATTTCGTTATAAGAATTATGTTATATGTATCTTGTAAATGTGGACCACTCAAAGTGGTCATATTTGTTATATGTCTCCCACTAAACTATAAGCTTAGCATGGGTGTTTCATTCGTGTAGGTACTAAAGATGACATCTGAGGCATTCTGCATCCATTAGGGCCAACACAACAATAGGAGCCCACCTGATGTAGGTTTTTTATTTTGGTTTTGTAATCTAAATGTAAAGTTTTTGTAATAGTGGAATTTGTATAAGTACAAGTAAAAAAGGACTCAGGAATATGTACAAGACAGCTTAAACACTACTACGGTGGTGGTATTATAATTTTTATTTCCTTATGGTTTTAAATATGAAATGGTCCCACCAAAGTCTGAAAAGTAGGTTAAGGAGTCCCAGTCCCGTGTTGCACCCCCTCTCTTCACCTAGGCGGGGGTAGGGGCGTGACAGTACCAGTTCTTAATGATGTTCTAATTCAATAACCTAGAATTTTGACTGTAATTTGGATATGAACCTTATATTAATGTGTTGATTTTTATCTTTTTGGTTTATTGGTAGTAAATTGCTCATTGATTCATGTTTGTGCTAATTCATATTGATTCTTCATCACCTTCTACTGTTTCCATGGACCTCTACAAGATCTGAGAAGTGCGTAAGATGTTAGACCTAGGTGAATCAACTTAATTTGCTAGGTAATAGAGATATTAACATGAATTATGAGGCTTAATTGAGTCTTTCTCTCATTAATGCATTACTAAGGCTTGGGGTTGAGCTGAGAAGAAATATACCCGGTATTAGTTGATAAATCATTAGTTTTCGAGATAGGCTAATGATTATCTTTGTGAGATTGGCCTTGAGCATGTGTTCCAATTGACTTGATGAGAGAAAGTTCATCTTAATGTTTGAGGATTATCAATTTACATCAAAATCCTAGGGCCTTTTACTTGGTAGCTTCTTCCTTTTAGATAATTTTAATCTTGTTTTCATCTTATAGTCTTTTTTTGTTCTTGGAATTCTTAGAGTTCTCCTTTTACCTAACTTGGATATAAGAGAAATCATCCAAATTTTAGTAGTTAACACCCAACTCCATGTGGTTCGATATCCGGACTCCTTGAGTCCACCATTTTACTTGTAGGCTCGTATACTTGCGGATAGAATTTCATAGCATTATCATCACATAAATCAACCTATCAAGTTTTTGAGGGTGAATTCAATTTTTTTTCAAAAAAACTAACTTTTGTATCTCTTTACCTGTTTTAGTTATTTCTTTTCAATTGTTTGGTTGTTATTTGCATGTGTTTTTCTTTCTTTCTTTTGTTTGTTTTGTGCCTCATTTGAGTTGGGTTGGTGTCTAGTAATGGTTTTGAGAATGCTTTGGTGTTTTGCTTTATTTTCTTGGTCAAGATTAGGATACCTTTGCATTTATTTGATATAGGACTTGAGGGTGTCTTTTGGTTGTGAGAGACTTGGCTTGAATAGCCCCCTTGTCTTTGAAAAAACTATTTCTTAATGGAACCTATACACACACACACTAGGTCTCATTTTTACACCTTTATTCTAGTCTCGTTTTCTCAAATTGAACTTGCCTTGATATACCTTAATTTCTATAGTGATGGGACACCTCATGAAAGAGGGCTAATGAGCCCTACCTTTGCAAAAACAAAAGGAAAAAATGTGAAAAAAAAAAAGAATAAGTGAGTTGACTCAATCAAAATCCCGAGCATAGCCCAAGGGGCCTTTCAAAGCCTAATGCCCTAAGCCAAATGGCTAAGAGTTATTGACTTCACTGCTCATTACATGGGACAGAAGATAAGCTTAATTCACAAGTAGTTGCTTTGGTTTCTAGTTGAGGGTTTTGGGGTGAAGTTTGAGGGGTACTGAATGCTCGGTGCCCTTAACCAATTGGTGAGAAGTCACCAACAAATCCCTACTACAAAAACACTTTCCTAGAATGCCTTAACATTGCATCCTACTACCTATTTTTAAGTTATTGAATAAGAAGGTGCGTTTTTATCCTGTTTTAGTTAATTTTCTTAAAAAAAAAAAAAAAAAAGTGAGTGGAGTTTGGTTGAAGAGTGTTTGAAACCTTTGTCTACATTTGAGACCTAAGACATCATTTTCACTAAGTTTCTTTAGGAAAGGTTTATTGAGAACTTGAAGGCAAACTTGACTTGATTACCATGCCTTTAGATGCCTCACACCCTTGTAGATTACAATGTGTCGGGGATCTCATTGTGGCTAATATGTTTTCATAGAAAGCCATTGTGGCCTTAACTTATTATAAGCCTGGTGATCACCATATCTATCTTAGTATTTTGTATATAGGTATGTTTGTCCTTTGCTTAAGGACAAGCAATGATTGAAGTTTGGAGGTGTGATGAGTATCGTATATACTCATTTTATCTTCATGTTTTGCTTAGTTTTTAGTAGTTTTATGATATAAATGAGTGTTATAATACCTCGTTTTTGCAATTAGGTTAACTTTGGAGAAAAAGGAACAAAAAAAAGCTTAAATGGAACCAAAGAAGACCAAGAAGCCACCACACATAGCAAACATTTGATCTTTTGATTTTTCTTTGTTAATGGAGGCTTCAAATCACTCTTCTCTACCTAGAAATGTGTTCTAGAGTTCAAGAACTTTCCAATGACTCCAAGAACACCCAATTTGGAGTATAGACGAGAAAGTTACAACCTCGGAAAGTTCACATCACAGTACAAGTGAACAGTGCATGTTGTGGCATCCTTTGCATTCACATGTTGTCAGCATTACCTTGATTTGTCATTCGCTATTTTCGGCCCATTTCGAGAACCTTTATAAAGCATGTTTTTAGACTTTTTAGAGGCTCGACTTGGGTGGGAGATGTAATATCTCAAGTCTGCCACTATGATTTTATAATATTTTGGGTATTATAAAAATAAATGTATATTTTTCTGGAATAAAATAATGCTAAAAATAAAATAATAAAAATCTGGAATTAATACAAGGGTCAAAGGTAAATTAGTAATTTATCAATTCCGGACCTAAGGGTTATGATACAAGAAGATAATATGCCAAAGTAGGATTTAGATAAGTTAAATTGAGAATAAAAAAAAATGAAGGACCAAAATGCAAAAAAGGGAAAAATTAGGCAAAATTGGATAAAGCCAAACAAGGCCTTAACTTAGAAAGGTGAATAAAGCCAAAAATATATCATTTTTGGCTATTTGGATAGGGCAAATTCAGTGAAGAAAAGAGAAGAGAAGAGAAGAGAAATAGAAGAAGAAGGAGGAAAGAAGGAATAAGAAAGAAGAAAAAGAGAAGGAAAGCCAAGGTATGGAAATTGTATGGAATTCTTGTTTGGTAGTATGGAAATCCCACTTTGTCTAAGAAATGAAAGAAAAAAAATCCTATTAGAAATATTGTTGGTGGGTATAGATGAGTTTTGTGGGTTATAAATGTATTTTTGGTTTGATTTGGTTAAAAGAATTCAGGTGAAAATGGTCATTTATGTTATGTTCGACACCCCTACGCCTAGGTGTAGGAGTCCACGCCTAGGCAGAGGCTCCTTCGCCTAGGTGGACCTAAGACAGGGTTTTTGGCATTTTCTGGTCTGCCTAGGCATAGCAATGCTCCACCTAGGCGAACCTCTCCTCCTAGGCGGAGCGAAGCTTTGTTTTAGTTGCTCTCTTTCATTAAGTCTAACAATCGTCCATTGGATTAATGAGAATCCTAATAAGTGAATGAAAGGGTTCGTACAAGTATATAAATTATATGAAAAATATTATGTACCTCACCGCCGAGGCGAAGTGAAGCATTGGGCAAACATCGTTCTTTGCCCTCTTTTGTTAATGTGTTTAAATGGAGTGTTATTTATGAAAAGATAAATGTGTAATGAAGGCATATAGAAAACGTATAAATGTCTAAATAATACAAGAATAAAGAAGCATGTGGAAATGATAAGAAAATATCGTATATGATTACCGGATAACAATAGTTGACTTCAATGATATGGGATATATATTGTAAATGAAATAAAAGCAGTTATGCTTAGAACACAGTGGTGGATGAGTAAGTATGCTGTAGGGATCTGAATCTTTTAACATATAATTTATAGATATTGAGGCCGTTTGGTCGATGTATAGATCCCGTTTGAGATCATTATAGCGGCCTGTTTGGGCTATCTGAGGATAGAAGTCAGCATCGTACAGTGATAGTACATTTGGGTACATATAGTTCTTTCTCGTATCCACTTCTAAGGTATACGCAGGCATGAAACATAAAAGCAAATGAGAAGTATATGCAAATGATTTGAATATGATAAATGACATTATATGACATGATATGAGAAGCATAGCATTGCTATGTGATGATATATAAATTGGGATAAGTCTGGCTTAAAAATGTAAATGAAATATGATATAGAATGAAACATGATAAAATGAATAAGTCTGATATAGGTATAAGAATTTATATAAATGATAATATTTCAAACATGAATAAGCATGTGTATATGTAAATGAATGTTAAAGTTATATGTCGTTGTCTAAAGTGTGATGACCTTTATTAGAGGTCATCTACGAGTATTTATTTCCCACTAAGCTATAAGATTAATACGGGTGTTTCATCTATGTAGGTACAGGAGAAGCAGGAACAAGAAGCCCAGACATTCCACATCAGTAACCAAGGCCAACACACTTTTAGGTGCCCACTGAAGACCTTTTGGTATGTTTTTTTGTATATGTTTTGCTTTTGTAAGTAATGTAAAAATTTGTATATGTTGAACACTTCCATTTATGGAGTTTTGAATATATTTTGTAATCTGCTACTACATAATATATTTCAAATTAAATGTTTAACAATACATGAATGAACAAGTTAATGGTATAGTAAAAAGTAAAAGATAACTACAAGTTAAATGGTATCAGAGCACACCCTGTGTTGGGGGCATCATAAGTTAGATGGTAATAGAGGTGTGTCACAGTTTAGTGGTATCATAGCACCCCGACATGGGGGATGCTATAGGAGAACACCCATTCTAGGGTTTCTCTTATCCTAAGCTTGAATCACTTAGGGTTTCTAATTTTTTGTTCTTTTTACTTTGGAAGAGGAGGAGAACTTGAAGAAGAAGAGGACATTTGAGGAGAAGATAATGAGGCTTTCACTTCCAAATATGTTTAATCTCTTCCTCCTTTTGTATTTCTTTCTTTTCATAGTTGTAATTCCTTTTCTATTTATGTTTTAGTTAGTTTTCTTAAGACTTAGATGTAGTCAAGACTTGTTTATATGAATCTCTCTTAATTTCAATTGATTTATGCTTTATTTTCATATTAGTGTTAAGTAGTTCATTTCGTTCTTAATGCTTGTGAGTAATTGGCCAATACTTGCATGATTTGTGGTTCAATTCAAGATCTGAGAAGTGAGAATTGGATTAGACCATGAATGAATTATCATTTAATTATCATAAGATAAAGATATAAATG
This sequence comes from Tetrastigma voinierianum, assembly GCA_016808115.1. NCBI lineage: Eukaryota > Viridiplantae > Streptophyta > Magnoliopsida > Vitales > Vitaceae > Tetrastigma > Tetrastigma voinierianum. Next base: position 160,198 of record JAEQBH010006691.1, on the reverse strand, counting down.
AGATTATGTGTGATATTGGGATTTCTTGAGTTTAATGCACCTTCGGAAATATAGGGTTAATCAAAGATGCAAAATACTTGATCCTAAGGGTAGATTGTGAGTTATTTAGAGAGATTCGCAAATGCATTAATGAAATCACCATCAACATAATGAAATGGACATTAATTGATTGGATTAGGAGGTTCGCATAGGCTTGAATTGGTTAAATCTATGCCCTAGGGTTTTTAGTCTTAAGTATTTGTTAAATTAGGATTCTTGCATGTTAGTTTAGTTAAATTTGTGTCTTTTACAGACTTTTCATCATCCAAATAGAGCCTAAGCTAAATTAAAGTTGGCAATTAATAGTCAATCGTCATGGGATGATACTCTTACTTTCACTTTATTACTTGAAGCGACACGTGCACTTGCGCATATAGGCAAATTATTTTATATACACGCATTCGCGTCTATCAAGTTTTCAGCGCAAGTACACGCGTCGTCTCAAGTAATAAAGTGAAAGTAAGAGTTTGGAGTCGAGGAGATTAACTATTAATTCACCAGGCTCTAATCTAGTTTGGGCTACATTTTGTGATGAGAGCCCCAACAAACATAAATTTAACTAAACTATCTGAAAACTCGTAATTGCTAAAGACTCAAGACTAAAAACCTAGGTATAATTCACGTTCAAACTATGCTGGCTCTCTGCTCAGCCAGTATGTCATTCTATATTGTGTGTTCCTGTATATGCGGAAATCTCTCGACAACTACGATCTGCATGGGGATCAGAAACTATTTATATCTATAACCTGATTCTAAAATTTACTATGAAACCTAAGAAATCCCAATATCTACATAATCATTATATCTTTATCTCATATTTAATTAAATGGTAATTAAATCAATAATCTAATCAATTTATAAAAGCTATAAATCTTTAGATGAACCACGAATCATGCGGTATTGACCAATTACTCACGAGCAATAAAATTAAAATAAACTTACTTTCAGCACATGTGTGAAATAAAGCATAAATAACTGAGAAATTAAAGATATTCATATAAACAGAATGTGATACATCTAAGCCTAAGAAAACTAACTGAAAATGATTACAACTGTATCAAGAAAGAAATAAAAAATGGGGAAGAGATTAAAATAATTTAAGTGAAAGCCTCATTCTCTTTGCTCTCGAATGTCTTCTTCTTTTCAAGTTCTCCTCACCTCACCTTTCAAGTAAAGAAAGAGCAAAATTAGAAACTCTGAATTATTCAAACTTAGGATGAGAGAAACCCTAGAATGGGTGTTCTCCCACCCAAGTCGAACCCTAAAAAAGTCTAAACAACATCTATTTATAGTGTCTTGGAAAATTGGCCAAAAACAGCAAAATTGCAAAATCTGGGATGCGATGCTGCGGCATGTGAACAGTGATGTTGCAACAGGCTCTGTTCACCTGCACTTTGCCTTTTCTTTGTTATGAACTTCCTGAGGTCGTAACTTTCTTGTCCAAACTCCAAATTTGGTGTTCTTGGACTCGTTGGAAATCTCTTGAACTCCATAACACATTGCTAGGTAGAGCAAAGCCATTTGATGCTGCAATTAACACAAAAAAAATCAAAAGATTAGATGCTTGTTGTGTATAGTGGCTTCTTGGTCTTCTTTGATTCCATTTAAGCTCATTTTTGTTCATTTTCCCTCAAAGTTAACCTAATCACAAAAATGAGGCATTATAACACTTATTTATATCATAAAACTACTAAAAACTAAGCAAAACATAAAGATAAAATGAGTATATACGATACTCATCACAACCCCAAACTTAATCCTTGCTTGTCCTCAAGCAAAGGAAAAACACACATATATACAAAATACTAAGATAGATATGAGTAGAGTATTAGAGAACAGATCGAAAATTTTGTATGAAAACATGATAGTCACAATGAGATCCCAACACAGTTGTAATCTCTAAAGGACAAGGCATCTAAAGACATGGTGATCAAGGTAAGTTTGCCCCTAAGTTCTCAATAAACCTTTCCTAAAGAAACTCGGTGAAAGTTGTGTATTAAGTCTCAAATGTATGCAAAGGTTCTCAAGCACTCTTTAGCCAAACTCAACTCACTCTTTTTTTGAAAGAAAATTAACTAAAACAGGATAAGAACGCACCTTCTTATTCAATAATTAAAACTAGGTAGTAGGATGCAATGTTAAGGCATTGTAGGAAAGTGTCCATGTAGCGGGGATTCCTTGGTGACGCCCCACCCGATTAGTTAAGAACCTTTGGACGGTTGATTACTCTCGAAACCGCCTCGAACACTCAGCTAAATAAGCATTGTAGATTAAGCTCATCTTCTGTCTCATGTAACAAGCAGTGAAGTCAATGACTTCTAGTCAGTTGGCTTAGGGCATTAGGCTTTGAAAGGCCACTCAGACTATGCTCAGAATTTTGATTGAGTCAACTCACTTATTCTTTCTTTTTCTTTCTTTTTTCACTTTTTTTTTCTTTTGTTTTTGCAAAGATGGGGCTCATTTGCCTTCTTTAATGAGGTGTCCCATCACTATACAAGTTAAGGTCTCTTAAGGCAAGTTCAATTTGAGAAAATGGGGTCGGAACCAAGGTGTAAAAATGAAACCTAGTGTGTGTGTGTGTGTGTGTTCTGGTTCCATTAAGAAATAATTTCTTGAAATACAAGGGGGCTATTCAAGCCAAGTCTCCCACAACCAAAAGACACTCTAAGTTTTAGATCATTAAAATTGATGGTATCTCAAACATTGACCAAGCAAAACAATTTCAAGCACAATTCCAAAGCATTCTCAAATGATTACTAGGCACCAACCCAACTTATATGAGACACAAAACAAACAAAAGAAAGAAAGGAAGGCACATGCAAATAACCTAAACAACTAAAGAAAATAACTAACACAGGTAAGGATATACAAAAGTTAGCTTTTTGAAAAAAAAAATTAGAGTCCCCTAAACTTGAATTGAACATTGTCCTCAATGTGAAATAAAAGCAAGAAGAGATAATGAAAACTCTCCTGAGGGTGATCAAGCCTCCAAAAGCCACTCCAATGAATATGACTTGCTTGTGACATGCAAGTTGTCCCTTTGTCTCCATAAAGCTTGAAATATGTGATGAGTGCACAACTTGGGAAGCACTTCTCTTGATATTCACCACCCTTTCTTGATGATCATGCTTCTTCAACCAATTAGCTTCAATGCTCCAAGAACATCACAACCATTACCCTTAACAAATAGTCATAAAAAAATTCTCCTCATTTTCACAACAATGGCTCAACTCACCATAAGCATAGCATAACCAATACCATCATTCCAATCTTTCATTCATAATTAACATAGACATGATGCTCAAAACACTCCCCAAATGATGTAGAAGAATTATGCTTCATAAAAGAAAGCTTAGAACTCCTCTTGTAGCAATCTTGAGGCTTGAACTTCACTTGGACATTTTGTTAAACACTTGGTAAGTATAATAAGCATGTAAACTCATCTTTGGAATGACCAACAGCTTTGGAAGGCTTCTAAAATACAACAAAGGAGCTCTAAGCTCACAATTAGCAACAACATCATCAACAATCACCTTTAAACATCAAGTTCTCTTCAATTCAACCAATTTCAAACCTCTAAGTTGAGCTCATGTTCACCACTAGCAACCAAATGTGTAAATAACTCATGGAGCTTCAATGTCGTAAAACAAGTAGGATTTGAACTCTTAAGAACATGAGAGTTAAGGTTTATGGTGAACCAAGAGGTGGGTGAGGTGGGATGTGTTCGTAAGCTTGGTGGGTTTTGTATGAAGAGACTGTGTATGACTTTCAAAATAAATATGAGAAGGATGGAAAAGGGTTGGAGAAGTATTGAAATGGTTTCTAAAAGAGGCAAAGGTGTTTGGAGGGATTAGGCCTCAGTTCGAAATGAGGGGAGGCTTGAAAATAGGAAGAATAGGATGAACCTAAGAATAAGAGGATGTTAAAACTGATTTTTCTTGTTCAATTTTCGTTCTTCGAACCTCCAAGATGCTCTAAACTTCCACTTTTCAAGATTTTCCATCTCCATAACCAACTTTGGATCACCAAAAACATGAAATCAAACTAAAACAAGATCAAGCAAGAAAAATTATTCAAAACCAAATTCAAAACTAACTAAGAAAAAGGAAAGGGAAAGAAAACTAATTGAGCTTGGGGTGTCTCCCAAGAAGCTGCTAAGTTTTTAAAGTTCAGCTAGACTCTACTAACTACAAAATAGTTAGTGATTGAAGCTAAAATTGTGCCTAAGTAGCTGTCTGAGCACATATTCTTTTTGGCCTGCATGCTTTCTTAAGTACTTAGGAGCCTTCTTCACCATGATTGCTTTCAAATTCTCATTCAGCTCAAAAATGATCTCATCCAACTCTAAAATGGGAGTTATTTTATGATTTTCCAACTTCTCATGTGTCTCTCCCCAAAGGATCATTTCCGGAGTTGTTTTAACTTCTTTTCTATTTTCTTTTATTTTCGGAGAAGTTGATTCCTCTTTATTCGCAACTAACTCATGTAGCTCCATGGCATCTACCTCTACTCTACTAAGTTCCTCAAGTGTAGACAAACTCTCTTGTTGTTCTTCAGAAAGTATCTTAACCATTTGCCCCACTTGCACCTCCAAGCTTTTGAGTTGCGTTGACTGAATTTCAAGATGTGCCCTTGTCTCATAGATGAATTGAGCTAGAGAGTCGGAAAATTCAGCTTGAGACCTAGCCATTTCATCCATTTCTTCTTCTAGATAAGAGGTGGCCATTTGAACTTGATAATTTTCCATTTCAACCCTTGAATTGGCCAATTCAGTCATTGCTCTTTCAAGGTTCGACTCTTTTGCTTGTGGAAGTTGAGGAATATTTTCATTTGTCTCCCATGAGAAGTATGGATGATGTGGCCATCCTGAATTATATGTGTTCAAGTATGAGCTACCCACATACTGAACTTCCCTTAAAAGCATATTCAAATGCCAAAGTGGACTTGCCACCCTTTGATGTCAACCATAGGCTTGTTACCTCAATTGTAGTTGTTGAGTTAGGACGGCAAATTGAGTTGACAATTCGATGCCTCCATTATTGATTAAATTCCAACAAAACAAAAACAAAAATTTCAAAGTAAAATAGAAAAAGAAAATGAAACAAGACTAGATATATCCAAAGTAAAGTAAAACTATTTCGAATCAATATTAACATAAACACTATCCCTGGAAACAGTGCTAAAAATTTGATAGGCGTGAATGCGTATATATAAAATAATTTGCATATGTACGCGAGTGCACACATCGCCCTAAATAATAAAGTGAAAGTAAGAGTATCGTCTCACGAGGATTGACTATTAATTACCGACTCTAATCTACCTTAAGCTCTATTTGGATGATGGAAAATATGTACAAGACACAAATTTAACTAAACTAACATGCAAGAATCGTAATTTAACAAAGACTCGAGACTAAAAACCCTAGAGCATAGATTTCACCAATTCAAGCCTATGTGAACCTCCTAATCCAATCAATTAATGTCTATTTCATTATATTGATGGTGATTTCATTAATGCATATGTGAATCTCTCTCAATAACTCACAATCTACCCTTGAGATCAGGTATTTTGCATCTCTGCTCAACCCTAGATTTCCAAAGGTGCATTAAACCCAAGAAATCTCAATACCACACATGATCTCATTTATATCTCTATCTCATGACAATTAAATCGTAATTCATCCATGGTTTAATCTAATTATTCCTTCTCAGATCTTGAATTGAACCACAAACCATGCAAATATTGGTCAATTACTCACAAGCAATAAGAACGAAATGAACTACTCAACACATATATGAAAATAAAGCATAAATCAATTGAGATCCATATAAACAAGTCTCGATTACATTTAAGCCCTAAGAAAACTAAACTAAAACATAACTAGAAAAGGAATTACAACTATCAAAAGAAAGAAATACAAAAGGGGGAAGAGATTAAACAAATTTAGAAGTGAAAGCAACATTCTCTTCTCCTCAAATGTCTTCTTTTTCTTCAAGTTCTCCTCTTCTCCCAAAGTAAAAAAAATAAAAAATTAGAAACCATGATTCAAGCTTAGGATGAGAGAAACCCTAGAATGGGTGTTCTCCCACCCAAATCGAACCCTAAAAAAGTCTAAGCAACATGTATTTATAGTGTCTGAGGAAATGGATCCTAAAAAAGGGCCGAAAACAGCAAAATTGCCAAATTTGGGCCTCGATGCCGCAACATGTGAATAGTGATGCCGCAACATACCAGTGTTGGATGTAATTTATTCTCTGCTTCAATGCCGCGACATGTGAACAGTGATGTCGCATAATGAACTATTCATCTACACTTTGCCTTTTTTTTTTTGTTGTGAACTTCCCAATGCCGTAACTTTCCATCCAGACTCCAAATTGGGTGTTCTTAAACTCGTTGGAAAGCTCTTAAACTCTAGAACACATTGTTGGGCAGAGCAAAGCCATTTGATGCAACTATTAACATAGAAAAATAAAAAAATCATATGTTTGCTGTGTGTGATGGCTTCTTGGTCTTATTTAATTTCATTTAAGCTCATTTTTGTTCATTTTTCTCTAAAGTTAACCTAATCACAAAAATGAGACATTAAAACACTTATTTATATCATAAAACTACTAAAAACTAAGCAATACATGGAGATAAAACGAGTATATACGATACTCATCAGTGGGTCAACATTTTGCATGCTTATCCTGATGGATAAGTAATTTGCTACAGCATTTTCTTACTTATTGACATGGGGAGAGGTCAGAGCTCCGGTTGAAGCTACAAATAGTAGACGCTCAAAATTTGTCTCTTTACATGAGTAAAGATATCCAACATAAGGGTTTCAAAATTGTTAGGAATTGGAGCATTTGAATCAAAAGTTGATCCAACTAAAATTCCACGTTCTGATTCATTTCCCCCTTTTTCTTTGTTACCCGTTCCATTTTTTACCCGCCAATCAGAATATAGTCAATCATTTAGTTTATTTGATTTTCTTTCTCTTTTCTTTCTCCATATTTTCATTCTCCTTTGAAAACAAACAGATAAAAGAAAGTCCAGCAATTCGTAAATCAACAATTGGTAAACCAGCGTAATACCAATCATTTCTTCCATTTTCTCAACCAACCATTTGACTTTCTCAGACTTGCTTCTTTGAAAGCAAAGAAATAGACATGCAACATAACACTGCGCTATAGAAACACCTATATCATAAAAATAAAAAAGAATAAATAAATTAATCAAATAAGAACAATTCGTTTGTATTTTTGCCCATTTAACAAGTAAACAAAACCACCAAGTAGATCCTAAGCTCAATTCCCTGCATTTTTTACAAAAAAAAAAAAATATATAATCGGACTACTAAGACAAGTAGCCTTTGTTCCACTGAAAGAAAATTCGGAAAAAAAAAACACTCCCATGTCATTCCAAAACTTGTATTTAATGGTTAGAGCAAACTGAAATTATATCCCAGACAACTGAAAGTTCATAATTTTATAATAATGAAATGATATGTTAATGCATCCAAATTTAGCATTGTAGTTGAAATTTGTAGTCAATGGAAAAGAGAATTTCAGTCCTATCACATCTATCAATAGCAAGGATGTTTATGCAAGAATGGAGAAAGATGAAATTCCAAAATATATTATGCAAGTTAAAATTATTATGCACACAACATCCATGGTTTTTAATATATGTGGCAGAATATTTGTTGTTGGAGGTATGTAATTGCAAGCTTCTAATTCAAATAGATATTTTTAAAATGAAATATGTAAGTATAATGTAGTAAGGTAAATCCATAAAGTAAAAACAATGCAGAAAATAAAGCATTCTGTAAATAAATACTTTAAAAACTTTTTTTTTAATTTCTTTGGTCAATCCAAACATGCCAATATATCAAGAAATGTAAAATTAAAAGTAACCTTAGTCCTGGCCTTATTAATCCTTTATGACTGAAGTTGGTGATATCATATATATATATATATATATATATATATATATAACATATATATATATAGTTTGATTTCAGAACATACAACATAGAAAAAATACAATTGTCTCAAAATACCCGACTTGCCTATTTGGAAGCATGATTGGGAAATTGAAGTACAGAGTAATTTATTGAAGGGGTACCTGCATGCCCGTGTCGCTGCCTGCATACATAATAAACACATGGAAAGATTGTGGACGTGCTCATTACCACGCGCAAGCTGGGAAATAAGATTGTAAGAGATTAGTTAAAAACATACTTTTTGTTATGACAATTTTTTATAATCTTTGTTCCTTTTTAATTTTTAGTATATGTTATTTAATTACGTTTATTATTTTAACAGTTTTGCCCTGAAGTCTATCTTAAGTGGTAAAGGAGTGAAATAAACATATGATGTTGTAATATTATATTCTTACAAGGATTTAATCTTGATTTTCATGTATGTCCATTCCACCATTTTACCATTTAAGGCAGTGCTTAAAAGGCAAAACACTTAAAATGATAAAAGTAATAACATATACTAAAAAATTTAAAAATGATGATTAAAAATTGGCATAATAACAAGTGTCTTTTTAACCAATCTTTTACAATTTTATTTCTCATCTCGTGCTTGCTAAAGAGCACGTTCACAGCCTTTTCAAAGTGTTTATTTTCTGCACAACCAAGTACTAGTTAAATAAAATACTTTGGACTTTAATTTCTTACCCATGCTTCCACAACTTCGGGTATGAGGAAGTCGAATATTTTGAGGTAATTATTATTATTATTTTGTATGTTGTATGTTTTAAAATGAAACTATATATAAAATATATATGATCTCACCATAGGTAGATAGGTCCATGGGTCAAGGATCAATGCTAAAACTAAATTTCTCTACTCAAAGAATGCTTAAACTAATAATCAGAACAAAAATCAACAAGAAGACATGCACGAGCAGGTCAATGCCATCCACATGAGCAAAATTAGGAAATTCCAGTCCCAATCTAAGAAGTGAAATACTTGCAAAGCTAATTGATCTTAGCACAGAACACAAATTTGCTCGTATAGAAACATAATTAACTGACTCAATAAGACATGCAAGTATTAGAGGGAAAGGAAAATAATACTTATGGAAGCCATGTTTCAATATACACTTGAAAAGGTATTGACATTTAAAATTCTATCATTACTTCACAATCAAGAAGACTGAAAACCACTTAAACAAACGGAACAGAACACTAATTCACAGTAATTGCAAGGAAAAAAAAAACTCAATTTGAGTATAATAATTGAATTGAATAGAAAATGATAAAAAGTAGAATAAACATGTTGAGATATTTATGCTCTAAATTTTCAACAATTATTTTGTAGTGGTTCCTACATATAACCAGGATAACAAAACAACATATGCATAAAACATAAAACTTATCATACGTTTAGAAGAGCTTCCAAATATCATTCAGAAACTTCCATTTCAGCTATAGCATTGCGGTTTATGGCCATATGCACAAGTGAATTAATGAGGGAATTAGTAACACATTATCAAAATTCCTAATCAAGTTATTCCTTCAATGATAGGGAATGATTGGCATGGATCTTCAATGCAAAATCTGTAAATTAAAAAAAAAAGGGGAAAAAATCTATGGGTTATTTGATATACGCCCAAATCCAAATCCATGGATTTGTAAAACAAGGTAGAGATGTTATTTGATATCCCACACAGATGTGCCAAAACATTCTAGGATAAACCTCAAATGAGGTTCAGTTAAATTTATTGAATTCCACATGCCACCCTAAGATTCAGCTACCAATAAAATTGGCACAATAAGGTTTACCAATTATGAAAAAAAACAAAGAGGTAAACAATCAAATATCCGAAATGCAAGATCCTGTATACCAAAAACAGAAAAATAGGAAAGAAATAAAATTTTTTTTTGCAACCCTATTGTCCAGACCCTGAATACAAGAAATCACTTCACTGACAATAATCGCTATTTACATATCAGGTATAAATCATATATTCCGTAGTATGGTAGAAATTCAAAGAGAAAGTTCAAATCAAGATACAATTATAATCAGCCAAACAAATCTTAACCCAGGATCAAGATACCATTAAACATTTCCACGTAGGCGAAAAATCCACATTCGTTTTTTGCTCACAAAAAGCAGGAAAAACATTTTCAAATAGTACCCACACACTTTCAAAGCGGGTTGAAAAATATAACTTTGAGGATTTGGTTCCGTGTTTAGACAACCGGAGGGCAGAGGAATATCTGATCGAGGTCTGCAAGTCAAAAATTGAAAGGAAAGAAAAAAAATCAGGGCAAAAAAAGTCTATGGGCTACATACGTCCAAATCCAAATCCATGGATTTGTAAAACAAGGTATAGATGTTATTTGATAACAGGCCACATGGCACCCTTAAGATCTAGCTACGAAGAAAATCGTCACAATAAAATTTACCAATTAGGGAAAAAACAATGAGGTAAGCATTCAAATATCTCGAATACAAGATCTTGTATACCAAAAACGGAAAAATGGGAAAGAAAGAAAATAACTTTTTTAGCAACCCTATTACCCATATCCTGAATACAAGAAATCAATTGATCACTGACTATAATCACTATTTACATATCAAGTATAAATCATACATTCCATAGTATGCATGATAGAGATTCAGAGAGAAAGTTCAAATCAAGACACCATTATAATTAGCTAAACAAATCTTAACCCAAGATCAAGATATCATTAAACATTTCCATTCAAGCGAAAAAAATTGTATTTGTTTTTTGCTCATAAAAAGAAAGAAAAACACTTTCAAATAGTACCCACACACTTTCAAAGGGGGTTGAAAAATATACCTTTGAAGATTTGGTTCCGTGTTTAGACAACCGGAGGGCATGGGCGTCGTTGGCATCGCCGAAAGGCAGTTGGAACCTCGTGACTGGGGACAACGGACCGGGGAAAGTAAAATGACGTCGGAGTTGGACTCTCTAGGGTTTGTGGAACGTACAAATCGAGATTCAATCCAAGCGCCAGTTTGCCCTTTCTCCGTTTGCTTCCCAGTTTGGCTTGTTTGCTGGAGTTTGAGACGGAAATAATTTGTTTTAAAAAAGAAATAATTAAATTAGTTTGGAAGTGAAAATATTTATCAAATCTTTTGCTATCATTGTATTGTGAAGTGGATTCTTTCGTCTTCAAATGCATTTGTATCGTAGTTTCAAACAATTGGAGTTAATCAAATATCGTGTCGTGGTTTAGGTAATTGAGTTATTGAAATCATAATTATCCATATGTGTGATTGGAACAAATGCTTCTAATGCCTCTGTCATGGTTTCTGGCAATTGGCGTTATTCAAATGTTAAACTATTTTTTCTTTTTTAGCATTCCTTGTCTAACTGCGCCGCTCTCCGCAACAAGTAAAGATCACTTTCTCCCTCAGGTTTCCTTCAAAGAAAATTCCTCAGTTCTTCGCATGACTAATTTTCCTCTTTCATGCTTTTCGTTCGGTGAGTTAGTCAATGGGAAAATGAGAAGAGGATGAGGATGGCTTACAGTTTTTGTTGCTATTTGATCTTTGTCATGGGTAAAGCAGAGAGCATCGCCATTTACGTTTCTTTTTCCCATTGGTTATTGAAAATTTGTGAGTGTAGCACATTGAGTAAAAAGCGAGGAAAAAGTATGAGTGAGATTTTGAGGTTGAGTAGTGGATTCTTTGTTGGTTGAGTGGGTGTTCGAGTGCGGGCGTGGAAAGTAAATGTTTGGAAGTGTTGGTTTTCTCTCATTTTCATCACTTCCAAAATTTCTTCCAATAATTGTCATTGGTTGGTTTGGTTAAAGGTTTTTCTTAAGAAGGGAAAAAATAGTATCTTCCTCTATCGAGATTGTCTGAAATAAATCTTGAATGAGGCGAAATGAATGGTAGTCTTGTTATACCTTTTCTAACCTGATATTTTGTTTTAACTTTGATGGTGGATATGAAAGGTAGTTTCAGGATTTTGGGATCCTTTTATTTTTCGTTAATTTGCGATCTTACAAAAGCAAAGTTTGACCACTTGGTGTGTGATTGCTATTTCCTTTTCAGCTTGAAGGCGAAGACATTAAATACAAAAAATTCAATTGCTTTTTATTGAACTCCATCTTCTTGGCAACCACACATGGTTCAACATCTTCTTTGTTTTTTTAGTTTATTTAGCCTCTTTATCTTTAACTTCTCCTATATTTCTTTGGATTTTTCCAAGATAACTTAATATTGAGATGGAAACTGAGAATCGATCGATGGTTGAGGTTAGATATTTGGTTTCTTCTTCTTTTTACAATTAGTTAATAATTCAATGAAGCAGGAGCATCCGCAGTGATGGAAGGTTGTTTTGTTTTGTTGTGAATGATATTGTGGTGAGGCGTCGTAGACCATTTGGTATCTGTGATTTTGTCATTATTGGGTGGTTTTCCGATGTGATTTCTGCAATGAGATTGGTTTTAGATTACCACATTGTATTGATAATGTATAGCTAACTAAATGGACCATCTGCAAAGTTTGAAGCATTGTTACTTTATCGATATACAAAGCTTACATGTCCAATTAGATCAGTATATTGTTGATGAGCCAATGTATTCATTAGATTCATTAGGACTAATGGTGCTCCAACTTGCTTCACTTTGACACTTGGCATGCTTTAACCAATTGAATCATAATTCCGGGGAAAAATGATGTAGAAGCGACACATTTTGTGGACACTTCTATTTTGTAAATACATGCATACGGAGTTTTAGCTCTCATCATATAGAAAATGTGTTTTGTCTTAGGAATTGGGTAATTGGTTCTTTGACCATTTTCATTGTGCGTTAAAAAAATTAGACTTTGTGCATTTTGAGTGTTAGGTATTTATTGTTGCTTAATCTTGCTAAAAATTTTATGCAGGAGTGCGCTTCATGCTTGTAAAGATGGCATAGATTCGTTTCATTTAACATCATTGGTCAGTAATATGCTTCCAGCTCCTTCAATTACCTAGTATTTCTTTTCTTTGTTATTTTTATAATGAGAAATTAGGTATGGAAAAAAATTACAAATATATTGGTATGATTATGAAGAAACTCTTTTGTCTACGTGAGAATCATTATGAGTTATTACATTGATTCTGTATTATTTGTTTAATGGCATTGCTCGTGCTTTCTGTTTGTTGATCCAATTTCTTTGCTTCTATTTGCTAAAAAATAATTTCCTAAAGATGACATAGATTTTGTTTGAAATCTTATGTAGCTATAGTTCTTTTTGCTTTTTTGGACATTTCGTATTTAATCAATTTTTTAATCATGAGCTTTTTTATCTTTGACATCTTTCTGATCTGGATGGATTACGTAGTTCTTTAAAACGGTTCTGGGTCTTGATTCTTTAGTTGAACTGAACAATGCCTTAGTCAAGTCTCGCTAGTTTATCTGTATTATGGACTTCTTTTGGAAGTGTTTAACTGAAATTCTCACCATATTCACAGTATGTTAGTAGTTGTTGTTCGTAAAATATTACAAAAAGTGTTTACCTGTATCATATCCAATGTTATGTCATTGATAACATGTTTTGACTGTAGAGTTTTGACTCAGATTCAGATTCTATTCCAATTCCAATGGTTATGATAGATCAAGATTCAGATTCTTCTGCAACAGTTGTACAACTTAGTTTTGGTGATCGCCTTGGGGCCCTTGTTGACATGGTAGAGTAACCTATCAAGTCAGGGATTTCCATGCAAATAAGACTTTCATTAGAAGTTTGAACGCCACGTTTCTGGTTTTGATCCCGAAGAAGGGAGATGTTGAGGATCTAAGATTTCGAATATAAGTCTACACAGGAGTTTAGCTATAAAATCTGCTTAAGGTGCTATTTTCAAATGTCTATATCAAATGTCACCCTACCTTTATATCAAATGTCTATTTTTCGAATGTTGGGTGTTGTTGTCAAAAGATTGGAAAAGTTGTAGAGGTGTTTTCTCTGGGGTGGTGGGTTTCGTGAAAAAAAGGCTCACTTGATTAATTGGGATGTGGTATGTCTTTGATTATGGAGCTCTGTCTTTGATTTGTTGTATAAATATGTTGTCATGGATCTACGTGTTTGGTTGTTTGTTTATTTTTGATAAACGAGGCCTGTTGAAACATTTTGTAAGTAACCCCAAAAGTATACGGGATGTACGCAACAAGTGGCCCAGGAGCCTATACCAAAGAAACAAAACACAAGCACCATAGCTAAGATCTGTAAAGACACCGGGTTTAGGTGTCAAAGAATCATAAGCAGAGCTGACCACACCGTGAGGAATACTAGCTGATTATGACCTCCATGCATAAACCAAATCATATAAATATATAAAAACATTATATACAAATATCAATATATAAAAATATCAACATATATCAATGAGTCCCATAAGATGACGTCTTTATATTTCTCTTAGGACAAACGCCGAATACAAAGCCGGTTGTCCCATAAGGTCTCGGTGATCTCGAACGGATGATGGAGTGAGGGTGAGGCTAGGGAGCCGAGGGGCAGGAGCCAAGAGGAGGCCCAGATGAAGTTGATGGATGGTACTCGACGTATACATGGAGCATGAGGTTGCCTAGTTGGAAGTGCACCCAGCTCGATCAGAGTCGGGATGGTATCAGCGTGGGAGGCAATGTAGGGGATGATAAAGGGTGGGATGATAATGTGATATCTACTTGTATGGAAATTGGTTCTAAGCGACCGCAGAATATGGTAAAATGTGTAATTATGCGGGAATTATGGAAGGTGATGTGGCAAATTACGTGATTATAAAAATATCAGTTGATAGAGTAAGTATGAGGGAGTATCGAGTAGGCAATGTCGGCTCGGGTGTACCACGACCGCCCTCCATCTCGGCGGCCTCCGTGGTCATTTCTCCCTCTCCTCTCCCTTTACCTCGAGATGTGCTGCATGCATTACTAGAGTGGATGACACCGGAGTCTAATGGATGGTCCATGTGATGTAGATGCCTCTTGATCGTAGTAGTGATTTGATGCTCTTCTCACAATTTGGTGTAATGCCGATCTAGCAATATGATATAAATTAGTACACCAAGCGAGGTGAGTAGCATAAGCGCAGTGACTAGCTAATAATGGAGTCATGGCGAGATGCTGAATGAACCAACCAAGAATTATATTACATAATCTATTGATTCAAATTTGGAAGCTACTTTAAGCTTATGAAAACTACGACTTACCAAAACACGAATAGATAAGTAGTATTATGGAACCTCATATCATCTCTATGCAATGGTGGTGTCATAAAACGTCGTGTAATATGACGATACAACTGCATATATGGATCATGGAAGTCCATCATACCCACTATAGAGGGTGTAGTGATGATCCTACCCGCTCGCGTGTCCCACAAGGCAATGTATGGAGAATGATATGTCGCCCAATCTCTCTAGTGGCGTCCTTTGGCATCCACTCTATGTATTTGTTGCTCATAAGAGCAAGATGGAGGTATCTCTTGGTGTAGCCCAAACTGGCGCAAGACTCGCTCTGGACGATGCCACTCAACAATCTCGAAACATATAAGCGGTGACATCTTCTGCCAGATCTCCTGATCAACTAAGCAAATATCTGGAAGCTGGTCAACCAATTCTTCGACATATGGTTGCCATAAGACCTACACATTTATGTTAGAGAAGTGCTCTAAAGGCAATCGCCATTAGCACTTATTGTATGCGCAACATATTATTTAATATGAAAGGCTTCTTCGTTAATTTGATATTCATATATTGATTGTTATAGATCTTTAATCGAATTAATGAAGTCCATGATACATAACATAGCATAAAGAATAAATGAGTGGGGATGGGTGGTAAATATTTGATATCATGTTCTGTTGTCCTGGTATCCTGATGCGGATCGCAGGCTGGATGGTGATCGGACGGATAACACATGTCATACTCCTTGATTGGATCAAGCAGTAGATCTTATAAACTGTGATCAAGAGTTGATCAGAGTTGGCCTGTGGATGCTTGCTAAGAGTAGCTAAGTACATCGGAGACCTATAATGAGAAAATCATATGGATAATCTATTTAAATGTAGATGATCGTCTCATCATAGCAATGGTGCAAGTATCCTTAGACTTGAGGTGCTCAAGGATATCTTGGATGCTGATCTTGTACTTTGACCTTAATCCATGTTGCCTCTTAGGGGGTTGCTCATTGGATGAGGATTAGGTATAGTTTGAGGTGTTCAGAGGTAATTGAGTAGTCAATAAAGGATTCGCCACTCCCAATAAAAGGAGAGTATACCTAAGGCCTTTTTTCGGGCGTACTCAGGAATCTCTGGTCAGAGTGAGAATGCCTTAAGGAGTATCTTCAAGTGCATAACAGTTGAGTGATGAATTTGGGGACAAGATAAATATCACTTGGGCTAGGTGTGGCATAGCTAGTCTAGTAGGAGCTACACAATTGTCCATGCTCTGAACCAAGTAGGGTATAGTTTGGTGAAATGACAAATTGCACGGTATTTGTCTATGGGAAGGGTATGCAGTCAGACCACTGACTCTGCAGTCAATTGGGGGTCATGATGTGTTACTAGATACCAATCTTGACCTACTTAATTCAATGGTTGAATCAAGTGGCCAACATAACCGGAACCTAATGGGTCACACACTTAGAAGAGTGTGGGGTTGATATAAGCAGTTTGGATGTGATCGAATATGAGGTGTCTCATGAATGAAATGTCACGGGATTAGTGGAATCCACGGGATCAGCTTCTCATAGCAGAGATAATAGGCAGGCTTGTACCTCGCTTAGGTCATGTGGGACTCGCCATAGCATAGGGATGCATGTATCCTATCGTAACCCAGAGTGAGGCGTTTGGTCATTAGACATGATTGGGGTTTTTATAAATAGAATGCTATGGAAACCACAAAAAAAGAAAACGATCTTCTTTTGAAACCAAAGAGTTTATGAGAAAGAAGCTGAAGTGTATTGCTCTCATCTCCAAGAAAGTGTTCTAGAATTAAAGGCAGGGTTTTTAGCTTCCTCTTGGATCGAGACTTTGCTAGCAACGGGACCCTTTACAAGACCGTTGCCTTGGAGGTTGTCGACTCCACTCTTCATGTGGATACCGTTAGAGCGGAACTGTGGACGGGGCCGGTCTAAGGCGCCCCAACCACGGCTCGGTTTTGGAACCAACACGAGGTAATCCACACACCCTTCTCTTTGTTGTAGAGCCGGTTTGATGCTACTAGGGCCTTGGATGGGTTTGTTGGGATTTTTTTGTATTTCATTACTGCGGCAGAGTGTTGCCTCCTGAAACCCTTCAATTTACATAGCGTCAAAAGCATATTAATGAATGAAATTACTATAGAACCATATACTTTTACGGAGAAGTACACGGATGGGTTATGCACCATGTCAAGGTACTCTCACCACCCCAATGGAAGAGGCGACTACGGCTCGGCTAAGCAGCCGGAGTTCAGGCGGTAATCCATTGTCGAGGGCCTCAGTTAGGTCTCCATCGACGACATCAGCATAGTCATCATGTAAGGCGTGAGGGCGGTAGTGCTTGGGATATCTTTGTTGATCAAAAATCGGGGTCGCCCCCGTGAAGTCTCTCTAAGACCATAGTGAATATAAAATAAGCAGAAAATGAGCAACCTAATGACGTGTTGTGTATAGATTTATTATGTAATAAAAATAATTTTTAAATACTGTATCGATTATGTCTGACAGCTAATATCACGTCTATGATCGAAATTTGTTTGGCATGACTTGCGATATGTATGGCCTTGTCTGTACCGCAACTATAAGTTGCAGTATGTGCAGATCTCGTAGTAGTGGAAAAGCACAGATGAACGTGCAATCCCTTCTTGTCTGCAAATAAGAAAGATCCCCTATCAGTGCTAAGATGAAACCACGCGCACTTCGCTCTAAAGCGACCTCATCTGCATCGGGTTCAAGTAGTTAGGCTAATATAAGAAGATGAGGGATTCAAGGTTTGAGTTACAATGAGGATAAATTTGTAAAGAAAAAAGGGAAGGGTTAAGGTTTGAGCCACAATGAGGATAAATTTGTAAGGAATAAAATACTATGATATAATGTAAAGTGAACCGTTGTTTTAGTTCCAGCACGTATTATATAAATATGAACTAAAATAATAAAGTTAAAATTATAAATAAATGAATAAAAATATTTAAACTAATTAATTAATTTAAATTCTCAATGTTTTTTTTTAAATAACATAACTTTGATTAATATACATGATTCTAATTCATTTATAATATCATATATTTATATAATGGGGTCTAGGAAAGGAGTTTTTTGTTGAAATAGTAAAATTAAGATTATAAATAAATAAAATGTGAACTAATTCTTTAAATTTATAAATATTTATAATAATAAATCTAATTTATATGGATAAAGATCGTTTATCTACAAAATTACATTTTTGAATGAAAATATCTTATTTAAAAATAAGATATTTCTCTAACTTTTTTAAAAATACTCTTAAAAATAATAAATTAAAATGATATGTTCAATTTTCTTATATTATTGATAAAATCTATATTATATTATAATGATCTAAGAAAATCTTTTTAATATTAAACTTATTATTATTATTATTTATATCAAGGATGATTATAATAAATTGTAGGGCGTATTGACGGGAACATTAAATGAATATTATTTATTTATTTATTATATATGAGAAAATTATTTAAATTATTTTAAAAAATTTAAGAAAAGGGAGAATTATATATTCGGCATAATTGTCCCTAAAATTATATGTTTTAGATTAATTTAAATTTAATAATATAAAAATTAATTTCAAATAAAGTATTATGAATAAATTTTATTTTTACACCATCTCTAAAAATGTAAAATATACAATAAATCGAGAAAGTCTCAAATTGCAAATCAAAATTTTAATCTATCAAACATTATATTGTTTGAAACTATTTTGAAAATATTTTCAAACAAAATCTCAATATTTTCACAATTACTTATAATTATCATATATTAATTACAGGGAGAATTATATATTAGGTATAATTGTCCCCAAAATTATTTGTTTTAGATTTATTTAAAAATAATAATATAAAAATTAATTTCAAATAAAGGATTATGAATAAATGTTATTTTTACATCAAATCGAGAAAGTCTCAAATTGCAAATCAAAATTTTAATCTATCAAACATTATATTGTTTCAAACTATTTTCAAACAAAATCTCAATATTTTCACAATCACTTATAATTATCATATATTATTTACATAATCAAAAAAGTTTAAGTATATTATTTATATTTGATATTTCATGTGATAGCCAGAGATAGAAATAGCTCTCTCATTCTGCATTTACCCATCTTGTCCTAGTCCTTCTTCTTCTCTTTCGTCGCCTTCTAATTGGTGTCGGAGTTTGGGAAGCTGGGTTTACAAGTGATTTTCTGAAGATTTTTTTTGTTGCTTTAGGGAGAAAAGAGGAGTGGTTCTTTAGGGAGAGAAGAGGAGTGGTGAGGTGAGTGATAAAGTTGGGTTTTGACAATTTCAGATATGAGAGGCCAAACTTATCTATTCAATTTCCGTTTGATTGCTAGGAAAATTGAGGATAAGGATAGAAATTTGAATCTTATAAGTTAGATTTTTATCATGCTTTCCATTAGATGAAAAGTTTGATAATAAAGGAAATATGATAACTTGATTTTACGAAAATACCAGGGGATATCCACATAAATTTTGATACAGTTATGAACTAAAAAATCATAAAAAAAGAAAAAACCTTTAAAAATAAAATTAAAAGTATAATAAATATCATATATTAACAAACCAAAAATTAATAACAAATTTATAAAAATATTAGAAAGATTGGAAGATAGGCATCATAGTATATAAATAATTTTTTTTTAAATAGATTCAAACAAAAGAAGCCAAGTATTCAACTCGGTTAGTAAGTACATGATTAATCTCCACCGAGGTTTTACGTTTAAAACTAAGGGTGGCAATTCGTGTCGATGGGTCGTATTCGTGTCGTGTCAATGTACGGATCGTGTCAATATTCGATCAACCGACGGGCACAAATAATAAGCGTGTCGACGTTATTGCTTAGCCTGCTTGAATTTATTATTCGGTGTTAGAAGCGGTCGAGCGAATATGGCCGTTAATTTGATTATTTAAAGAATAAGAATTATAGTGTCATCTTTTAACACAAATAACTTTGTTAAATTTAACATGTTTGTTAATTTGTGGATTAAATTAATAGGAATTATAATTAATAATTTATATTTAATATAAATAATTTATTAAATAGTTTAATTAACTAACATAATAATTAAACGGGTCAATTCGAATCAAATTCTTGTTAGGCTTGTCAACACGAATATTGTTGGGTTGGGTTATTCACGGCCCCCGTGTTGAGGAAGCGGCCGTTCAGCTCTTAAGCGCTTAGAGTATAAAGAGAGGATTAGGTCTTGCTGTCTCTTGAGGATTTTTTTAGCAGCCATGTCAGTAGTCTTATGTAACGATGTTTGTTGTCTCCATAAGAAAAGGAAGAGAAGAGAATCCGTTTTGAAGTTAGAGAAGAAAAAGCAGTTTTTTCTTTTATCTTCAACTGTACAGATTTGATCAAACGGCGATACCGGTTCATCTGTGGTTCGATCGACCTGAAATCTGGAGAGAGGTTAATTTGACTTGTTGATCTTCATTCTGAACGGTGGAGATCTGATTTCAGGAAGGTCATATTTTTGATCCGAGATCAGTGCCTCTGTGCTGTGGAGTTTTCACGGACAGTTTTTCATCATCAGTTTGATCCGATTCATCTGGTCTGATCGAGCTGATTTTTTAGTGAAACACGTTCTTAACTCATTGATCTTCATTTTGAACGGTGCAGATTGGAATTGGAGTTCTGAGCAGTGGTGTTTATGTCCGAAGCATTGACTACTGTTTTGTGAATCTCTATTGTTTTATGCAGGTGATTTGCATTTGCCAAGATTAAAATTCTTGAGATATGATTGGTATATGCCTATAGTTTGCTCTAGAGAGAAATTGTGTAACCCATTAATTATATTAGTGGAGGTGTTTAAGTGGCCTAAGGGTCCCGTGGTTTACTTCTCACATTTGGGAAGGTTTTCCACTTTGTAGCTAAAATTGTTGGTGTCCATATATTTGTTCTTTTGGTGTAGATTATTCTTCTGATAAATTGTTTCTATTAGGTTCTCACAAGAGGGGATAAAATCTGGTTGTGCATAGTTTATGTTTATCCCATCAAAGTGATTATCGGCGAGTTCAAGATAAGTTGTGCCTTGTGTAGAGACAATGGAAAGCTGTCTAGTAGAATGAGAATCACTTTGAATGGTTCCAATTATCATGTTTGGAAAGGAAAAATGGAAGACTTATTGTATGTGAAGGATTATTATTTGTCTGTGTTTGCTTCTGAAAAGCCAGAAAATAAAACCGATGCAGAATGGAATTTACTTCATCGACAGGTTGTGGTTACCTCCAAGCGATTGGAGTAGATGATAATGTTCTCGATCATGACCAGTGAAGCATGCGAGAAGTTTATGGAACAAGCTTTCGACGCGTTTATATGCTTTCGAAATTTGGAAATAATAAATTGTTTATGATTAAGAAGATGATGAGTTTGAAGTATCAGATGGAACTCTATAATGAGATCCATGAATACATTCAGTATTATTAATCAATTGGGTACCGGAATGAACATCAAGTTGAGGAAGAGGTGCAAGGGTTGTGGATTCTTGGTACATTCATGGACTTCGTGGGAGGCGTTTAGAACTTCTTTGTCTAACTCAGCCCCAGATGGTACTATGAATATGGATTTGGTTGAGTTGTGTTACGAATGAAGAGAAATGAGAGAAAGAAAACCACATGGTTCTTCTTCACGGTCAGATGTCTGAATTATTGAGAAGAGAGGGGAGGAGTAAAGTAGAGGTCAGAAGCTTGAGAGATAGAAGCAAAAGCAAGAATAACAAGTTTTACGATGTTGAGTGTCCTCATCATTTAGAAAGGGCATATAGAAAAGTAATGTAATTGAAGAGATATGAAACAAGGGAAAGTGAAGGAAAGAAGAATGACAATGGTGGTGAAGATGACCCGAGTTGCCCGCTACCGCCCAGTTTCCTTATTGTTTATGATAGTGATATTTACATTAATTTTTGCTTGCGGAAGCAGTTGGGTGATTGATAGTGGTGCCTCCATCCATGCTACACCTCGGAAGGATTTCTTTACATCCTACACATCCGGTGACTTTGGAAGTGTTAGGATGGGTAATGATGACCCAGCTAAAGCCATTGGTATGGAAGATGTGCGTTTGGAGACTAGTAGTAGTCTTATGTTGACTTTGATGTTAAACACATTGGGATATTCGCATGAATTTAATCTCACGAGCTTGATGATGAAGGGTTTTGCAACACCTTCGTGATAGTCGGTGGAAGCTCACTAGAGGTTCTATGGTGATAACAAAAGAGGAAGAAAGAGTTCCTCTGTATTTGATGCATGCGAGGAGTAATTGATTCAGTGTATCAATGCGGTGGATGATGATAGTACGGAGTTGAGAACTTTTTTTGGCGTAATAGGAACTGGTCACATGGTGAGAAGGGCTTGATGATTTTGGCTAGAAGATCTTTCTTTACGGTATGAAGAAGGGATCTTTGAAGAAGTGTGCTCATTAGCACTTGGAAGCGAGACCAGTTGCATTCAAAACACTTAGTATACAAAGGGAAGCGGGTATGCTTAATTTGAGTGTATTCGATGTGTGTGTGGTCCTATAGAAAACAAAAACACTTGGTGGATCTCTATATTTTGTGACTTTTATAGATGATCATTCAAGAAAGATTTGGGTTTATACTTTGAAAACAAAAAACCAAGTGTTAGACGTGTTTAAGCAATTTCATGCTCTTGTTGAAAGACAATCTGGTGAAAAGTTGAAATGTATCAGGACTGATAATGGGGGTGAATATTATGGTCCTTTTGATAAGTATTGTAGACAAAATGGTATTCGACATTAAAAGACACCTCCCAAGATTCCTCGATTGAATGGGTTGGTTGAGAGAATGAATAGGACACTAGTTATGAAAGGATTAAGATGTTTACTTTGTGATCCACGGTTGCGAATCTTTTTGGGGTGAGGCTTTGAATCACCCCATTATGTACATGTTCTCAATCTTACCATGTGTTCCTTTGGAATTTGATGTTCAGAGATAGAATTTGGTCGGATAATGAAATCTCTTATGATCCTTGCGTGTCTTTGGATGCAAGGCTTTTGTGCATATTCCCAGATGAAGTGCAGCTTGATGCTAAGGGCCTTGTGTATTTATTGGCTATGGTCGGGATGAGCTTGGATTCTGAGGTTTGCTGATCCGGTCACGAGAAAAAACTTGTAAACCGAGATGTTGTGTTATGGAAGATTATACATATTCATACAAAAGATATTATATTCCCACACGCAATGTAGTCTCAACATAGTGATGATTTATTTTGACTCGATCCACTCCCTTCGACAAATCTTCCTACACAAGTCAAGATGAAGCACATGATGACCCAACATGACATGGGTGATGTTGAAACCCCACACGTGCTGAGGTGGATGGATGATGTTCATGAGCAAATACCGCAGAGCAGAGGCTCCATCAGAGACTCCACTTCAGAGAGGTCTACCGTGAGATCTAGACATCCTTCTACACTCAGATTCGTTGATGACTATGCATTACTAACTCCACGGGGAGAGCCCGAAGTTATAGAGAGGGAAGCCATGAAAGATGAAAATAAGATGAAGTGGGCTGATGCTATGCAAGATGAGATGAAGTCACCGCGATGAGAACCATTCTTCAGCCATGGGTTGCCAAAGCGGAAAAAGAGCTACAACAGTGGGTTTACGTAGGAAGCAAGAAGAACACACTTCACAAATTTTCGTTAGCAAAGCTAGACTGCTGTCGCTGTCTGCCAAAAGAAAGGTATTGATTTTGATGAGATCTTTTCTCCTGTTGTTAAGATGTCATCTATTCGTGTAGTTTTCGGGGCTTGAAGAAATTAGTCTTGATTTGGGAGATTCGCCAGATGGATGTTATGACCGGCTTCTCCATGGTGATTTAGACAAAGAAATTTATGGAACAACCAGAGGGCTCTCCAAAGAAAGGGAAAGAGGATTATGTGCGTAAACCGAAGAAAAGTCTTTATGGCTTGAAGGGTGCACCGAGGCGCTGGTATAAGAAGTTTGAGTCAGCGATGTGAGCATACCTAAAACTACTTCGACCATCAGGTATTTCAGGCAGAATTCTCCGATGATGATTTTGTATATTGTTGCTCCATGTTGATGATATCTTGATTATTGGTAGAAATCTTTCAAGAATTTATAGGTTGAAGAAGCGCTTAAGCAAATTCTTGCTATGAAGGATTTAGTGGCTAGTAAAGAGAATTTCGGGAAAACAGAATCAGAGCTTAGATGTAGCATCCAAGAAGCTATATATGTCACAAAGAGCAATATATTGAGTGCGTGTCATGAGGTTTAACATGAGCAAAGTTGAAGTGGTCGCTCTCCTCTAGCTAGTCACTTTGCTTGCTGTACAGACATACTCTTCAACGTATAAGGAGGGAAGGAAGATACGAAGAGTTCCGTATGCCCAAAGCAGAGGGAAGTTTGATGCATGCCATGGTATGTACTAGACTACATAGCTTATGCAATTGCGTTGTTAGCCGCTTTCTATCGGTCCGCAGACAAATATCGGGAAGCAAATATGGATTATGAGATATTTGTGAGGCACTTCTAATTTGAAACTCACTTTTAAGTGGGAAACCAAGACTTATCGGGTTACACTGATTCGCATACTTGTGGGATGTGGATAATAGAAAGTCTACTTCGTGATATTTTACGACATTCTCGGGAGGTGTCGTGTCTCGCAATCAAGACTACGTAAATGTAAGCACTACAACAACGTGAGGCAAGAGTATATTGCAACAGCCAGAAGCATGTAAGGAGCCATAGGATGAAGCGCTTCATGCAAGAGCTCTGGGCTTAAACAAAGCAGAAAGACTATGTGGTATATCAGGATAACCAAAGTGCTATTCACCTCAAGAAGAATCTCTACCTTCATGCAAGATCAAACACATTGATGTGAGGTATCATTGGATGAGAGATGCTCAATGACAACTTGTTTGAAATCGGTGAAGATACATACCGGGCTAACAATGGCTCTGATATGTTGACAAAGACACTACCAAGGGAGAAGCTTGAGTTTCTCTCTATTGCTCCATTGTCGATGGTGAGTCCCTCCACATAGTCGAAAGGGGGAGATTTGTTGGGTCATATTTCCTTCATGTGCTGGCGAAAGTTCCCAAAGTTCTCAATTTCTGGCGCCTGTTCTAGAGTATAAAAGAGAAGAGGGATTTAGCCCTCTTATTCCCTTTGAGGATTTTTTTAGCAGCCACTATCAAAAAGTAGTCTTCCTCTTCTTCTGATCTTTTGTTGTCTCCATAAGAGAAAAAGGAAGAGAGAAAGAGAGAGATCCATTTGAAGTTAGAGAAGAAACACAGTTTTTTTCTTTATCTTCACTGCCCAGATTTGATCAAACGGTCATACCGGCTCATCTGTGGTTCGACCGGACTCTGGAAATCTTGAGGAGAGGTTGGTGACTTGTTGATCTTCATTCTGAACGGTGAAGATCTGATTTGGAGCTTCGAAGGTCATATTTGCAGTCCGAGATCAGTGCCTCTGTGCTGTGGAGTTTTCACCCGACAGTTTTCACTATCAGTCTGATCCCATTCCACCACAAGGGTCTGATCGAGCTGATTTTTTTGGTGAGCACGCTCTAACTCATTGATCTTCATTTTGAAATGAAGATTGGAATTGGAAATGAATTGTATGGCATTTTATGTCCGAGAACAAAGGATCTATTTTGTGAGATTTCTATTGTTTTATGCAAGTTGATTTACTTGCCAAGATTAAAATTCTTGAGATATGATTGTATATGCCTCTTAGTTTTATCTAGAGAGAATTGTGTAACCTATTAATTATATTAGTGGAGGTGTTTAAGTGGGCCTAAGGCCGGTTTTTACTTCTCACATTCGTAGTTGCTCTTCCACGCTAAAATTGTCGCGTCCATATATTTGTTGCTTTGGGTGAATTGTTATTGCTCTATTAAATTGTTTCCTATTAGGTTCTCACAAGAGGGGATAAAATCTGGTTGTATATTGTTTATGTTTATCCCATCAAATATGACCCATTTCTTAAACGTGTTAGGTGGGTTAACACGGATATGACCAAAACACGATTATACTCAACCCAAACCCGTAAAACCGTGCTTCGAGTCTGTGTCGGTTCACATGTCGTGGTCAAATTCCACTAAATTTCTCATTTAAAACCACTCTTCCACACAGACTTTCTTTTTATCCTTTTCATCAAACCCTGCCCCACAAGGCCACCACTCATTTTCTTCCATTTCCATTTTTTTTGTTCTATTTTTCCCTCCTCAACAAACCCTAACCGACACTCCGCCCTGATCTTCTTCTCTTTACTTCTCCCACATGGCTGCCCTGCAACAAGCTAACCCATGGCCCCTGCACGTCTTCCATCATTGTCGTGAAAAGTCGGTAACTCTTCGACAATCCCATCGATGGGTTTCTCTCTCTCTCTTTTTTCCTTTCTCTAATTTTCTTTTTTTTTTCCATTGATTTTTCATCGGAAATTTCTATGTTTTCCGATTACATTTCACCAAAATATTCATTAAAATCGAAATTTCGCTGAAATATACCGAAAAATCAGGTCTTCTCCGCTGATCTTTTGGGTTGAAAGTTCTAAACTTTTTCACCCATCTTCTCATTAATGGGTTGCTGAAAATTTTGGGTTGATGTTGGCATTTGAATTTTTTTCCTTTTTTTAGTTCAAAACAAAAGAACGAACATTTGAACCCTAAATGGAATACCTGAAAAATGGCATTAGGGCCTTGTGACTTGGTGAGGATCATGTGAATGCTTTTGACAAAAAAATGGAGATATAGAGGATATCGTGCAACTGAAAATTTATCGTATTATTCAGAATATTTTGAGCCTTCAAATAGGCACAATACACATCCGAAGTCCTTAAAGAAAATATGGCACTTTCTCCATTATCCAACAACTCCTACTAAATAGGCTAACAAACAATAAATATGCTAACTAAAATAGAAAAATGTTGAAAGACTCAAAGGAGAGTTACACCTCCTAAACTCTAGGCCATGACTCCTGAAAAAAAAAATTCAATAATAAAATAAATTTTTCCTATAAAATTTTGCCTATAATCTCTCCCTTAAATCGATGTTTACTAACATCAATTTATAATCTTGATTGAATCTTTGTTGCAGAGACCTAATAATTCTCTAAGCTTCACTAACAATTCCTTTTTGAGTGCCTTGGTGAATATATCAACAGCTTGATCTTCACTCCTGCAATGCATCAAATCAATTGTTCCATCCCTACAAAAGTCTAATAAAACTTCACATCAATGTGCTTGTTTCTTTCGTGTAGCACTACATTCTTTGACAACTTGATTATATAGCTATTATCACAAAGTATTTTAGTTGCTCCAGATTGTTTGAATTGCAGCTCCTCAAGTATTCTTCTCAGCCATATGGCTTGACAAGCACAAGGAGTAGCCAAACAAATTTAGCCTCTGTATTGGATAAGGTGACAATTGGTTGCTTCTTAGACAACCAAGAAATAGCACTTGTTCCAAGCATAAAAACATAGTTAGAAGTGCCCCTTCTATCATCTTGATCCCCTACATAATCACTGTCAGTAAAACCCACCAAACTAGAATTTTCACCCTTCTTGTAATATATCCCAAGGCCTCAAGTACCTTGCAAATAACGAAGGATTCTCTTGGTGGCTAACAAATGTAACTATGGGATTTTCCATGTATTTGTTGATTAAACTTACAGAATACAAACTACCTACAATTTGCTTGTAAAGAGTGCTATCAACCTTCTTCCCATCATGATCTTTGTGTAAGTTCATTCCAGACTCAATTGAAGTGCTTACAGAATTACAATCATTCATATGAAATTTATTCAAAATTTCTCCCACATATTTCTTTTGAGAGAGAAAAATTCTATCATCTGATTACATCACTTCTATGCCAAGAAAATTATGCATCAAACCAAAATCAGACATTTCAAATTCATCAACATATAAGCAGACTATGAGAATTTTCCTTCCATCACCAACCTTAACAAACATAGTATTCTCATAAGAGCATTTTTTAAAACCATTCTTAAGGAAATAAGCCTCAATTCGACTATACCAAGCCCTTGAGGCTTGTTTTAGTCCATAAAGGGCTTTCTTCAATTTATAAACTTTATTCTCATTCCCAACTTTAATCTGATAAAAAAAAAAATTCTCATTCCCAACTTTAATATAACCAGGAGGTTGTTCAATAAATACCTACTCTTCCAAATAGCCATGCAAGAACGCTGATTTAACATCTAACTAGAAGATAGGCCAGGAATTTTGCGTTGCTAAAGCAACCACCAACCTGATCCTGTCATGTCTTGCAACTGGAGAAAATACTTCTGTACAATCAACCCCGTACTGTTGCTTGTATCCTTTTACCACCAAGCGTGCTTTATATTTGTCAACTGCACCAATTTTATTTAGCTTTGTCTCGAAGACCCACTTTACACCAATGGTTTTATGCCCCTTAAGAAGATTACACATCTCCCAAGTGTCATTCTTCTCAAAGGAATTGATTTCATCATCCATTGTTTTTCTCCATTTTTCTTCTTTGACATCACTCTCAAAAGTTGTAGGATCACAATCAACAAAACAAAAAACAAAATGAGTAATTGGATTGCTTAACCCAGTTACCTCATAATCTTCCATCGAAGCAAGCCTTGATCTAACTCGACCAATTGGATGGGCTTCTTCTTCATTTACTTCAACAACTAATTTTGAAGTTTTAGTGGTTGTTTGAGTTGTTTTTGATGAGTTTTTGGGCATAATAGGTGCATAAACATGCTCCTGTTCAGCATCATTATTAGCAAGAACTTGATTAGGTTGCTGCCCCTTCCAATCCCAAGTATTTTCTTCATAAAAAACAACATCCCTACTGGTCACAACCTTCTTTGTTAATGGATTAAACAATTTGTATGCTTTAGATGCATCACTTACACCAAAAAAGACACATTTTTCTACCTTGTCATCACGTTTCTTCTTTTTATGATCAGGAATATGAGCATATGCAATGCATCAAAAAATTCTGAAATGATTTACAACTGGTTTTCTCCCGCTCTAAGTGTCTTCTGGTGTCATATTTTGGAAATCAAAGGTTGGACTTCTATTCAAAATATGAATACTCCAATTCACTGCTTATGGCAAAAAAGTCTTTGGAACTCTTCCTCGTGCCAACAAGCTTCTCGCCATATTTAGAATTGTCCTGTTTTTCCTCTTTGATACACCATTCTGCTATGGTGTATAGGCAGCTGTAAGCTCTTTGTGAATGTCATGCTCCATGCAAAATATTTAAAAATTTTTAAGTAATATTCACCACCACGATCTGTACGAAGGATCTTAATGGTTTTTCCAACCTCATTTTCAACCTGAGCTTTGAAGTTCTTACATAAAAAGAAAGCTTCATATTTTTCCTGCAAAAAATAAACCCAATTTTTTCTTGAAAAATCATCAATGAACGTAATTAAATAATTTTTACCTCCATTAGAAGATGGATTTATCGAACCGCATATATCTAAATGCACCAGCTCCAAAACATCCTTTGCTCTCCATGACTTGTTTTTAGGAAATTGAGAACAACGTTGTTTGCCAACAACGTATTCTTCACAAACTTGGGAAGGAACTATTATTTGAGGTGGCTCATCACCATGTTCCCTTTGTTCAGGTGTTTTTAATCCACCAAAGCTCAAGTGGCCATAACGATAGTACCATAACCATGAAGGATCTTTGATTTCAACCATCAAGCTAGCTTGAACAATCTCAATCTTTAATGGAAACAATCTATTGGAACTCATATAAACAACTGCAATAGCACCTCTAACAGGATCATAAATTTCACAAGCACCTTGTTTAATAGTGATAACATAACCTTTTTCTTGTAATTAACTAGCACTTAACAAGTAACTTTTCAGGTTAGGAACATACAACATATTAGAGATTGTTTCCAAATAACCATTCTTTGTTTTTATTTTAATATCACCTTTTCCCATTACTTTCACAGTAAAGAAATCACCAAAACTAACAATAGAGTGAAAACTTTCATCTAAATTTGAAAAAGAAGACTTACTTCCACTCATGTAATTACTGTAGCCTGTATCCACATACCAAATATCTGACTCAGTCTTTCCTCCTTCATGGACCCATCAACAAAGTTTTTGGTTCCTTTTTGTCTTCCACAAAATTTGAATTTTCTACTTTTTCTTTATCAATGGGCAGCCAACCTAGTGTAACATTCAAAAGCATAATAGCCACGCTTATGACATCTAAAACATTCTACCTTAGATTTGTCATGATCTCTTAATTTCCATGCCTTTGCCTTGAATGTCATTATTGGGCTTTAAAATTCTACTTCACTGCTTTTACTTATAGCTATCTCTGTTTCCTTCATTTCCCCTTCCTCTTCCTCGACCTTTACCTCTTCCTCTGAGTCATTGAACAGCATTCATAGAAGCTGCTCAAAGCTTATTCTCTCTTTGTTGAACTGCCCATTTCATTCATGACCAACAAAGAGCCTCGCACCATCAAGAGAGAGGTCATCTATGTCTTTTGACTCTTCAATTGAACAAACAACATAGTTAAATTCTGGTGTCACAGAACACAAAATTTTTTCGACTATGGCAACATCATTCATTTTCTCCATGGCATCTCATCTTATTTGCAATTTCCATAGTTCTCCCAACAAGGCTTGTAACCAACTCACCATCCTTCATTTGCAACACTTCAAAATCCCTCTTCAAGGCTTGAAGCTGTGCACGCTTCACTCTAGAAGTGTAACACCTCAAATTAGACCCTAGTAGTTATTTTAGTTTTGTAGTAAAAGAAAAGTAAAATTTGTATTTTTCCGGAATATAAATGCTAAGTAAGAAAAAGGATAAAGCCGAGATTACTACAAAAGCCAAGGATAAAATGGTAAATTATAAAATGAGGGTCCAAGTATTATAACATACAGCTAAGATAGTGTTAAGTGAAATATGATAAGTTATATTTGCAAATAAAATGAAAATGAAGGACTAAAATGCAAAGGGAAAAAGATTAGATCAAAAAGATGATAAGGCCAAACAAGGTCTTAGAAAAATCCCATTTTGGGTGAGGGTTAGGGCATTTCACGTTTGAGAGAAAAGAAGAGAATGAGAGAAGAAGGAGAAAAAGAAGAAGAGAAGAAGGAAGAAGAGAAGTTCAAGAAACCAGGTATGGAAACTATAATATGAATTTGTAACATCCCGAAATATACCATAGCAGTTTTCGGACTTGTTTAGGGTATATTATAAGTTAAATATGAATTTTCGAAAAATAAAACGAGAGACCCGGAATTAATTCGAGAACCAAGGGTAAAGTGGTAATTTACCACTTGAGGACCCAAAGGTATAAAGCCAAAAAGAGAATATGCCAAAATAGAAATTTAATGTTAGGTGCAAATAGGGAGAGAATGTGACCAAAATGCAAAATGAAAAGTTAACTAAAATGAAGCTATCGAAGGCCAAACATGGCCTTAACTAACAAGGAGATAGATAAAACTGCCCTCATTTTTGGAGAGTAATTAAACCAGAGAGAGAGAGAGAAGAGGAAAAGAGAGTAGTTAAGAAGCAGAGGAAGAGAAGAGAAGAAGAAGATAAGGAGAGAATAGATCAAGCTATAGTATGGAAACCATAAATTCTAAAGTTTTGTATGAATTTCCATGCTTTGATGGTTATTAGTTTGTTCCCAAAAAAACCTAGGGTTTTGTTAGGATTTCTTCCTAACCCTAGAATTCTTAAAAGTAAGCTTGGTAAAACCTTGAATAGGACAAGAAGCACTAGAAATCCTCTCGAGGATGGATTCATAGCTCAAGGGCAAGTAAACGAGTTAGGGTTTAGAACAAACCCTAACTAAACTTTATGTTGGGGTTATGTATGAATCATAACCCATATTAGAGTGGGTTTGAGAGTAATTCATGAAGGATTTTTGAAATAAGAGAAGTATTGAAAGAAAAATTAAGTAAAATTGATGTTATAAGATGAATTTGGAATGGCTTGGAGGTGTTTATGAGTATAAGGTTGATGTGGGTATCCAAAATATAAAAAAAGGAGAAAATATACATTTTGGGCATTTTGGTGAAGTGTACCGTACACCTTGAGCTTGTACTGCACATTGTGTTCCTGTCATTTTGGGCCAAAGGCATTCCAAGACACTTTAGGGGTGTACCGACACACCTCATTATTGTCTCAGCCAAATTTCGCTTCTTATTAAAGTCCGGCACCCTGCCTATTTCATCCGATTTGAGTGATTAAAGTGGTCAATTAAAATAGACTTCAAGGAGAAACAAACATAAAGAAATAGACATCGCCAAATTATGACTCTAAGTGGCCCAAAAATTCACTCAAAATGGGGCCATGTGCAAGCCAATTCTTGCATCATGTTGATCATAGAGTAGTACGACTTGTTTCGGACGTAACTCGAGTTCCGATGCTCCGAATTGGGTGATTCCAGTTTGAATAGAACCCTTAGAACCTTAGCTTTAAATGAGTATAAGGACTTAGTGTCAAAAAATGAAGTTGACATCTTCGGAAAATGAGTAATAGTCCCGAGTGTGTAACCCAGAAATGACTAGTTGGCATGAAAATGCCATAACTTTAATGGATGATCTCGATTAGATTGCTTCAAATTCCAAGCGAAAGTGTATTTCATGTATGGTCAAGAATGATACTATGAGGTAGATCTCATAGACATCATACTTTATAAGTATAAGGAAGTGCTATGCAGACAATAAGAACATGAAAATAAAGAAAATGCAATATGTATGGGACGTGTCCAAGAAATACTTAATATGATAGGCATAAGTCATAAGATATGATAAGATAGGAGAACATGTCATAAGATATGATAGTCTAAAGTACACGAATGATAGGCAAATATGAATATAAGCTTGGAGATGATGTAAACAGGATTGTCATACATAAACGAATATCGTATTGGAACATGATGTAAAATATAGAAAGATAATTTAATGATGTTATTAATGACAGAACACGTAAATGATAGAATATATGATAGACATAATCAAAGAATAAGATGAAACATGCTAGGAACACATGGTAGAAAGGCATAAATGATAAGAACAATAGAGATAAGCAAAAGATGACATGCCAGGAATGAGTAAGTACCAGATAAGAATGATGTGCATATATGAATATATGAATACAAGAGTGCATGTATGCATTCATGATATATGATGTGATAAAACTAAATGAAGAAAAAGATATGAATATATGTATTATAGAGATATATGAAAACCGTGAATAATAAACTACAGATACGGTAATCCAATACAGTAAAGCACGATAAGATATATGCATAAGCAATTTATATAACAATAGCTATTCATGCTTATGAGATGTATAGAAAATGTAATAAAGTCGATTATTCGCTGTAACCCTGAGAGTGATATAGCACTTCATGCAAGCATACGCTGTTTATATTCATAGACAGATATCGAGACCTCTTTGGTTTATGACATAGATCCCGTTGATCGTGGCCCCGCAAGCGGTCACCATTAATAAGATGTAAATCACGCCCTCGTGACAGCGATAAGACCTTCGGGTACGATAAGATATGACATAGGTCATCGGCTCGCATGCTGATGATACCTTCGGTATTAACAGATCACTGTCTGCATGCTGATAGTACTCTACGGCATAATCAGCTATTTTCTCAATCCGCTTCTAAGGTATTTGCGCATATGAAACCAAAAAGGAAATGTATATGAAAAAGTATATAATACGAGCATGATATTAAGCGATACTTTGCTATGCGATGAAAGTATAGACGGTCACAAGAATAAGAAGTACAATATAACTTGATATGAAAATAAGTATATAAACACAAGAAAAGTACAGAAAGTATACAAAAGCACAAAGTATAGGATAGATAGAATAAGAATGTACAAATGTATATGAAGTATAGGAATAGTACAAGATAACAGGAAAGTATACAATAGTACAAGTATGAAAGTGAAGAATGCAATAAATCATAGAACCGAAAGATGAAAAAGACATAGACTAGAGACATGCTATGTAACCTGACAAAGAATAGGAACATTGAAAAGACATATAACAAGCGTGAAAGATGAACACATGACAAGTATAGGAATATGTAAAGTACTCAAAATAGAATACGTAGTGCGTATAAATAAAGGAGATGCCAAAGACATAGAACATGTACGTAAAAGACGATACGCAATAGAAAATAAGATGATAAAGAATTAAAGTTATAGAAATATGTTTAGATTTATAAATGCATATGTATAAGTCATGATGTACGCCATCGTGGTTGTCCATGCTTATGTTCCCACCTGCTGCAAAATCCAAGACGCGCTCAATCCAGAGACAGTGGAGAAGAGGAAACCAGAGTACGAGCTCATCCACATCATCGGCCACTAAGGTCAACACATCAACAAAAATTCATGAAGATTTTTTGATAATGTATAAGTCTTTTGTTTCTTTTGCAAACAATGTAAATGTCAACATTATTAAATATGTACATGGTTAAGTAATCAGATAAGTAATGGACTCCGTGATATGTGTATAGATCGTGATGGACACCACTCCTGGTAATGCTTTGTATATGTGCAAATGATTTTTTGTTATTACAGTAAAATTGCTCTGTACACCAATAGGTACGTGGCCAACTCGACAAAGAACAAGTCAATGAGAGTCCCAATATAGTATGATAAGATCGCGCCTCGACTCGTTCGTATCTCGCCGGTCGGGCCGGATCCTGCAAGGTGATTGCACTTGTATGGATTTGAATAGATTTGTATGGATTTCTAGTATGGAAATCTCACTTTGTCTAAGTAGTGAGAGAAAAATCCTATTAGAAATATTGTTGGTGGGTATAGTTGAGTTTTATGGTTTATAGGTTGTACTTTAGAAGTAAATTTCAGGTGAAAAGGACTAAATTTGGCCATTTCTGCATTCAGTCCGACACCCCTACGCTTAGGCATGGAGCTCCGCCTAGGCGAACTTGAGCCCAAGTTTTCTGAATTTTCTGGTCCGCCAAGGCATATCAATGCTCCACCTAAGCGTACCTGTAAGTTATGTTTTGGTTCCTTTATTCCATTAATTCTAACAATTATCCATTGGATTAATGAGGGCCCTAATAAGTGAATGAAAGAGTTCGTACAAGTATAAAACTTATAAGAAAAATGTTATATACCTCGCTGCCTCGA
The DNA here is from genome assembly GCA_016808115.1 of Tetrastigma voinierianum. Taxonomy (NCBI): domain Eukaryota; kingdom Viridiplantae; phylum Streptophyta; class Magnoliopsida; order Vitales; family Vitaceae; genus Tetrastigma; species Tetrastigma voinierianum. Next base: position 124,810 of record JAEQBH010006691.1, on the reverse strand, counting down.
CGAAGCGTAATTGGTCAAACATTGTTTCTTACCTTCATTTGTTAATGTGTTTAAATGTAGTGTTTTTTTTTTTTTTTTTGAAAGACTGTTTAAATGTAGTGTTATTCCTTGGTTAAGGAATGAAAAGATAAATGTGTAATGAAGGCATATAGAAAAACGTATAAATGTCTAAATAATACAAGAATAAAGATGCATGCGGAAATGATAAGAAAATATCGCATATGATTACTGGATAACAATAGTTATTTGGGGATATGAGATGTATATTGTAAATGAAATAAAAGAAACAGATTGTCTGCTTAGAACCTAGTAGAGGGATAGATGGACATGCCTATTTAGGAGAAAAGGACCGTATCACATCAAGGGTTGGCCTCTTGCTTAGTCATTAAGGCGCCTTCGGCCCTTATAGATGGTCATTGTCTCGTACAATGATAAATAAAGTATTTCAGGCCCTTATACGGTCATTTGCCTCGCATCATGAAAACAAAGATTCTTCGGTTCCATAGTTCATTGTCCATATAATGATTATATCATCTTCGGGTCCTTATAGTCTATATCCACTTCTAAGGTATTTAAGGTGCATGAAATATAAGATAAATGACATGAATATGTAAATGACATGACATGATATGGAAATACAAAAATGAGTAAGAAGCAAAAAATGTAAATGAAAGATGATAAGGAATGAAACATGATAAGACGAATAAGTATGATATATGGTAGCTGATATCTATAAAATGATATGTTCAAAATATGAATAAGCATGTATATGTAAATGAATGTTAAAGTTATATGCAATGTGCCTAAAGTGCGATTTAATTTTATTGGGAGGCCATTCATTACGTATTATTTCCCACTAACCTATAAGCTTAGCACGGGTGTTTCATCTGTGTAGGTACAGGAGAAGCAGGAACTAGAAGCCCGGACAATCCACACCAACAACCAAGGCTAACACACTATTAGGTGCCCACTAAAGACCTTTTGGTCTATTTTTGTATATGTTTTACTTTTGTAAGTGTCGTAAAATTTGTATATGTCAATACTCTCACAGAAGTTTTGAATATATTTTTATAATTCCTCGCTATAAAATATTTCAAGCTTAAATGTTTAATAGTACATGAATGAACAAGTAATGCAGATAAGAAAGAGTAAGATATGATAAGTAAGTGGTATCTATGACGCCCCAAATCCGAGGGTCATTCCCGCTGATAATCCACAACTCGCGAAACTCTCAAGTGATTCTGACGACTCGATACCACATTGTTGTGTCTCATTTATCGGGATCCAAATTTTCATAAAAAAATCGGGCAGAGCTTACTCTGTCTTCTCTTCCGTCTCTCCTCCCCTTCCTTTCTTTATTTGTTTTCCTTTTCTTTTCCCTTTTTTTTTTAAAATTTTTTTGGACACATGGCTCACATTACACCATGTGTCCATGACTCGTTTGGGTTTGTTTCTACCCTAAAACAATTTATTTCTTTTTAATTCAATTTATTTTAACTGAACTTAGCTCAAGCCATTTCTGACTTCCTCGAGATTTCGTAGCACCCTTCCTCTCCAAGTCACCGGGCGACTTATTACCCAGAAAATCGTAAAAAAAATTCCAACTATCTTAGAATTCGATGAAACTTTTTAAATACTAGGGATTTCGCTATATCAATTTAACTGGCGCAGCTCGCTTTCACATCCGGAAGTTCTAGAGAATTTTCTAAGATTTCCTGAACCATTATGACAATTATTATTATTATTTTTCCATTTTTGAAAATTTCTATTTTTCCCGGGTTTTACATTCTTCCCACCTCAACAGAATTTCGTCCTCGAAATTCACACATACTAGCACACACAAACACATGCATATGCAGTAATATTCTAATGCCAAATATTAGACCACACACCTTCCGTCCTCAAACAGGAAAGTGTGGCCCAGACAGGCCCCTGCTCCCACCGATGATCAAACCCGATCCCATAATTCCGAGATCCCCGCCTCCTCGTAGACACCCTGCCTCACAGCCAGTGCTAATGGCAATGGTAGCATGTCATATACCCCGTTTGGCTAGAAGCCCCGACTCGGCCTTGGCCCTGATAGCCGCGGCCCCGTCCTTGAAATCAGACGAAATGTGGTCTTTACTTTCCTAAAGCGAAGAAGATTGATTCTCCTTCCTTGAAGACTAGCGCCAGATCCTTTCTAATCTGGGGGCCGAAAAACAATGACCCGCCACCATCTGGGTCCCTCCTCGAGGGTTGGAGGATCATGTGCCTCGAACCTCTAGAGGTTACTTGACCCCCCCTTGGTTCCCAATTGCACCAGCTTGTGCGATGGTGGCAGCAACCACACCTGCTTGCATAAGGGTAGTAGTCGCAGCAACAACGGCCTCTATGGAGGTCTGTTAGTCCAAAGCCAGTGGTCATGGGTTATTACTCCGCCCACCACCCCAACGTCCTCTTTCTCGGTTAGCCATCTACATGTGTCAGATAGCAATAGAGTTATCAAATTTCTATCTCAATCTAACTAGTATTGCACATGCCAACCACTAGTAGACTTAACATGATGAACTACACTGTTCATCCTTTTTTCCTTAGTGGTGCATAATACCAAACACTAATACACATCAGTTCTCGAACTATCATGTTCGTTTTGTTTTTCGAACCTCTAAGGTTATGTTTTTCTAACCCTAGTGTTCCATATACAATCCACCATGTATATTATTCACACAATATGTTAAGCACAAAACACATAACACCCAACAATGCATGATCTAGACCCATGCCCATCAGCCCTCAATACTCGTGTACCTAGACTCTTGATACCTAGCTGAGACGAGCTAGTATCAGTACCATACTTGTGGATACCCACATTCAAGCTCCCTAGGTAATCGTTTACCTAAGCTCTGATACCAAGCTGTGACAAACTGGTATCAGGATTATGCCCCTTCAGGCCCTAATAATCGCAAACCTTATGCTCTGTTACTAATTAGGGCTATGCCCATTAAGCCTCGGGTAATCACAAACCTAAGCTCTGATACCAAGCTGTCATCCAAGAATTAGAAAATTTCCGGTTTTCAACCAAAATTACCCGTTTTACTCTTTTTCAGAAAAAATTGAATTTTTCCATGGTTTTATAGTATTAGAGCACCCCGTGTTGGGGGCGTCACAAGTTAGATGGTAAAAGAGGCGTGACAAGAAGAGCCTTTAAATGTTTTCTTCAATGAATCCCAAATATCTTTGGATGTATCTTTGCAAAGAATAGTCTCTAAGATGGAAAGATCAATAACTTGAAAGAGATAGTTCTTTGCTCTCAAGTCTTTAAGCTTTTTTGCATCAACTTCAACTTTCTGTGCATCTGTCATAGCTACACCTGTTGGTGGCCCTTGAATCCTAGATTCAACAATTGACCAATACTCTTTCGATCGTAAAAAATTCTCCATGAGCATGCTCCAATGGTCATAGTGACCATCAAAGAGAGGAATAGTCGGCTACACAATCCCTTCAATTGACATCTCTTTTACTACAAATTACAAAAGCTACTGTTTTGGTTCTTTAGGCCTAGTAGGGACTCAAATTATCATATTAATTTTATCGAACACCTCATATGCAGTCAACCATAGAAGACTGGATTGCTATCATTTGATATTGGCTCGGATACCACTGTGAATAATTTTGACAAAAAAAATGGAGATAAAGGATGTCATGCAACTGAAAATTTCTCATATTATTCAGAATATTTTGAGCCTTCAAATAGGCACAATACACAACCGAAATCCCTAAAGAAAAAGTCTCATATCTAACACTTTCTCCATTATCCAACAACTCCTACAAAATAGGCTAACAAACAATAAATGTGCTAACTAAAATAGAAAAAGGTTGAAAGACTCAATGTAGAGTCACACCTCCTAAACTCTATGCCATGACTCATGAAAAAATAAATTCAACAACAAAATAAATTTTGCCAATTGGCTTGGCTTGGTCTTCTTGTTTTAGGGTTTAGTTTAGTTGGTTGATGGGAAGACGAAGGAAAGGATAATACAAGGAAGGAGAATTGTGAAGATTGGGTTCGAATACAGAGAGCAAGAGAATGTGACTAAGCATTTGGAAGTAGTAGGCGTGGTTTTCGCATACAGTAAAGAGGAAGATGAGGAGTCACCAAAAATAGCATGGTTGTAGATACATCGATAACATGAGGATAGAATAGGTAAAAAAAAATGGAAGAAAAAAGGCTCGAAAATCGAGACAACTCACTCAGAAAAATGGCATTAGGGTCTTGTGACTTGGTGCGGATCATTCATGGGCTTGGCTTAGTCTTCTTGTTTTAGGGGCTTAGTTTAGTTAGTTGATGGAAAGACGAAGAAAAGGATGATACGGGAAAGGAGAATCGTGATGGTTGGGTTCGAATTCAGAGAGCAAGAGAATGTGACTCAGCATTTGGAGGCTCATCAAGAGGATAATATAGGTAAAAAAAAGTGGACGAAAAAAGGCTTGAAAATCGAGGCAACTCACTCTTTTATATATAGGAAATAGGGTAAATTATGTTTTAGGGCATTGAAGGGAAAGTTATTAAAAAGTGGGTACCCAATAGTTTTGGCTTTCGGTTTAGGTGCTTTTTGGGGAAAAAAAATTTGGTTTTTGGATAACCTAAAAAGTATACATAAGATAGAGACAAAATTACCCTCCTTTCAACTGGGGCCCACTATCATGTGGAATTCCACTAAGGTGATATTTGTTTTTGCCAATCCTAAATATAATTTTTTGAGAACTATCAAGATAGTCTTAATAGCGTTAAATTAAGTTGTTTGTTTTTTAACGTTGGAAGTAGTGAGTAGGGATCGCGGCCAGGACGGATTATTTCGGGTTACCACGTCTCATTCTTAATAGCGAGGTTTGGTTTAATTTTAATCGGGTTTTTTAACGGGTATGGGTTTATTTTACCGAATGCGAAGCGGGTTGGTATTTATTCTTTGCTGTAAAACCGCGGAAAATTATAAATTTTCAAAAATGGTAAAATATTAATAAAAATAATAAATTATTGAAAGAGGGTTAAGGGAGCGCAGAGTCTACAGATGCCGGATGTGGCTTGATTTGTAGATTAAATTGATGCCATGAAATTTAATGGCCAGAAAAGTTTCGTTGAATTATGAGAGACAGAGAAATTTTAGATTTTCACAGGTCGTAAGTTAGAGTGATTAAGAGGCTAGATTTTATATGAAAATACGGAAGTTAGAATGGCTTAAATTGAGATTCATTTAAAATAAGTGTTGAAAAAAAAATAAAATTGTTTGAGCGGACCGAATAAAGCAATATATTTATGTATAGAAATAATAATAATAATAAAATAAGATTATATTTTAAAAATAATTTTTATTATTTTATTTTACTCTTTTAATATAAATAATAATAATTATTATAATGTTTTTTAATAAATAATTTATAAAAATTCATAATATTTTTATTTTTATGAAAAAATATTAATTTTAATATAATAAAAATAAAAAAACAAATAAAAAAAATTAAAATTAAAAAATAGAAACAAAAAATAAAATATAAGCGAGCGAGTTTAGGAATTTTACCATCTACTGTCGCTTGTTTAATTATTTAAATTAAATGAGTTTGAGAATTGAAAAAAATGTGGCCTTAGGTCGGGATGGAATGATTACATCGAGCCTCTCGTTGTCATTCACAGTAGTGTGTATTGGGCGATGATTGGAGTTTTAACTTTATTTTTGTGGAAGAATGAAACTTCTGAATAGAAAAGAAAGTAAGAATATTTCATTTTACAGTAGGAACTTTTAAAAAAATTTAATGATAAGTCGTGAAAATTTAAAAAAGCAAATAGTTTAATCTTTGAAATTTATTTAGTTTTCAGTGTCGAGTCGAAAAAATAATGTGGCTGAAGTCTTAATTTGGACGGATTCCAAACTTCCCTCCCCTAACCCCCCACCCACACAACCTGCCGTGCATGCACCGCACTAGCTAACACCCAGCCACCTCCAACCCAACTCGTGCAACGCCCACTTTTGACCCCTCAAGCCATTTAAAAAAATTTTAATTTTCTTTTTTTAACTCCCAATTTTTTTAATTAAAATATAATTTTAGTATTATTTATAATTGATATATTTATTAATCTCTAATATAAATATAAATAGTCCAGAATTTGAGTCCTAATAGAAACAATTTATTACATTATACATCAAAAGTTTAGCATTAAAAACATCTATTAAATAAATATTAATATTTTAAAACAATATTTATAAATTTAATTTTTCTTATTTTTTTTAAAATAACTCATATCCATTGAATTTTATCAAAATTTGTATTAAATAAAAATTTTATATTCATAATTTTTTTATATTTATAATTTTCACATTTTGAATCTATTTTTATATTTTTAATTTTTTTAATAATTTTAAAAATTATTAAAATTTTTATAGAATATTAAACATTAATTTTTTTAAAATAAAAATAAAAAACACTATTTACACTTAGTTAAAAATGCCCAAAATAATGACATCAATATTTATTTATTTTAACCCATGGAACCATCACATACCCTTAGTTTATTCGAATTCCGAAATAAATGTTAAGTTAAAACTAATTTTTTTATTTTTTAATAAAGATAATTTTTTTTTAACAACTAAACACTTTAGTTACAATGTAGTAAACTATAGCTAGCGAGACTTGAACCCGAGACCCCTCTTTTTCTTATGTTTTTTGAAACATTAAACTCTTTATCACTTGAGCTAAATATAATAGGCAAATAAAAATAATATGAAAATTATTAATACATTAAAATATATTAGTTTTTAATATAAAAGTACATTCATCTATAATAATTAATAATATAATAAATAAGTAAATTTTAAGATTTTAATAATATTGTATATATAATTTCTTTTCTTTTATGTTCATAATATTTTTATATTTATAGTTTTCATATTAAAACTATTTTTATATTTTTTAAAATTTTTATAAAATATTAAACATAAAATTTTGAAAAAAAAATTACTATTCACAATAGTTAAAAATCACCTGCATAGTAAAAAATAATAACATTATTTTATTTTATCTACATGTAATAATGCTAAATATAAAAGTAACAATTTTAATATCTAAAAGTATCATGATATATGATAATAATATCAATAATATCAATATTTATTGTATTAGTATCGTAAGCTTAGAGTGATAGAGCGTTGGCATTTAAATAGGCAAAACGCGTAGGAAGGGGAGGGGGTCTAAAATTCAAGTTCCATAGTTTGCTATATTGTAAATTTATAATTAAAGTGTTTAACTGTAAAAAAAATATCATTATTATTATTTTAAAAAATAATATAAATATTTTAAATTTATATCTCTTATATCTCTTCAAATATTTTTAAATTAAATTCTTTTAAAAATGATCATTCCTACATTTTTATTGAATGAAATGAAACTTATATTAATAGATTTTTGTATTATTTTTATTTTAAAAATAAAAAATATAGTTTTAACTAGATATTAAATTTATAATTGTACTTTGATGTCGTTATTTTTGGTAATTTTTAATTAGTGTGAATAGTATTTTTGTTTCAAAAAATTAATGTTTAACATTTTATAAAAAATTTATTTTATACAAATCTTGATAAAAATAAATGGATAAGAGCTAATTTTTAAAAAAGAAAATCAACTTTATAAAATATTATTTTAAAATGTTAACATTTACTTATTTATTTAATAGAGATTAATTATTTTAAATATTTTTGACAATGTCATTTACATTTATATAAATATTTTGTTTTATATATGAATTTATAGTCCTTGGTCGAATCTTAGTTCCATTTCCTTTAGATGCCAACCTCTTAACCACTTTAATTTAGGTCTTATTGACTTATAAATAAATATATTTTATATTAATGATTAATAAATATATTAATTATAAATAATACTAAAATTATATTTAAATTTAAGAGCTAAAAAAAGAAAATTATAAATTTTTAAATAACTTGGGGGTCTGGGTGCATGGGCATTGGCCCGAGCTGGGGCCAGGGGCTGAGGGTGGGCTGGGTCTGGTGCGGGGCGTGCACAGCTGGATGGGGGTGGAAGGCAGAGAGAGGGACAGTTTGGGATCAGTCCAAAAGAGGATTTAGTGGAATTCCATGGGGCAGTGGGCCCATAGAAAAGGAAGGCATTTTTGCCTCCACCTTATGTTCACTATTTAGGTTACCCAAAAAGGATATTTTTTTCCCAAAACGCACCTAACAAACTTTTGAGTACCATTGTTTAATAACTTTCCCTTTTAGTGCCCTAAAACATAATTTACCCTAGGATATATATATATACACATATATATAAATGAAATGCAGTGGTGCAGCGAAAGCCATGTGGGATACCTTAAAAAACTCTGGAAGCGTATCTAATCTCCCCCGCCAAGCCGACATTTCAGTTAGTGAAGTGTAATATAAATGTGAGCATGGAAACTGCTTGTCCGGTTGCCACATTCAAACTGCCTCCTTGCCTCTTCCTCCCAAGTATCAAAAGCGGTACCACTAGTTCCCGATTTTTACACTCCCACCTACGAAGCAAACAGCTTGAGTTTCAGAATCACGGCTTTTCGTCTCAATTTATATTCAGATGTAGTTCCTCTAGAAAATTCTTGATTTCCCCATGTGAACACGAAAAATTGAAGTATGAACAGCAACTGTTGGATAATTTGCCGAAGAGGGATGTCAACTCTTGGTCCGCTCTCATTGTTGCCTATTGTCGACGCGGGAATTTTGCCCAAGCATTTCATTTGTTCCAGATAATGGTGGGTGCAGGATTGCAGCCCAGTGGTTTTGCGTTAGCCAGTTTGATCAAGGTGAGTTCTAGTTTGGGGGAAATTGGATGCAAACAGCTCCATGGCCGGTCTGTCCGAACCGGTTTTGGATTAGATTCTGGAGTAAGGGCAGCCTTGATAATCACGTACTCCCGTTGTGGTGGGTTGGATGACGCCCAGAGGGTTTTTGAAGAGACCTCTGTTCTTGCTCTTGATATCCTCTTGTGGAATTCAATTATGGCAGCCTACATCTTCCATGGGTGTTGGGTTCAGGTTCTCCGTCTGTTCTGCAAAATGGTTTCAGTTGGGGTGGTTGCACCCACAGAGCTCACCTATGTTAGTGTTGTCAATGCTTGTGGTTCTGCCGGTGAGGAAAAGTATGGAGCAATGGTTCATGGCAGGATAGTCAAAGATGGACTTGAAGCTACTAATATATGGAATTCTCTTGTTACCTTTTATGGCAAATGTGGGCACTTGCAACATGCAAGCCAATTATTTGAGAGGATTCCCAGGAAGGACGTTGTTTCATGGAATGCAATGATTGCGGCCAATGAACAAAGAGTAGAAGGGGAAAATGCTGTAGGTCTATTCCGTAGGATGCTCAAAGTCGAACCACGCGTTCAACCCAATCGTGTCACTTTTCTTAGTTTGCTTGGTGCTGTTTCTGGGCTTTCATATTTAAATTGGGGAAGAGAAATTCATGCTCATATCATTAGACTCGGCCTTGAAATTGATACCAGCATAGCCAATTCTCTCATAACCTTGTATTCAAGATGCAGGGAAGTTGGCACAGCAAGAGAGATTTTTGAGGGAATGTTGTCAAAGGATGTCATTTCATGGAATTCAATGCTTGCCGGGTATGAGCAGAATGAACAGCAAGGAAGATGTTTTGATATCTTTAAGAGAATGATGCTTTCAGGGATTGAACCAGATTCACACACTCTCACTATTATTCTCAATGCAACTTCTCATGATTCATCTGGGTTTGTATACTGCCGAAGGGGCAAAGAAATTCATGGGTATATTTTGAGGAGAATCACTCCAGGAGGTGTGAGTTTGTCAGTCTCTAATGCAATGCTTAAAATGTATGTAAAATTCAACCTTATAGCAGATGCTGAGAAGATTTTCAAGGGGGTGAAGAATAGAGATTCATATTCCTGGAATGCAATGATGGATGGGTATTCAAGAAATGGCAAGTTTGAGGATGCTGTAATGATTTATTTAGATATTCTTAAGCAAGGTTTCCCATTAGATCATTTGAGCCTCTCAATTCTCCTTACGTCTTGTGGCAGATTGGTTTCCCTCCAACTAGGCAAACAGTTTCACACTGTTGTTGCCAAGCTGTTCTTCGGCCAGGATTGTCCTCACCAGGAATCTCTTTTGTCGATCAACAATGCATTGATTTCCATGTATTCAAAATGTGGAAGCATTAAGATGCTGCCCAAGTGTTTTGAAGACCAGGAAGAAAGGATGTGTTTTCTTGGACAGCTATGATCACAGGTTGTGCACACCATGGAATGGCTATTGAAGCCTTTCAGCTATTCGAGAGAATGAAAACAGAAGGCATCAAGCCCAACAAGGTAACTTTCCTGGCACTACTCATGGCTTGCGCTCATGGAGGCCATGTTCAAGAGGGGAGCTATTATTTTGACTCTATGTTCAATGATTATGGTCTAAGCCCAAGAATTGAACACTATGCATGCATGATTGATTTGTTTGGCCGATTAGGTCAGTTTGATCGTGCGAAAAGCCTTGTTGAGTCTGGAATCACTCTCTTTAAGCCCTATCATGATGATATCTTGAACCTGTGGAAGGTTTTACTTGGGGCATGTCATGCATCTAAGCAGTTGGATCTTGGGGTGGAGGCTGCAACAAAGATTCTTGAATTGGAACCTGAAGATGAAGCTACCTATATTCTTCTAGCAAACCTTTATGCCTCTTCAGGCTTTTGGGAGGATGCAATCAAGGTTAGAAAGGCAATGAGAGATAGAGGGCTAAGGAAGGAAGTTGGGTGCAGCTGGATTGATACTGAAAACAGGAGACATGTCTTTGTGGCAGGAGATGTAATTCATCCTCAGAGAAAAGAGATATATGAAAAGCTGGCACAGTTGAATTTTAGTTGTAGAAGGATGGGCTATGCCCCCATGACAGAGCTTGTGCTTCATGATGTGGATGAGACAGAGAAGGAAGCAATTCTTGGATGTCACAGTGAGAAACTGGCAGTATCTTTTGGACTTTTGAATTGTGGGGTTGGCAATGGTGTAATTAGAGTGATGAAGAACTTGAGGGTGTGTGAGGATTGTCATAGCTGGATGAAATTTGCCTCCCTACTTGAGAAGAAGGAAATACTACTTAGGGATTCACAGCGATTCCATTTGTTCAGGGATGGTAGCTGTTCTTGTGGAGATTATTGGTAGTGAAAAAGGACAAATAATTACAAGAGAAAAACAAATGTATGCAACATACAGTATTCAATTCATCTAGACAACACAAAGTATGCCAATGTATATCTCCCTTTGTGTCTCAATTCATGTACAATATTTCTCTTCTCCATCAATTTTTGAATCTCCATCAATTCATGTACAATACTTCTCTTCCTCATCCTGCATTCAGTTCTGCCCCTCCTCCCACCCAACAATAAAAAGATGTGAATGTGGCTTCAAGATGTTACTGAAAGCACCGTACTGGATATAAATCATTCTATTTTTTAATAATGAACAGGTAACCACCCCTGAGTAGCAACAGATTTCGGATACTGCTTAGCCAAATCCCATATTGGTGAAGCCAGATTCAGAGCTCTCAGTAGTCATCTGGTTCACCGTAGAGGAGCCAATCAGTTTCTCACTAATGGATCTATCACTTGCTAACAGGACACAACATCACATGTTAGTTTCCCTGAGACACATACATGTTTGGTAGTTGAAAGCAGGGCATGTTCTCCCCAGGCCTGGTTGGCCTCATCAAGCCTGATTCTCACTAATCACCCACAAAATCCTGCTCTGTCAATGTCAACAGGAAAAAAAGACAATTGAGTGGATGACAAATCATATACGCTATTATAAAAGCAATGAACAAGAACTAAAATAGCTAATCAGCGATTAGCATCCACATGAATAGGAAATTCTCAAAAGAGAAATGAGCGCCCCAAATGAATAATAGCCAGAGTGATCGATGGAGCAGCAACAGGGGATGGAAGCAGTCAAATTGCTTAGGTGGAGGAGAGAAATGGAATAATGCCAAAGCATCATATTCCGGGAAGGATTCAGAAAATAATGTTAGGTATATATGGTAACAAACAACATTTTAGATAGGTATAAGGAGAAAGAACGTGGATTAATTCCCAGCAGCCAACCTTTCTAATGACATTTACATCCAGCGATCCTCCACCCTCCTGTAGCTTTTGTTGCTTTGTTGGCCCACTTATTTCTTCTGACCCTACAAGACCAACTCATTAGTGCTTTCATGGCCCCCACCCCCTTCCACTTACAATAATACTTCCTCTCCCAGTTTAACCTTATTTCTTTTTGAAGCTAGGAAAGCGTGACGAGGAAACTTTATTTTCCAACACCCACCAAGTGCTTGGCAGCAACTTGAAGATAAAATGACCTCTACTGACCTCAAAGCATCTTTCCTCGTGTAAAAGTAAACAAAACAACCCTTTACAATATTCGTTACAGTCAATTTCTCATCACGGTAGCCCGCTACAGAAGATACCATTCTGATTAGCGACCATATGACTGGGTATAATTTTCCTTTTTATTTTTATTTTTTTTATTTAATAATGTCTGAAATGTTTATTTTAATTTAAGAAAATAAGTGAGTCAAAATGGAAGTGGGACTTGAACATGGCACCCCTCCCTTCTTAGATGTTCAATCCTTTTTAATTTTGAACGCTTTTTCAATTGAAATAGACATGTAAACAAAAGTTACTATTAAAGAAAAATAAGTATATTTTTAGTTCACAGTATAAGTCAAATAAGCACTTCAATTTTTTTTTCTATGGTTAAAATAAATAAATATTAAATTAAAAATAGTTAGCAAATTAAAGAAAAAGTATAAAGAAGTCGACAATTTAAAATATATATATATATATATATATATATATATATATATGTTTTATAAATATTTTCTTCTTCTTGATTTTAAAAATAATAACTTAAAATAATATTTTTTTGAAGAGAAAAATAATTTTATTAATTAAAACTAGCGATATATTCGCCAACCAGCATGTCAGAAATCATTTAAAAGCCAAAATGGAAGATGAAGCAACGTTGTGGTTAATAGTATAATGAATAAGCTTTGAAATTTATCGTTTGATAGTTGAATATACGTATTTAAAATTCTTATTGTAAGCTAGAATATATATGAGCAGTTCTGCGGCGTATAAGAAGCCTTGATCTTACGTATATTAGAAGATCGCGCCCAGCGATACTTTGAAGAAGCGCTTTAGGAGGTTCATCTTTAAGGTTTCCTACGGAAGAAGACTTGTCATAAATACGCAGTGGTCGACCTCTTTCAATTTGTGTGATCGTTGATTTGATTTTTATCATTTCATCATTATATATTTTGTTTATCTTAGAACTATAACTACTTCGAATAAGCGTCGTATTTCACGATGTAATGACGAAGCAATCTGTAAGACGATGTAATGTGAGTAACGTATAATATAAAAATGGCGATGTATGTATTTTGTCTGCAGTAATGATTAAATCATGAAAAAAGCGAATAAATCTTGGTCATGTATAATATGGGTTTATTGAGAAAGAAAACGATTGAAAAAGGTGGAAATGTGATTTTATGTAAAAAATGACAAAAAAATCATACTCCCTTACCTAAGAAAATGATGTTAATAGGGAAAAAGTTAAGATAAAACAAGCCTAGGGTTTGAGGCTATAAAACAAAAGTAACTTAAAAACAATTAACACACAGAGAGATTCCCCTAGTTCTTTTTTTTTAAAAGCAAGATTCCCCTAGTTAAGTTTAAACGAGAATGGGTAAAATCATGGGGCCTATGATGGGTATTTTGTGAATGGCTTAAAAGAAAATTTCACCACCGTAATAAGTTCAGAACCGCCTTTGGTTGATGGATTGAAACATTATAATTATTGTCAACTTCCATCCACGTGACTTGACCATCGTGTTCAATTATTAATGTTAGCATTTATTAGAATTTGGAAATCATAATAAAAAACAAAAATCAATTATGGTGCAATAATTATGGGTTAGGAGAAGGAAACAATTTCTGAAATCATGGCTTTAGCTGTATGATTTTTGGAAACTGGATTGTCTGGTTTCTTTTGTATATAATTAAGAGCATCTCCTTAAAAAAAAATCTCCATTTTTTTATTTTAAATTAACACTTTTTTTTTATATTTAGAAATGATGAAATCCATATTTTATAGACCCAACTCTAAAAAATAATATCTATTTTTGACTTCAAATCATTATTCATTCTTCAAACATTCATTTTTAAAAATTAGAATATTTTAAGAATATGATATATGAAATAATTTTATTTATATTTAAATATAAATATAAAATTATATTAAATAAATAAAATTGTAATAAATAGAAATATATTAAAAACCTAAAATGTATTTTAAACTAATAAATATTATATTATAGAGCATCATATTATATTAGAAAATAAAGCAACATTAATAAAAGCTATATACTAAAAATACATTAACCAAATGATAAAGATACAATATAAAAACTAATAAGGTGGTAAATTAGGTCCATAATTTTCACCATCATATTCATTACAATTACTAAAATTACCATCACTAGGACCACTTGATCCACTTTGTTGGGATTTATGAGTCATATTTTCAATAATCTCCATTTTTTCGTGTATAATCTGGCTTAAATGGGTAGGAAATTGAGTTAAGATTTTTTTCCATAATTTATTTTTCTTGTCTTTCACGTTCCAATTCATATTTGTTGCGTTTATTTTCAACTTGTAGCATCTTCAATTGGTAATGTTTTCTCCGATTCCTTGGTCATTTCGACAAGTTATTGGGAGAAATAAGTGTTTCATGATATTATATCAGCGTGTATAATATGATTATAGAAGATGAATATGACTCATTAGAGCGTTGTTGATTTGAAGTGTGATATATACATTCGGAAGTTGATATGATAGTAGATAAAACAGAACAATTTCAACGTTCTTTACTCGCCATAAGCGAATTAAAGATAAGAAAGCTCATTATGCACTTCGAAATACATTAATTGAGCATTTATAGGAAAGACATAGTAACAATGTTTCTTATAGTTGATGTATTAGTTTAAGTAAATGACGTGCAAAACATCATGTGATATAATTTCTATGTTATTTTTTTTCTTCAATTTGAATTTGTATTTTTTTCTAAGAAATTATTGCATTAATTAATTAAAATATTAATGTTTTATTATCCAATTCCATCCAACAATCTTTATTTTCAATATAAATGAAAATAATAAAATGTATTTATATCATTGTCAAAAAAATAATTTTAATAAAAAAAAATTAAATAATTTTAAGAAAAAATTTAAATTATTAAAATAAATTAATACTACAAAATCAATATATTAAAATCATTTTATTATATGTGAAAAATTAATTCAATATTAATAAATAATAAATAATAAATGTAAGTATATGAAAAATAAAAATATGTTATAAAAATATAATTGAAATTATTATTTTGGCTGTGCCAAATAATAAAATAATGAAAAGAATAGTAGTATAATAATAAAATAGCTAGGATAATAGTAACACATTAAGATGTGGGTTAATCGTACATATATTTAGATATGTGAATAGTGAATACAAGTTCATGTACCACATTTTAAAAATCAAAATATAGAACTTTTGAAGCATGATTTTTGCTCCAAAATCTCTATATATAAAGAGATAGAGTAAAAAATAAAGCTCTTTTGGATGCTCTAAAAAGTGTTTCATAAATCAATTTAATAATTTAAACGTCTTCATTCTATTTTAAAGACTTTTTCTTTTAACATATCATTAAAAGTTTATATTTTTTATAATCTAAAAATGGAAATAGTACAAGCTTCAATACTAAAGGTATTTAAGTGATTTTTTCTAGATTAAATCTATTTAAAAACGGGGTGTATAGTTCTATTGATGTGAAATTCAATGAACTGCCTATATATTTTTAAGAACATGATTTAATATCTAGGCTGCACAAATTTATATTAAATTTTAATGAGGTCAATCATTTCTACTTTTATGTATTATTCTACCAATCCACCAACATTATAAAAAAGATAGTACATTATGATTATGATAGACAAGAAATAAATATATAGAGGTTGAAATATCATTTCTCTCTCAATTATTTGTGTTTATATCTTGAAACATGGTCACACCACCATACAATGTCTCTGATTATACATATTTGTTTCCACTATATACCATTTTTTGGAAAATGTCTCAAAAAAGTTTATACTTATATAGCACAAAAAACATTCTTCTAGACAAGCAACTTTCACAAGATTAGATAAATCCTATGTCAAGATTGAGGATTAACTTTGATATCATTTATAACAATCTATATCCTAGTACGTAAATATTGTTACTTAAAGTTAAAAGGAACTTATATTTTTGTAGCACCAAAAGTTGTCCCTCATCAAATAATAGTCTTCTCTCACTCTTTCTGTGTACAAACATGATGTTTTCAAAGGATCAAATAAACAAATACCTCTCATAGAGTCAAATTAATAAATTCTCACATTAAGATTAGAGATCGATTCTAAAATACCATTCATAATACCTTGCATCTAACTATGTAGGCATTGTCTATTTTATACCTAAAAGAGCTCCCATAAATTTATTTTTTTTTGAACGGAGAATAATTTTATTGATTCAAACTAGCAATATGTCCAATATAAACAAAGAATTAAATTCGTTAAAAACTCTAAAGGATGATGCAAAATTCAGGTTAATAAGCGCTGATGAATGAAGCAAAAATGCCATATTTTGATACTTTATATTCAGAATACATATGAATCCCCAGTTAGCGTATTGATAGTATGATTTCAACGATATCTTGATCGAATCGATTTCTGGGTTTGAATCACTCGCGCGTGAAAAATGTCGTAGCAGCAATGAAAGCAAGCTTCTTAGTACTAGGACTGCGCAAACAGCGCGCCGCGTAAGATGATAGTGAAACAAGTAGCATAAGACGATGACAAAAATACAAAAAAACAAAGTAAAAATCCATATTTTTGCGGAAGAACCATTTTATTGAAAAAAAAAATGACAGAAAAGAGATAAAAAAGAGATGTAGATGGGTGATTTCAGACCAAGAATGACAAAAAAATCACCCTTCCTTGCTTAAAGAAAATGAACTAGAAAGACCAAGATAAATTTTAAAACTATAAAATGAGCTCTCATAAATTTAAAACACATATATAAATTTAAGATGAGCTTATATTATATAACATTAAGAACTTTCTCTTTTACTCTCTTTAATGCCTTTCATGGGGTCAAATGAACCCTTATACTTGGTGGGATCAAGCCCAATTAATGACTGCATAGCGATCATGGTTGTTGATGAATAAAAGGGAAAAATCCAATCACTGTGATTCCTTTTTCTTTTCCAATAGAATTTTCCATTTTTCTTACTAATTGAAACCCACCTACCTGATTCATTTGGCCTTTGGGGCATCAGCAAGACGACGTGAACCTGCAAGAAAAAGAGAAAAGGGATACGGTAGCGGTGTGCGCCGCATCTCTGATGCTTAAGTTAGCCAAAAAGATGGAGAAGATCAGGAAGCCAATTAGTGTAAACAGAATTGCACACCTTTTTTATGTGGGGGGTTTTTCGTTTCTACTTGAATTTCTTCTTGATTTTTGGAAAGATAATCCTGTTATGTCAGCGGTAGAATCTCTCCTTTCTTATCAGTGACCAATTCTATGTTTTTTTTAGGGATAATATCACCGATAAAATTTGACTTTCCTTATCAAAGACCCATTCCCTTATTTAGGATTATCGTTTTGAGACGTAGTGAATTAAGAGATCCTTGGATGAATATCTTGTAGACAGCAGTACGACCAGCTGGGGAACTTGGGGCTTTAGAAGGGGTGAGGATTTTTCCTGTCTAAGCTACCCCCGCATGATTTTGAGGTAACAAGTTGTTTTGGGCCCTGTTGGGTTTGGATCGAGCTGATGGGCACGTGCGGCGCTAGGCTGATGGATAGTCGATTTGGGCCCAAAGCCATGAGTACTCCTGGTCTCCTATTTTTTCTGTCTAGAACATCATGGTCTTCTAGGCGGGGAAAATATTTGTTTGTTAGGCCCCATTGTATGGGAAATTAGAAGTGATTAATGTGAATTAGTCCCGAGGCACATGTTACTAGGAAATATTGTGTTCCCAATGATGCATTTACTGTGCCTTAGGGACTAACCCCTATATATATGATGAAGAGGTTAGCGAAATTTATAAGATTCCTAACGGATTTGTCTTCCGTTAGCTCATCCCCCTACTAAGAGTTCCTCTATGGGACAATGAAGATGGATAAATGATGGGTGGAGATTTCCAAAAGCCACTGCAACTACTTCTTAGCTTATGGATATAAATCACGTTTAAAACTGACGTCTGTGTCAACCCATCGGATGCCCCATATGGGAGGGCTACCTACATGATATCACCTTTTTAAAACTCTTCGCGTTGGGCCTTGCGCCAAATCGGCTGGAAGTTGTACCCCCTTTAGTAGTGTCCTTGACGGTCGAGGTGCGAAGTTGAGAGAAGGGGGAAATTTCAAGTGGGTTAATGCAGATTATTTTTCTGTCCTTGATTTTCCCCTCTTCCTCTTCGTCCTTTTTTATCTTGGCCTTTTATGTTTTTACTTTTAGCCTTTTTTGATTCTCCTTTTTTGATTGTAAGCAGCCTAGTACATTTGTTTGGATATTCTTGTAAGGGATCCACCAAGGTTGTTTGGATATGTTTGTCTTGGTTGCAATGTAACTATTTGGCATACTTTAATAAAATTGGATTTTTGGACATACCGTTGCGTTGAATTTTAATTTCCCATTATGTTTTCATGTCTGGCCTAGAGGAGCCGATTACCTAAAGGGGACTCCTGAGAAGTCGTTATCAGTTCATGGAGATGATTTGCATTACCTGGATGAGGCTATCATTTGAGTACATACTTGGTTGTGATCCACAAGCCGCACGATGAACAAGCCTAGGGGCTTTCCAGCCCGATGAGTGCAAACACTCATCCTTATACCGCCATTTGATCATGTTTTGTTTATTTCATCTAGTAATAAGTGCATTTTATCGTTATATCGATGCTACGATTTTTATACATTTCGAATTGAAAACGGTGGCATTTGGAAGCTGTGTGGAGATTTGAGGATAGCTTAGCCTCAACGTCGTGACGTTGAGGTCGTATGACATGCAGCCTACATCAGCCAGCGTCAGCGACATACATTGGCGTCTCGGGGACTCATCGAATTTTAGATATAACAAAAGGAATGAAAAAGAACGGGGAGAGAAGGGGGCATGAGACGGAGAAGACGACACAGGAAGATTCGAGAGATCGTGTAATCCTTGTACTTGTATTTTCTTTCTCGAACTCCTATTGATTAAAATCAAATGATTGTAATGATCAAAATGATGTTCTAACTTTATTTCTAGGGTTTTGCTGTACTCTTATTATATTCATATGGATTAGTTTTAGTCGAGTTTATTCAGTATATCTATAGATTTGATATCGACTTGCTCTATTTCCTGTTAATTACCTACATGGTGGTGTTTGGCCAACACCAACTTTCTTTTTCCGAGAATCTAAGATTGAGAGATAAAGGTTCCCGGGGATCCAGGTAGAGTGACATTCGGTCGATTAGAGAGTAGAGATCTCCCGGTTCCGAATGTGGCGATTAGGGTTTAACCATTTAAGCGTCTTAGAGTCGAGGGGTGAAGCAGAGATGAGATCAACCCTACTAGCGAGATAGGTGAATATACCTTGAGAGAGGATATCTCATAGGCACGATCAACCCGCCAGTGTACATCTGTTAATATACTGAATAACAAATTTTACATAGATGATAATCAGATTTGAATATAGCGAGGGAAAGGCAAAACCACTGGATTTCGATAATTGAGCGACAACTCGTTTAGGATTAAAGTGTCATTATATTAGCGATAATTCACTTAAGTTTGAGATCGGATAATACTTTAGAGTCGATTCGATTATTCAACACACTTCTCTCTTCATTAGAGCGACACTTGACTAACCATATTACGTAAACTCGACGTGTATACTTGGCGTCTGACCTCGTTTATACTAATTTACACATTTATACAAAGCCCGTCAAGTTTTTGGAGCCGTTGCTGGGGAGAAGTTTTGTGTTGATATTGACAATAGCGCAGTTAGATATTATTCTGGAAATATACATATTTTTTTATATTTTATTTTGGTGACACAAGTGCTTGTAATTTGGTCTATATGTTTGTGCGTGTGATTGCAGTGAAGGTTACTATGTGTGTATGCAAAGGCGAGTCAGTTAAAAATGCCAGTTTCGATCTGAACTAGAAAAGAACCTTACCTTGTCACCTTGAGAGAACAAAGAGAAGCACACTAAAGAGATCTAGCAGTCATGCAAAACAATGAAGGGCAAGATCAAGGCCAAGAGCAAAACGAGTCGCAAGGGGGTTAGAATGGGAATAATGGTAGGAATTATGCCCCTAAGTGGGACTATACGCGAATGGTTGTTTATGTTGCTAGAGGAGTTTGCCTTACCACCTACGGTTGTTCAGTCTGTTATCCGAAGACCACCTATTCAAGCGAGCAATTTTAGTGAGAAAACGGTAACCATCGCGAATGCTTGAACATTCGAGTTCCATGGTCTGCAAGTGAGGAACTTGGGAACATGCATTTGACAAACTTCATTGAAGTATGCGACACCATCAAATACAATGGAGTGACAGAAGAAGCACTAAGATTGAGATTGTTCCCGCTCTCATTGGGTGATAGAGCTAAACATTGGTTTACAAGCCAACCACTAGATTCCATTATCTCATGGAATGGTTTGATGAAGAAATTCCTGACCAAGTTTTTTCTGCCCTCAAAAATTGCACAGCTGGTGCAAGAGATTAACACATTTAAACAATTGGAGGGGGAGAACTTAGTTGAGGCTTGGGAGAGATTCCATGAACTATTACGGAGGTGCCCACATCATAGGCTGACTAGATGGATGCAAGTCCACTCCTTTTACAACGGTTTGAGTGACTCTACTAGAACAGTAATAGATGCCTTAGAAGGGGGCGCATTGATGAAAAAGACTATAGATCAAGCGTATGGAATCCTAGAGGATATGACCTCTTTTAATACCCCAACTTGGTGCTTTAGAGATAGGATGATGATGAGAAGGCGGGGAGGTGCGGATCACAGCGGTGTGAAGCGATTTTGGCCCAGGTAAATCATGTTGCAACTCACCCAGCTTGATTACAAAGCGTGAGCATTGTAAATGCTATTCGGACTAATCCTTGGGAGATGAGTCATGTGGAGGGACAAGACTGCAACTCTGAGAATGCGATTGGGCGGATAATTAGAACATGCACGGATGGGTGTCGAGATTTAACTAGAATCAACAATAGGTTCGATTATGGGGTGGCACCTATCGGAATAGAAACCCGAAACCGGGACGAGGATGGAGGAACAATCGGAACAATCGAGCAATCGGAAGCTATAAATGGAGGAGCATTCGAATAGCATGCCACCTTCCCCGAGTTAGTAAGTGCTAGTAGAAAAAACTAGATTTAGAAGAAACTGATGGCTTAAATGCTTCCCTTGCATCCCTTTATGGAGATGAAACAGGCGAATTTGTAGAATCGATCGACTTGACTAAATAACCGAGTAAACACAGGTTGAAGCTTGGAGGTGCAAATGGGCTAAATTGTAACACCCCAAATTATACCCTAACAGTTTTATAACATGTTTAGGGTATAATAAAAGTAAAGTATATTTTTCCGGAATAAAATAAAGATAAAAATAAAATAAGCAAGAACTTGGAATTAATACAAAAGTTAAGGGTAAATTAATAATTTACCAATTCAGGACCCAAGGGTCATAATTTAATAAGTTCATATGCCAAAGTAGGAATATGCATAAGTTAAATTAAGAATAATAGAGAAGATGAGTGGCTATTGTAAAAATATGTAAGTGATTGCAAATATTAGAAGAGTTGGAGGGATAAAGTGAAATAAAAGGGGGATAAGATCATACTAAGGATAAGGCCAGAACAAATGTCTCATTTGAGTGCTTTGAATGAAAGAAAAAGGCAAAAAGCGGATAAGAGAGAGAAGAGAAGAGAAGGGAAGAAGAAGAAGAAGAAAAAGAAAAAGAAGAGAAGAGAAGAAAGAAGGAAGGGAAAAAGAAGATCATAGGTATGGATTCTAGTATGGAACAATACGGTATTTGTCTAGTTTTGGTATAGAAAGTATGAATCGTGGTTTGGAACCCGCCATATTTAGGTATGGTTGGGTTTGGAGGCTCCCGAACTCTGTTTCTTTATTAGGGTTGAGTTGAGGAAAATTTCCCAAGGCTCGTATATATATGTGTTTTGGGAAGGTCCTGGATTTACTGATTGAGCCAGAGAAAATTTCCCTATTTTTGATCATACTCATTAGTCGGACCTTAGAACTGATTTTTGGGTAAGAAATAAAGGGAATTTGGAAGTGAGTCCTTCTGGTAAATTGTAGCCACATCAATGAAATTGATGTTAGGCTTTTGAATTTCTCAATTAGGACCTCTTTAGACTAAGTTATGGTCCTTTTACTTTGAGCAGTACAGCTCGGCCAGTTCAGCTCGACTGGGTTTGACTACGTGTGACCTCCAACTTCGAAAGGTTATAACTTCTTCGGCTGAACTTCGTTTCGGGTGTTCTTAGACTCTATGGAAATCCCATTGAGTCAAAAATCCATTCATGTGCATGTTGAGGACATTAGGTGAGCTCGGCCAGGTCAGATCAACTCGGCCCGGGTCGAGGTTAAGCTTAGCTGAGTGGTCGAGATCGAGTTGGGTTTGACTACGTGTGACCTCGACGGAAGGTCATAGCTAACTGTCGAACTCCGTTTCGGGTGTTCTTGGAATCTATGGAAAGCCCATTGAGTCAAGAATCCATTCATATGCCTGTGGAGGACATTAGGTGGGCTCGGCCAGGTCAGATCAGCTCGGCCAAGTTAGGTGAGCTCGGCTGGGTTTGACTACGTGTGACCTCCAACTTCGGAAGGTCATAAATTTTTCGTCTGAACTCCGTTTTGGGTGTTCTTGGACTCTTTGGAAAGCCCATTGAGTCAAGAATCAATCCATATATAGCTTGATAAAATTGGAACTCATATTAGTTCCATAAATCATGAAAAATAGTAGGCCCTGCAGGTAACCATAGTTATTCATATTATGAACTCCTATTATGAACTCATAAATAGCTCATAAGCATACATGGTAATTATAGTTATTCATGCATATAATGAAATATGAAAAATGCAAAGATACGAATAAATGATTGTATATATATCACATATGATTACTGAATGACAATAATTATTCGGGAATATGAGATATATACTGAGCATAAAATCTGCTGTGGATTGATCTACTTGGGAGCACGGTAGAGATAGATGGGCATGCCTATTAGGGAAAAACAAATTACGCAACATACGGTATAGTTGGCCGTTTTTCGTCATTGCGGCGCCTTGTATATAGATGGTCATTGACATGATTATACTTGTTGCCTTGGCATATAGATGGTCATTGTCTCCCATGATAGCAGTGCCTTCGGGCCTTATAGACCACTATTTGTGCGATTAAGGTACAATGCCTTAGAGCCCTTATAGTTTGCTTATCCACTTCTAAGGTTTGCAGATATAAAACATAAAAGAAAATGACAAGTATATCACGAATGAAATGTATGAATATATGACGTGATATGAGAAGCGTAGCAGCTGTATCACGATGATAATTATCTGATTACAGAACAAGCGATCAAAGTACCATATGACATGAAAATTATATGAAATATGATAGAAATGAACTTATTTATGAAAAAGTATATATGAGAAATGATAAGTATATGTAAATGTTATATGTGTTATAAGTATATGCATTTGTATAGAGTGTGAGTGACCCTTTGTAGAGGTCGTCCATGTATTAATTCCCACTAAGCGTAGAAACTGGCAGTGTTTTCATCCATGCTAGGTGGAAGAGGAAACCAGGAGACTGGGGACAATCCACATCGGTGAGTCATGGTACGCATCACTAGGTGCCCATTGGAAGACCTTTTGAGTACATTTTGTATATGTAATTTTGTTTTATTTGTAAATATTACCTTAAATATTGTAAATGTTGAACACTTCCATATATGGAGCTTGTATATATTTTGTAATCCGCTGCTACAGGATATAATACAAGTTAAATGTTTAACATTACATGAATGAACAAGCTTAAAGGCTATAAGTTTATAAGTTTATAGAAAAAAAAAAATTGACACCCTCACTTAACACCGTGCACCGAGTTGGGGGCGTCACAATTTAGTGGTATCAGAGTATCCCGGATTCTGTTCGGACCCGCTAATCGGGTCAGATCGAAGAAGGGGTGTTACAATTTAGTGGTATCAAAGCATCTCGGATTCGGTTCGGACCCTCCAATCGGGTTGGATCAAATAAGGAGTGGTATTACACAAATAGCCAATACGACTAAGAACCTTGAGTTCTTTGCCAGCAATTGGTCGCTTAGAGAAGGTGAAGGAAGGAATATTGCAAGCAATAACTGCGAGAAGTGGAAGGGGAGTAGTTGCAGGTTACGATGATAGTAAAGAAACAAGAGCCGGTTAGACGGTCGGAAGCGGTGAATCTGAGAGAAGAGGGGATCAACCCTAACTAAGCAATTCCAATGGGATGCACCCAAAAGTAGTGAAAGGGGATAAGCCATTGGCAAGAGACCCACCTCCACTTGTTCCCTATCCTCAGAGACTAAAGAAGGGTAAGTTAGAGAAGCAGTTTGCAAAGTTTCTCGATATCTTCAAGAAATTTCACATCAATACACCCTTTATGGATGCACTTGAGAACATGCCAAGGTACGTGAAGTTCAAGAAAAAGATCTTGGCATATAAGAAGAAATTAGGTGAGTATGAGATTATCGCTCTAACTGAGGAGTGTAGTGCAATCCTTCAAAAGAATCCCCCACCTAAACTTAAAGACCTGGCAGTTTTGCTATACCATTCTCAATAGGAAACTCAGTAGTGGGTAAAGCCCTTTGCGACTTAGGAGCAAGCATCAATTTGATGCCGCTCTCAATGTTTAAAAGGTTGAAGTTGGGAGAAGCAAAGTCGATGGCAATAAGTTTGCAATTGGCTGACAGGTCATACCAACACCCACGAGGTGTAATTGAAAACGTCCTAGTGAAAGTGGATAAGTTCCTCTTCCCAGCAGACTTTGTCATCTTAGACATGGAAGAAGATGATAAGGTTCCCATCCTACTTGGTAGACCCTTCTTGGCTACGGTTTAAGCTCAAATTAACCTGCAAGAGGGTGAGCTTAAATTAAGAGTTCAAGGAGATGAGATCACGTTCCATGTATTCCAAGTTACGAACCTAATGACGATATCCAGGAATGTCACCCCAAAGAGATCATGCAGAGCGACGTGGTAAACTGCAAGGATAAGCTCAATGCGACATAGAAAGAAACCAAGAGAGTTAAGAGTGAGGAAGACAAGATATTCCATCCTCCATGAGCAGTGCATTGGAGCACTATGGAGTTTTGTTAGAAATTCTAGTCTCTTTAAAGACCGACATTGAGATTTAGGGAAGTCGAGCTAACAACGACAAAAGCGCTACTTGGAGGTAGCGAAGCATTTTCAAATTTTTTTCATTCATTAGTGTAGCTTTGCATATGTTTGTTTATTTTAGATATGAAAATTTTCTTGAAGACTGCAACTTATGCGTGTCGTTCTGTTCTCAAGCTCCGAGATCGAAGCGACAACAGAGAGGTAGCTCGGGCCCGATCAGCGGCGGGGTTGGGTAGACGGAACCTCGAGGGGAGTGCTCTTAAACTTAGAAATGTGTTTTTCAAAAAGTTGAGTTTTCTTCTCTATAACGTCACAACGTTGAGTCTCAACGTCGCGATGTTACAGCGTTGCGACATCCCAACGTTGCAATGTTGAGAAAAATGAAATCTCAACTCTCTGTAACGTCACGACATTGGCAACTCAGATTCGAGCAACTCTCGGGAATGTTGCGATGTTGGATTTCAATGTCGCGACGTTGAAAATTACACCTTCTGGAACGTCGCAACGTTGAACGTCGCGATGTTGAAACTATAACCTCTGGAACATCGCGATGTTAGATCCCAACGTTGCGACGTTGACAATTTAACTCTCAGGAACGTTGCAACGTTGGCTCGAATGTTGCGACGTTGCCCTGTTTTTATGAGCATGAATGTTCATATTCTCCCCGTACGCAACATGAACCCTTACTTGTTTGCTCCAATTTTTGCAGGTGCTCCAGCCAACCCCATCCAAGCTCGTCCTAGCCGATCTTAGAAACCCCCAAAGCCCTAAGCACGTTCCTAGATTCGGAAACACTAGTGTCCACCTTCATTTGGAGATCTTTCTTACGGTCTGGGTTTTCGGGTAAGTTTAGGTCTAGATTCAATTTGTATTGAAGTTTTTCTTGGTTGTTTGTGTTAGAGAAGGAACCCTATGCATGGTTGGTGGTTATAGAACCCTTTGCTTTAAGTCAAGAACACCATCTTACTTAGTGCACATTAGGTGTTTGGTCATTTGACTAAGTGAGTTTTTGGTGACTCTATTGGGTAATTCGGTAGAATGGCATCACAATAGGTGTTAGGAGGCCAAGTAGAGAGTGATTCAAGCCTAGAAGATCATCCAACCCCTATTGAGTTTGATGTCAAGAAAAAAGCAGAAATTGAGCTTGAAAAGAAGTTGGGCAAGTGAAGAGCCAACTCATGATTACGATCATGAGAATTTTGTCAATGAGAGCTCGACCAAGAAATTCGGCCCCTATCTTGAAGAATAGGTCCTTCATTAAAAACCATTGTGAACAAGGAGGGAGGGTGCTTGCCAACTCCGAGACCGGGGGGCTGCCATAAGTGTGGTACGCAGAGTTCTCGCCTAATCTCGTCCACGTACTAAAAAGGGTCCGGTGCAAGGGTGTTGGTAGATTTCAAAGGCGTTAAGTCTATCAATCGATACTATAACCTAGAACCTAAGCACCCGAGGCCCATGATAGGTTCCATGAGCATCCTAACTATCCCAAGTCCTTCAGATGTCAATTCAACGGGCGTGGTGAGTGGAAAACTAAATAGCGGAAGGCACGCCAGTGCACCCGCGCCAAACACTGGGCCTACATTCCTAAGGTATGACATCACCATCACATCATACGCCTCATCCCGACGACCATCGTGTGTGGGAAGCGGATTCGCCAAGAGGGCCCCGTCACCTATGCCATCATCCAGGACATTCCATTTGACGTCGGGTAGGTTATAGAGGATGCAATCTTCTATAACAAAGATGCGAAGATGAATCTCGGGTACCCATTCCTTATCCACGACCTATATAAGCAAGTCGGGGTGCCCTTAGAGGATAATGAGGCTTGGATACACCCGATCAAGGCGATCATGGTTAAGAAAGACAAACCGAGTGTACCAAGGCCAGATGAGGTATACGATTCGGGCAATAAGCCCTCCGATGAGGATTACCTTAGAGCATACCAGTCTAGGTTTAGGATCCTAATAGGTGCCTAGGGAGAGGCCGGGAAATCATCCACCCAACCCCCCCCCCCCCCACATCACAACCATCTCAGGAGGAGGACCTGGTCAGTCTTTCCACTACATTGGAGGACTAGGTACAGGACCTCACTGCTCGATTTGATGCGTACTGGGATGAGACCAGGAGCACTAGGTCACCATAAGCCAGGACATGGATGCACTTAGGGCCGACATGCGCAACCAGGCGGCCATCTTCAACAACCAGCAGTCCATCCAGGAGCAGCTTGCCCAACTCCTCACCTTTCACATGCCACCTCCACCTCCACCACCACCACCACCACAATGATCCGAGCGATCACTAGGGGAGTTCACTCCACCCTCACTTTCTATTCTATTGACATTAAGGACACTGTCCGCTTTTGTTTGGGGGGTGTGGGTGATCGGGTATTTTCCTGTTTATTTATGTGTTTCCTGTTTTAGTTTGTCTGTTTCTGTGTTTATTTTTGTGTTTCCTATTTATTTCTAGTTTCCTGTTTTAATTTGTCTCGGTGTTTAGGTATTTTTGTGTTCCAGGTGTAGGTGTTTCTGTTCTTATATTCGGCTTTTACTTGTTCACATGTTTTAGGTTGTTTTCGCAACATTTGCATGTTTTAGGTGTGTTTTAGGTATTGTGAGTGAGTGGATGTCGCTCGCGAATGGGAGGTTAATTTGAATTTAATTTTCAAAAGATCGGTAGAGAATGAAAAGGGACCCTTAGGTTATTACATAATCTAGAATAGTGTAAGCAGAAAGGTCAGGGGTGACTTAGTTTAGTCAAATTCCTCTGCGGGTTTCAAGAAGCAATTTCCCAAGTAGTCTTTCCAGACACACACATGTGATCTCTAGGGTATACTAAGGCTCCGGACCTTGCTCACAAGAATTCCACGAGCCTTGAGGGTTTCTAACACTATGATGGGACACCTTTGAAACGAGGATTTCCATTGAGCCCCAAATAAAAATGAAGAAAAAAGAAAAAGAAAAAGAAAAGACATGTGTGAATAGAATAATGTATCGCTGGATCGTCGAATCGGGAATCCCAAGTACGGGGCCGAGAGGCATTTCAAAGCCTAATGCCCTGAGCCGACTAGCTGGGAGCCATTGACTTCACTGCCCGCTACATGGGACAGAGGATGGACTATTCCCACAGTCTAGGGCCTTTAGGTTTGGTTGAGTGTTCGGGGTGAAGTTCGAGGGGAACTAAATGCCTAGTGCCCTTAACCAACTGGTGGGAGTCACCAATGAATCCCCACTACAAGGACACTTAGCTAAAACTTACAGGCACTAGAATTCTTTCATGCTTAGGTAGTATGTAAATAAAAAGGGGTGCGTTCTTATCCTTATGTGATTAGATTCTTTCAAATGGGTGAGTGGACTTCAAGTTTGGGGGTATTGGAACCGAGGTATATGTTGGAGATCATGAAACAATTACACATAGACTTCTAGGGAAAGGTCATTGAGAACGTGGAAGGTTGAGTTACTTGGTTAACCCAACCTTGCTTAACTATGTTCATTAGAAAGTTGCACAACTTTAAGGATCCTAAGATTTTAGACGATAAAGGCTCGGATTGTAGATTTGGTTCATTTTAACTCTCCATGTTGGCGTTGTGTATATCACACTCATGTCGTAGCTAAAAAATAAATTTTCATGCGTAATAGTGTTATGAGTTTGTTTCTTTCTTGTGGACAAGCAAGAAGCTAAGTTTGGGGGTTTGATGAGTGCCCAAAACACTCATCATATACTTGCGTTTGATCACGTTTTCGGTTTACTTCATCTAGTAATAAGTGCCTTTATCGTCGTATATTTGATACTCATTTTTTTTTTTTTTGTACATTTCAAGTGAAAACGGCGACATTTGGAAACTGTGTGGAGATTTGAAGAAGGAGATTTAAGGAGAGCTTAGCCTTAACGTCGCGACGTTGAGGTCGTATGAAGTGCATCCTACATCAGCCAACGTTGCGACGTCGCAACGTCTCTATTGACCCATTTTTTGTATAGAACAAATTTTCCAAGTAATTAGCACTCATGCCAAAGACTAAATAAAGTCTCCGGCAATGGAACCAAAAACTTGTTAATTGACCAAATTGTATATACAAAGTTATGACTCTGCCACTAAAGAACTATTATCTAATCCTTGGCAACGACGCCAAAAACTTGTTTACAGATTTTAATTAAAATATGTGTTTGTCCTTTTTGTTAATTGGATTCATTAAAAATTGTGTTTGGTCTAAATCATTGCAAGTGCACAGGTTGCACCAGTAATAAAAGTGGATTTTTCAGTCTAGATATCGTTCCCACGAGGATTGATGATAAATCAAAAGACTAACTACCCAAACTACTTAAGATCCTTACTATTTGAACTCTATTATTAAAACGATCAGAGAACTAATAAAATAATTTCACTAGTATACATAAAAAATTAATAAAAGTGGATTTGAGAGTTCACTGAGTGAGACAACACTGGGAAATAGACCAATGAATAATTGTCAATTTCTGCATCATTTCGAATCATAGCTAAGCCATAAGTTGGAAAACCCTTAACCATACTTTTCACTAATTAGAGATTCATGTTCATTTCCGACTCATGGATATAATCCGTTACTTGTAAGATATACTCCTCTTTCTAAGATCTGGGTATTTTTCCTTTCCAGTACTTCACACCCAAATCTTAGGACTGAAGAACTCTTGCCCCCATAGACAGGATATTGCAAGCCTTCTCCAATTTAAATGGCACCTCATCCTTCAAAACTGATGAAATTCTCCATCTCCTTGATTAGATCTTTGCTAACACGGGTCACCGTAATCCTTTCATCGAAGAGGAGAAACCTTCCAGCTATTAAACTGATACTTCATCAAACTATCCTCAAACCATGAGTAAGTTAGTGATCTATCCGAAAATCTTTCAGAAGTTCATTAATTCCAAAGTATTAGTCTACTCTTCATACCCACAAAGAACCGCTCTATACCCCGAGGATTCCATCTTTGCGTCACGCAGGGCCTCCGGAAATCGAGCAAGATACAATACTTTGCTCGATACACTCCGCGACTAATACTTGGAACAATTAAGTTCAAAAAGAATACCAATCAAATAAATTCAAGAATTATAACTAAGGTGTTCTTATACTTTGTGCAGAAAAATAACAATCACAATCGACCCATTCCCAAAGGGAGCTCAATCTTTCAAAACTGGTTCACATAAATCAGTGACTAACTGATCAAGAAAATTCATTGAGATTGTAAACAAACTGAAATAAATGAACTCCATAAATTTTCTAAAATCCATTTAGCGTAATAGTAGTACGAGAAAATTTACAAAGAATTCCAACCTCGTTTTACACGGCTCATTACTCAAATCTAGAAATTAAAATAAAACTAACTTAAAACTACGTCCCAACTAAATCTACTACTAAAAAGAAATAAAAGATAAAAATAAAGGAAAATAAAGAAAAAATAATAGTGAGGCAAAAGAAGTTCTCAACTACCCGTAAGTCCCTGATTTTATGAAGATTACGCGACGCTGCCTTAGATGCGTTTATTTACAAGAGTTTAAATGATAGGCAAGACTTCAAGGTACAACCGTGGATCCTAAAATTTCCGGCCCAAAATATCGTTTGTCGCGACAAAGAAAGTTCAGTTGCGACATGGTTCTTATCTTTGTTGCCCAGCTCTTGTCGTGGCTTGCAGTTTCCTATCGCGACATATTTCCTTACTCTTTTCTTTGATTTTGTCACGATATAGTTTGACTTTGTTGCAACATAGTTATGTTGCTTGTTGGTTGTTTTATGTCGCGACATGGATTAAGCTCCTTGTTGCAATGTGGAAGGTGGGTCCCCCCCCCCCCCCCCCCCCCCCCCCCCTCCCTCCCTCCAAATTCTCTTCAACTTTGTTGCAACAGTCTCTGCTATGTTGCGACATTCTTTTCTTTGTTGTGACAGAGTTTCTCCCAGTAGCATGGGTTTGTTGTCATGACAGACATTTTCTTTGTCGCGAAAAAGTTGTGTTGCCTTGTATTGATGATACTGAACTTTGTGTCGCGACAGACTCTTTCCATGTCACGACAAACTTGCCTTGGCTCATTTCGCTTCTCTTCTATTTTCTGTCGCAACATAAAACTTCTCTGTCGCGATAGAAATCTCTAACTCTGCAGCTTTTATTTTCACGACATAATTTTCCTTTGTCGCGATAGAGATGTCTGCCTTTAGTTCATTATAATGTTGCAACATGAGTTTCTATGTTGCAACATTCTTTTTGTCATTCTCCTCACTTTATGTCATGACAATAGTAGTCTTTGTCACGACAACATTCACCTTAACCTCAAGTTTTCTTTGTTGCAATAGAGAAATTTTATGTCGAGACAAAGTCTGTGTATTTTTCATTGCTGACTCTAAATGTTGTGTCGCGACATAGTTTTCTTCTGTCACGACATAAAATCTGCCTTGGTCTTGTCCTTAGTTGAAATGTTTGTCGCAACATAGAAAACTTTATCGTAGGCACATTGTTGCATTGTTTTGCCATTTTTTGTCGCGACAGAGTTGTCTTTTGTCGTGACAGAGTTCATCTGATGACTTCGTTTCTTTCTATCGCGACTACTTTTTGAAATGTCACGACAAGGTTCCAATGCCATTTTCTTGATCAATGTCGCGACAGAGTAAGGAATGTCGCGACATAAAAATCCATTGTTGCTAAAAAATTTGGTCAATCTATCTCAAATTATGTTGCGACAGTCTTCATTTTTGGCTTATGCTCAGCTTGATCTTTGTTGTGACATACTTTTGCTGATTATATTGGAATTCTATCATGACATTATGATGCTATGTCGCAACATAGTTTGTTGCCTTGGCTAATTTTTTTGCTTTTCTTGCTGGATTTCTCTCTTTTTCATATAAAACATGCAAAACAAAAAGTTAGTGAATTTTCCATAATTCAACATTAAAATGTATCCTAACTGCTAAAAATATGTTAGAAAAATGGATTAAAATAGATGAGTTTAGGACTCATCATTCTCCAGGACTCACCTAGCGAGAATTTTTTAGATATAACAAAAAGAATGAAAAAGAACAGGGGGGAGAAGGGGGTACGAGAGGGAGAAGACGACACTGGAAGATTCGAGAGATCGTGTAATCCTTGTACTTGTATTTTCTTTCTCAAACTCCTATTGATTAAAACCAAATGATTGTAATGATCAAAATGATGTTCTAACTTTATTTCTAGGGTTTTGTTATATTCATATGGATTAGTTTTTAATTCAATTTATTCAGTATATCTATAGATTTGATATCAACTTGCTTTATTTCCTGTTAATTACCTACATGGTGGTGTTTGGCTAACACCAACTTGCTTTTATCGGGAATATAAGATCAAGAGATAAAGGTTCTCAGGGATTCAGGAAGAGTGACACTCGATCAATCGGAGAGTAGAGATCTCCCGGTTCCGAATGTGGCGATTAGGGTTTAACCATTTAAGCGTCTCAAAGTCGAGGGGTAAAACAGAGATGTGATCAACCCTACTAGCGAGATAGGTGAATATACCTCGAGAGAGAATATCTCGTAGGCACGATCAACCCACCAATGTACATCCATTAATATACTGAATAAATTTTTTTACATAGATGATAATCCATTGAATATGGCAAGGGAAGGCAAAACCCTAGTCTTCATTAATTGAACTAACAACTCGTTTAGGATCAAAGTGTCATTATATTAGCAGTAATTCACTCAAGTTTGAGATCCAGATAATACTCTAGAGTTGATTCCAATATTTAACACACTTCTCTTCGTGGGAACGACACTTGACTAGCCATTATATTACGTAAACTCGACATGTATACTTGCGCGTACATGCCTATGTTTTATACTAATTTACACACCTCTACCGAGCCCGTCACCAACCTGACGACTCTAGGCCCACATGTCTTGCTTGTTTTGTTCTGTGCCCTAGAAGGCGAAGTGTTTTGCGAATACGAAACGTTGGGGGGGGGAGGGGAACGACGCATGTCTTCCAATATTGCGGCTGGTCCATCGGTGCCATTAATGCCCTTGTTCATGCATTACCCTATATAAGAGTATCGGTCCGGAAGGCAGCTTCTTTGCTTATACTCTTTTTTTTTTAAAGTATTCCACTTTTCTGCAACACCCCTAAATTTTTTGGTGAAGGAGCTGCTTAGAGGATCCTAATCGCTTTTGGTCTTCTAGTGGGTTTTTTTTGTCAGGCTTTAGATTTTATACATCAGTTTGATAGTTCTCAAGCCGCGACGCACCTTCAACCACCTAAGAGGTTTCCTGTGACCAATATGCATCGATAGTTTCGAGATGCACTCGGGACCTGTGGGTTTCTCAATGTGCTTTGTGCTTCTCAGCCTTCTAGTCTTGTAATCATTTCTGCAGGTTATTGTCAAGTTAACCTCCCCGTCCCTCCCCCCATCTTTTTTTAATTGGTCGGCTTGAAGAATGGCTAGAGGTCAAGAGGAGACTTCCACCGCTAGTTGGGGGCGTGAGGAAAGGGCCCCGCTACAGATCAGCCTTTTGTAACTGTACTCTCGGTTTCTTCCATGTCCATGGAGGAATTGAGATCCTTCTGCCATATCCCTGACAACATTAGTTTAGAAGTGTCAGACGACCCGACTGTTTTGAAAATTGGAGAAGCCGATAGTGCTATCTATTTTACCTAGGAGCAGTTTGCGATTGGACTTCACTTCCCTGTGTCGTCATTGGTGAAATAGTTTCTACATGTTTCTAGTAAGACTCTCGCGCTTTTATCCATCCGAAAGTTATTCTGACTCGACAGTTGCACAGGCTCAACTCGCACCGACCGATATCTCATCGGTGGAGATTTGCTTTAGTTTATACACCGAAACCTCTGGTCGGGGCAATCGGTCGGCTGTCCGCCATAACCAGTTTTCAGCTGCGAATCAGTCTCCCATCTCGAAACCCGGCGCAGCAACGGTCTGGTCAGGTCCTTCGGGACAGATCTGCACCCACCGGAGCTCCTTCTGAACGAACCAAAATTCCCGTGTCTGTGCCCGTCTTTAGCCAGCGCCTGATGTAGTCTGATCATACCGACGCATTCTCGCTTCTTAACGCCGCGAGACAAGCGCAGCGAGGCCTAAGTAGTAAACTTGATTGAGAAGGTCCGGCTCGGAGAACATTAGGTGGCCAGTTGAGATAATCAAGGTGTGAGCATAATCACGAAGCTTCGCACACCTGGGAGGTCATCGAGGGGAGTACTTTGTTCTCATCACCCCTAAGTCGGTCTTGAGTAGCTCCTCTCAATCGACTCCTACTTAAGAGGACCAAACGGAAGCTGTAAGACCCGAGAAATTTCAATTTCTGGAATAGGGGTAAAATCGTAATTTCGCTAAAACTGCACCAATTTCTAACCTTTGATGACGTAAACAGATTTCACCGCTGAATCGCCTCAAATCTAGCTAGCACGTAAAATTGCACATTCCGAGACACGGAAACAAGACGTTTTTTCGGTACGTGGTTTCGTGGGTGTCAGAACGATTTTCGATGCGAGATCTAAAGTCACATATAACAAGTACCTATGTATCATATGATGAAATAGAGAAACGACAAAATGCACAATGAGATAATACGAATATCAACCGGGGAATGTATGGACATAATGGTCATTTTTAAATTTGATTTAAGTTACCAGCCGACAAGATAGAGAATTTCATTCTTCTTCTCCTTCATTAGCCAAACAAAACGTGGGGTCATTCGAGATCCAAGATTTCCATTTTTGAGAGCTTTTGTAGAGAGAGGGTGCTTCTCTCAGGGATGAGCCTGGGAGATCCGACCGTTTACGCAAGGCCTTCTGGCCGAGAAAGAAAACGTTTCTACGCGGAGCAGCTACCGTGGACTCCGGCTTGTGGGAGTTTTACAAACTCCCCAAGAGGTGGATTTTCTTCCTACTTGAGTTTTATTCCCATTTTAAAGCTGCTTTGTCGACAAGCTTGTGTCGAACGAGGCCGAGGGGTTGCCCGACGGCCCCAAACCTCGGGATCGAATTGATACAATTCTTGAAAGAAAATCGAGCACCAGGTAGTGGTACGGGCTGTTTGGGTGCAGTTTGTGTAATTTGTGTATTAGATGTTTGTTTGGTATGCATTGAGCCGGGAATGGCCGTGGATTGCAGGTTCACTAAGTGAACTGGCTGAAGTTAGGATTTTTCGAATAGTAACTGAGGGTTTCACTATTCCCAAATAAAGGTTCTTAAAATATATTTTTGTGAAATTATGTGTTTGACCTAGTGATTTAAATTAAATCAAGCCATACATCATTAAATTTGAGTTTAGCTAATTTGATGTTGAAATGATAATTACATGACATGATTGTGTGATCGGATTTATGTAAATATATTAATGTTTATATATTTGTACGTGGATTGGGATCAGACGTAATCTACACACACGCATTCCATATGCACCGAACATCCCCAGACTATAGGAGTTAGCGCATGAGATGAGTCTAGAGAAATGGTTCGAGGGTAGTCTAAAACATAAATTATCTAGAGAATTCACTGTAAACCAAAAATATCAATCGCCTGAGCGGCTCCAATTGATATTCATCTGAGGGTAGTCCACAAACAAATAATATATCAATCGTCTGGAAGGCCCAATTGATATATATATATATATACATCTGGAGGGTTGTCCACTATTAAAACTCAATATTCTCATACGAGGCTTAAAGTAGTGTGAGAGAGCCTGAGACTCTGGATCCGAGTTTCCAGCCACGCATGATTCAAGTGGATCATGCATTTGCTTGAATGTGTACATTCAACATTGCACTGCACTTAGGTAAGAGTGCAGCCCACCAGTAATACCTCCCATCGAGCTTAGTTCACTCCCGCCGTGGGACCCCTTTACGTAAATAGGAGCGTGCGAGGAGACTCGTCATCTAGAGATTTATCAGAAGAAAGCCTCTGGATGTGGCTTTGTGTCACATTTGTATACATGTATTAGAATGCTTTTCATTTATATGTTGTATAAGAGTAGCTTATTGAACTCTTGTAACTATTGGGCATATAGTCGATTCATAGTTGGTATGTATGTCGAGTATTGCTATGGCCCAAGTGGCCGAGACATCATGTGACCGGATTATGGATTTTAACAGACCGTCGGGACAGACGTGTGTTTTGTACTGCAGAGCCCCGCACAAAGGAGACTCGCCTCGACATTTTCTAAAGTGGCGCCTGCAACCCGACCCCGCACTTGTATTATGAGGGCCGACGGGTAGGTCAACGGACACCCCAGCTCGGGGGGCCAAAGAAGCCTTTGTAAGGACCTTTAGTGAGGTCCGTCGTGTTAGTCAGGCCCCGTAGTCCCACTCTGGGCTAGCTCTCGTCTACAAAGAAGAGAAAGAAGAGGGCGCGATAGACAAAGGCACTCGGTGTCGGGCTAGAAGATTTTCTAGATTGGACAGGAGTAGCCGGTATTGAACTTGTGGAGAAGGAAGAAATGTTTAGCCTTGCCGCCGAGTTCGCTACGCAAAAGTGTAAACGGTCTATAACCCTTGAGGGTGCAGAAACCTCTAGTTCTAGGGAGAAACGACCTAAGCGGTCTCCCTCAGATGAGGAGACTTAGCAGGACAGGGCCATAGTCATAGTGGGATCCTCGGATCTGGCCTCCAATGACCAATTAGCCTTGGGGGTCTACCTGAACGAGGAAAATATACCTATGAAGGGGGAGGTTTTGACCTGTGAGCCCCAAAATGTTAAAGAGTTGGAATGGGTGTCCCATCGTGTAGTTATTGTCACATCCTGTGCCTACCTGATTCGGACAAGTAAGAAAAGGTTCCCCGACGGTGGATTGTGGGCACGTATGTTTCGCCTATTGGAGGAGGTCGCCTCATTGATATGGAGGCTCCTGACCGGTGGACGTGCTGAAAATCGCCCGCCACTGGAACCCCCTCAATCAGGAGGAATCCTCAGTGACGCGCATGCACGACCTGTATCCAAATTACTTTAGGATGTTCGTGACGACCGCCATAGCAAATACCCATTATGTTTCCGCTTATGTTGATAAAGAGGATATCCAAATGGTAAGATCAAGATTAATGTTCATTCCGTAATCACAACTTCCACAATACTTGCTAGAGCTTCTCAGGGGCGCAAAAGTCTAAGCATGTGACTTCTAGTTTTGAAGAAAAATATTTTCTAACTCTTTACCATTTTTAGGGTCAGGATGGCCATCCTAACATGGCTCACCAAAGACGAGTCTCCGATCCCGCATGGATGATGCAAGAGAACCGCGGCTGTATTGCAGGCCACGCCTCGCATCATTAGACCTTAATTACTTCTCTGGCCAAGGTGGAAGCTTCATTGGAATGTTGCGAAAAGAAGGCCAGAGATGGCGCGACAAGCATTATTCGTGCAGAGAAAGAAAGGGACGAGGCTAAGCAAGAAGCCGTAGGCGGCCCGCATGGTAGTCAGCGCAGAGTGTGGAGACGCCCAAAGCCGTGGTGGAAGTTGATTCGACCAAGGCCTCAATTTTTTCAGTCATTGCGGAAAGAGGGCTACGAGGTTAGAAGTCGAGATCACCGCTAGAGGCCGAGTTTGCCCCGTGTGGAGGTCAGCTGAGTCGTCCCACTGGAGCCTCGAGGTCCAAGCGTGAGGTGTCTTCCCCTCTCATGCCCGAGCGGCGACAAGGAAGACTCGCGCAGGATTACCATGGGTCTTTGGATCTTATCTGAAGCCACTGGGCTATGGGTGTTGGCGCGCTCAAGAACAACATCTCGCGGATTCCGGCCAGACATCCTGCACGACATGCATGACTTCAATCCACTTCTCTGTGAGTTCTTGACAACATGAGGTGCCCCGCTCCCAGTACCTCCGATAAGGCCATGTGATAGCCGGGCGGTGTCAAGGCGCGCCTGAGACTCGAGGGGGCTCCAAAATGTCTGCACTTCGATTCGTTTGACGTTCGGGGCATCAACAGGATGACGTGGACCTGTAAGAAAAAGAGAAAAGGGATACGGCGGCGGTGTGTTGGCCGCCTCTCCGATGCTTAAGTTAGCCAAAGGATGTGAAAATCGTGAAGCCCACCATGCAAACAAAATTGTATACCTTTTCTGTGGCGGGGGTTTTTCGCTTATACTTGAATTTCCCTGATTTTGGAAAGATAACTCGCCGCCAACGGGACCCTCTCATTCCTTATCAGACCAATTCTCCTCGTTTTTAAAGGATAATATCGCGATAAAATTACCTCTCCTTATCAAAGACCAATGCCCTTATTTAGATTATCGCTTGCACATGCTGAATTAAGAGATCGTTGAATAAACATTCAGACGGTAGTACGGTCAAGTTGGGGGAACTTGGGGCTCGTGACGGGCGAGGATTTTTCCCGCCTACAACCCCCGCATGATTTCGGCAGAATGTCAAGCTACTACAGGTTTGAATCGTGCACAGGCACGTGAGCACGTTAGGTCTATCGGATAGTATGATTTGGGCCCAAAAACCATAGTACTCACAATCCCAACCAATCAAGGTTTTAAGAAATGTCTATTAATATGGTATAGGGGAACAATAATTCTATGCAGCTTTTCAGCCTTATTAGGTTAGGAAATACAGTGATATATGAAGAAATTGTGTACAGCGAGAAGAGTGAGTAAAAAAAAAATGCTACTCTATAAAGAAAGTATTGAGTGATAAAATAGGGAGAACTGTGATCACATGTTTGAGTGTAGAAAACACAAGATAAGGTAATGCTTGACTAATATTTTGTGTTAATTTTATTGAATAGTGAATTTCTTTTCTCGGTTTTGGTTCATAGAGGTTATCCTTATTTTGAGGATTTTACCCCGTTACATTTGGTTTCAATATTTTCTTTTCATTTTATATTCCATGCCTCTATGGATTGACAAACCAACTCATGTGCACTTTCATTTCCTAGAGGTTGACACCCTAACCCAATTGCTGATGTTATTTTTCCGTGAATTAACATAGGCATCCAAATATTTAGGTAGATTTCCATGGATTGGTATTACCACCTAACTATTTATTGGATTTTTTTATGAATTGACATTACCACCAAATTAGTAAAGCCACTCAAATATTACCATAATTAATATTTAATAGGTTACACATATTTCCATCAATACTGCATTTTGAGAATTGATTATAATATCTTTATGTAACCTATACCTAATTGTGTAGATATAATCTACAATATGAGTTTATTCTTATATAGCATCAAACTTTCTTATAATATTTACTAGCGTTTTATGGTAAAAAAAAAGACTCCTTTAAGTTCATGTTAAATAATATTTACTTTTTTTTTTCTTTACATTTATTCACTTTTTATTACATCATAATATTTTATATCCCTCGATCCCTCCTCTCCTTAGACTTACTTATCTAAGCTCTTAAACATTTGAGCTAGGTTTTTTTTGGCTTGAATAATATTTACTTGATTAAATCTAAATTATTTTACTTTTCTTTTCCAAATTATTAATAAAAAATTCTCAACAAACCATCAACAAATAAAATACTTCACAATAATATTCTTTATTAAATTACCTCTTTGCTAAAATAAGAAAATAAGACATTTTTTCGAGAAATTTTCATGGTTATGAAACTTTGAGGGTGTTTAATTTTTTGGCTTTTTCTAAATGCTAATTGCTTTCAAACTTTCGACCATTTATTTTCTCATTTTTGTATAACTTATGTATGAATTTTTGAATTTTTTATTTAAATAGAATAAGCCATATTTTAGAATCTATGCAAAATATTTTAAAATCCACCTAGAATATTTCAAAATATTTGAAAAATACAAGATATCTTTAATTTTGGTTTCATCAATCTATTATTTTTTAAATTATTAATTTTATAATTTTATTTTAGTTATATTAAATTAATAAAATAATCATTTTTTGTAATAATGATAATAATAAATTATTTACCATAATAATTTATCATTTTAATTTTATAAATATGTTAATATATAAAGAGAGAGAGTATATATATATATATATATATATATATATATATATATAGCATATATATATATATATATATATATATATATATATATATATATTGTTTATTTTATCATAATAATAAGAGTGATTTGATTAAAAGACGTGTTGAAAACTAAATTTTGGAAATCTAATCCTTCATTAACTTTTTATCTCATTTTGACAAAAATACTCTTATTTTTTTCTTGTAAAAATAATAATTTATTTTCAAAGATATATGTAAATATATGAAATACAAAATGATATTTTTGTCAATTATAAGTCATTCTTAAAAAAAAAAACATTGAAATGATTAGTTTTACAAATTTTGAGTTATTTGATATCTTTTTACCAAATATTTATATTATTTAAAAAACCAAATATTTCTAATAATAAAGTCATACCTTCCTAAGAGAAACAAGTAAAAGTTAAGCATATCAAAAACAAAAAAATTAATACAAATATAATATTTAAAAAACAAACGAATTTAATATTTAATACTGTTAAGATTTAATATTGAACATTAAATTAGATAAAAGTTATATTCAATAATAAGTAAAAAATCTCTTAGAATAATTATATATAAAAATTATTTGCTCAGAAAAAAGTAATAAAAAGACTAAATTAATTATTATAGAAAGTCTTTTTCATATACATTAAATTAAACCTTAAAAAATGTGACATTTTTCTTTTTTTTGAAAGGAATTGCGTGACATCTTTTGAATCTTTCTTATATCAAACACAAAAATTGAGGATTTATTTTTTTCAGATTACATGTTCAGAATGTTAATATTTGTTGCAAAAAAATAGTCTGTTAATGGTTGAAAGGTTTAACGATGCATTGGATGGCTGAAGTATAGATGAAAGTAATTTATGAAAGTAGAAGAAAAAGTTGGAAGCGGAGGAGTTGCAGGTGCAGCAGGGGATTGGCGCCAAAAGGAAAAGGAAAAGGAAAAAGAAAAAGTGAAGGTGGAGGATAGAATGGTCAATTGAAGAGAGAGAGGGTAAGAGGAAGAAGCTAAGAGCATTCATTTCTTATCTTGTCGTCATCGATGTGTGTCAAACCTGCGGATAGCCCATAAGTTAAAGCCCCTCCTCTGCCCTCCTCTCTTCACCTGCTACCGCCTCCTCATTCCTCTTCTCCACCACACAACATCTATTTTCCTCCCTTTCTTTCTTCTCCCTTTCTCACCTTTGCCTTTTGTATGAATTCATCGATAAATTATCCGAAAGCAGTTGAGGATTTGGGAATTCATTTCCTTTGGCGATGAAGCGAGCTTTTGTCGCCGACGATGATCCGGAGGGCGCAGATCAGAAGATGAAGAATCCAAAGCTGGAAGATGATGAAGAGGACGGGGAGATCAGGGGAGAGACCACGGGATTTAGGAATCTGGACGAGAACCTGCTGTACGAGGTGCTCAAGCACGTGGATGCACGTACTCTGGCCATCGCTGGTTGTGTTAGCAAGCTCTGGCACAGAACGTCCCAGGACGAGAGGCTGTGGGAGCTGATCTGTACCAGACACTGGGCTAATATCGGCTGCGGCAACCAAACAGCCTGATCTGTTGTCCTTGCTCTCGGGGGATTTCGTCGTCTCCACTCTCTCTACCTTTGGCCGCTGTCCAAGCCCCAGGCCTCCTCATCATCTTCTTCCCCGTCGTCATCGTGGCCGTCGACAGCACTATCGACTTCGTTTGCGCCGCATCTGATGATGAGGCCCGTTGCCAACTCGATGGGGAAAAGACAGGTCCATCTATCCCTGTCTCTCTTCTTCACCCGTTACATGAAAAGATGAATTTCAACAACAGAGGGAGATGAATTGTCAATGATCATGCGCTCACTACCCTATAATTGCCCTAGATTTGGCTTCTTCTTTTTTTTTTTTTCAAGATTGTAATCTATATCGGCTTGGTTAACCAGATCCGCGTCCTTCCTTGAATCAATTGTTGTTCGTTTTCTTGATTTCTGAGTTTGTTGTATAAAATTAGATACTGAAATTGCTTTACATATGAACGCTAATATGCACAATTGATCTGCGGAAAAATCGTGTTTGGATGCGAGAAAATGAAGGGGGTGAAACAAAACGAGTGAGGGAATGCGTTTACAGGGGATGGAAACAAGCGATTAAGTCCAACGGAGTGAGTTGTAATGAATGTCGGGTACTGCCCACGCTTTCTGGCCCTTCCCACGGGGAAGAGTTGAGCGTTGATTGAATCTGTAAAAGCCAAAATTCCTGTGGAGCCCCCAAATTGTCGTGTATATGCTGCCACACTGTTTGTTTATTCAGATCAGATGTAAAATTTTTGGGGAGGAGACGTGCTTCACTTGTTGAGAAGTTGGCTTATGCATTCTATTTAATTCCCCTCTCTACTCTTATTTACTTCTCTATTGACTTTTTTCCCTTTCCCCTCTCTAGTTTTTAATTCAATTCCTCTGTAGTTAATGTCCACTGACAGACCACTCACTGCCCCCACATTCAAATACTCCGATAATTAATTCAACGTTTTTGGAACTTTTGAGCAGCCCGAATAGTTTGAGCTTTGAGCCGGGAAGGTTGAACCTGACTTGGGAGTTCGGGTTTGGAAAAGGGCTGACTTAGCAACTTAAAACAAATTAAAAGTGGTTCGGTGACATTAATCGCTCTCGCCTTCTGATATAATCCCTTTACATTTAGTTAGAACACAGACATGTTTTGTTTTTAATAATTATGGATAATCCAATCGGCTTAGGGTTCAAACAAAATATGTTACTTTACTCTCATGAGGCTATCCTATGTAATTTTGAACTAATCTTTAGGGTTAATCGTAAGAGTTGAAACCATACTTGATTAGATTAGAACCGCAACCAGTTGATTAAAACCTCTCCTTGGAAACCAAAGAGTTGGAACTGTCCAACTTAACCTTAACGAAAGCCCAAAACATCTGTGCAGATTTGACTCCAATTGAGGCTACTGGTTAGAGATTTTGTACTAATAAAAATAACTAACTGATATAACCGCGCTTATTCTGATTTGATTTGTGGGCTAAATGGATGTTTGTTTTATATTTAGCTGAAGTATACCTGTACAAAATGTAGATTGCAGTTTTACAAGAATTTTCTATAAATCGGGCAATTGCATAGGCTTGGAATGGTCTCTATATTTGGCAGGTAAAATGGGCTTGTCGTTGTCCAAATTTAAAAGTGCTAAAGGATGCCTTCCTTCTGATGGAGCATGTGGTGTTGGTGAGTTTCAAACCAATGTACAA
The DNA here is from genome assembly GCA_016808115.1 of Tetrastigma voinierianum. Taxonomy (NCBI): domain Eukaryota; kingdom Viridiplantae; phylum Streptophyta; class Magnoliopsida; order Vitales; family Vitaceae; genus Tetrastigma; species Tetrastigma voinierianum. The sequence goes on along the minus strand of JAEQBH010006691.1, from coordinate 81,052 downwards.
TATCATTGTGTATGGAGAAGTGGTTGGTAAACTTCATGATCATTATTTAAAGAATCGAGTTAATTTTGAATTAAATTTTAAATGCATTACTTTGTTGTTGATTACAGTAAAATTGATTTCTTTTAATTATATATTATTGTTATTAATTTTAACTACTCTTTATTTATATTAATTTTTAGGGATAAAATTTGGTTACCTTCTCTCACATTTGAATTGCATACTTAATTTGACATGAGTTTGAAATTTACCAAATATTTTTATAATCGGGTGAGAGGTGAAAATGAAATTTCACAATGAGAAAATGGAAGGTATTTGTTAACCGAAATTAAGGCTGGCGTTTAGTCCAAAACCCCAAGGAAGATTATTGAAATTAATCCTAATTTTGAGTAATTAATTTTTTTTTTTTAAAACATTCATATTGTACAAATTCATACTAATTTGAAAAATAATATTTGACTAAATATTTAGATTTTAAAAAATTTACTAGAATACCTTTCAAAAAATTTATTAATCAGAAAAGCTTTTGAAAATACACTCACAGTTCGATAACACGATAAGTGATAAAATAAATTAAATTATATATTTTCGGAGTTTAAATTGATAAAAAAAAATGATAAAAACCCGGAAAATTTAATTCAAGAAATAAGGGTAAATTAGAAATTTATTAATTAAGGACCCAAAGGTCATAAATAAAGAAGTTAATATGCTAAAGTGGAATAATGGGTTAAGTTGAAGTGTAAATGAAAGAGAAATGAAGGACCAAATAGAAAAAATGAGAAAAACTTAATTAAAAGTGAAGCGCCAAATACAGCCTTAATCTTGTAAAGAGAAAAGACCAAAAGTGGTCTTGTAAATGAGGAGGTTCCTCATTTGCACAAGGGAGGAAGAGAGACACGGGTAGAGAGAAGGAGAAGGCAATTCCTTGGTGTTTTCTCTCCATCTTGTAGAGATTAAGCTTGGTCTGCCAAAGAAAAGAAGAGGCTTGTAAGAGATTAAGGTATAAACCTAACTAAAACCCCTATTTTCTTGTGTTTGGGTTTGGAGAAAACCTCACCTTTGTGTAAAGTGTTCTCGATTTATTTTTAAGCCTCACTAAGGTTGCTGTGATTTTTTCGACGGCTAGGGATTTGGCTATGAATTTTTGTGATAAAAAGAATTGACGTAAGCTGAAAGGAGTTATTGTCAAATTTTTTTCAAAACTCCTGTTGCTACTATGCTTGCTATAATCATTAAAATTGAGCGATTCCATTTGGTAAAGAACCATAAGAGCCGGAGTTACAAATGTATGTAAGAGACTGTGAGCAAATCAGAAATGGCGCCCCGACATGAAGCAAAAGGAAGTTTCTAGGCTTAACCCAGATGTTTCTCACTACAAGGAAAAAGTTAGCCAATGGCGCAGTTAAGGCGTCATGGAAGAGTTACAATGACACTTTCCTAAAATGACATGGTATCGACTGACATTGTATCTATTAGGCGAACAATGATGTTTCTAATAAGCGTCATCTTTGAATAATGTTGACAATGATACTCATAAGAAGCATCATCATTGAACATTTTCAAGTGAAATAATACTCATAACAATGACACTTAAAAGAAGGGTCATTTTTTATTGACTTTACTTTTAACATTTTATATTAAAATGAATATTTGTATCATATTATTAAAATAATGAATTCTTATATAATGAAATAAAAATTTAAAAGAAACTACAATCAAATTGAATTTTACGACTAAAAATATCTTCAAATATTTATTCATAATAACTTGATTCCAACCAATAATGTAATCACATAGACATAATTTTTTTTTTATGAATAACTACTTATACATAATAATCACAAGTCATAACCCAATTTCTAATATTTTGTACAAAAGAATGATGATGCTTTTTTCAACTTAATCAATACCGATCGTAGGCCATCGGACCCGATTATTTGGTGGCCTTATCTGCGCGTTCTGGATTGGTTCTACGGCGCAGTGATCGCCAGACCGGGCCGATCCGCAGCCCTGACGTAGCACTCCTCCTCGCAAAACAAGCGGTGCTGGGCTCCGCGTGGCTTCGCCCGCCGCTGTCAGCCCGAGCCTGCCGGCTTATCCCCAGGAAAAAGAGACCGCCAGAGGGCGAATGCCAAGCTGCATACCAGTACGCTGGCCTAAGCAACGCGTGTGTAAGAATGCCGGCGTTGGTTTTGCGTACTCAATCGACGGGCGGCCTCAGACATAAGACGTTTCAAATCCGCTACGGTGGTTAGAAGTCCTTCCCATTGACGGATATTTCTTATCGAACTATATCGGATTTGGCACAGATATGGCGAGCCGCTTGCTTGAGATAACTCTCTTTCTTTATCAGAGACCTAACCGGCGATGATCTCGTTATTATTTTCCCTTATCGATAAGGTTCGTTGGACTACAGGATAATATATTGCCAGGGATATTCTATTTTCTCAGACGAGCGCCTAATAACTGACTGCAGGATACGCCTCCACCATCTCAGACTTTTGACCGGCCCTCGGGCCTCTCGGGACTAGCTTCCACTCAGGAGCCCGGCATTGCATCGGCGGTGACTCACTTTCGGGCCAGTCGGGCCTGCAAGCCTATTTTTAAACCCTATCGTTACCTCACTCGTGAATAATCGGGCGCAAGGGCTGAATTCTTCTCGATTGAAGCTGCAGCCACGGTCTATTCGGTTGGGCTAGCTTAAAGCCTTGTCGCCATTATAAGCCCAGATAATGATGACCCTAGGTTTTCGCCAGCTATTTCTCCATTTCTTCCAGCTTCCTTCTCTCGCTTTCGTGGATATCTTTCGCTCACCGTCTTACTCCGGACCCTTTCTTTCTCAAATTTCCCGCGCACACTTTTTGCGCAGCCTTCATCAGATTTCGGGTCCATTGTGTCCGTGACGCTTGATTGGCAATGACGGAAACACTAGTGGTTTAACCAATTGGCTTTTATTTCTCGTCCTTATCTCCGTCATGGTCCGGGGCGCTCTTCATGACGGGTCATGACTCCTCATTGTTGCCTACCAGACAAGTCGGAGATGCCTCCGCCGTTTACGGCATCCCAACTCAACGCCGCCGGCGCCCTTCCCGCCGACAAGGGTAAAGCCGAAAATAAACCTAATTATACATCCCGGGGGCCTGAGTACTTAACCGCCGCTCAACATGCCGCAGTGGAATGTGGGACCTAGTAAAGGTCGACCAGGATGTGGGAGCATTTTGTCGCATCGTTATCGACTTCCCCCTTTATACGAGTATGGGTCCCCGATGTTCAACCTTTATGCCCTTCGTGTCTCGGATGGTTTGTTTTTTCGAGGTCGCCTTGACACACTTCTGCTTCCTCCACCCTTTCAAGGAAGAGGGTCTCGCAACATTTCAACATTCGCCTCCCAACTCGTCTTCCCAACCCACAAAGGCTTTGGTGGGGGTTATTACTCTTTAGGGATGGTGCGGCCTCAAGGCCCCTAGCTTGGCCTTGTTTCTTCATCTTTTTCGCCCAAATGAGACCACCGAGGGCTTTCTTTATTTTTCCAGACGTTCCGGAGCTCCCGCGGTAATCTCTGACCTTCCATCTTCGCATAGGTCATGGAAGGGACGCTATTTCTTCTCGCTAATCCGCTTCCACCGGGGAATATAATCCTTCCGACAAGGATGACACTCGGGTGTTCCCACTACCGGGCACTCCCCGATAACATTCGTGAGTATTTGTACCGGCTTTTGGTATGACTTATCCGAAGGTGGTCGGATGTTTCCTCGATTCAGACATCTCGCTTGTTTCCCAGAGGCTCGTCTCGAACTTAGCGCTGAAGATAACGTCATAGCCTAAATGCCGGGCTGATATCCCGTCGTCCCACGCAAAATCTCGATAAGGCCTGACATTCCCGGTCCACCCAATCCGAGGTCTTACGCTCCTCCGTCTCGAGGTATTCGTCAGCCGCTACCCCAGATCCTCTCCCCGTCGGGCTTATCGCTGGCTGGCCCTACCGTAGTGGAGAGATCTCGTTCATTCGGGGCGGCGCCCCCTAAGCCCCTGAGTGTGAAAGGAAAACCGAGCCCATTGAGGAGAGCGTCTAAGCCGACCAAAGTTCGAAGTCGGGAGTCACTTCCAAACGCTCAGAGAGCTGCAGCTGGCCGTCTCTCAGCGAGGCCCCGTGATTTTGAGAGCCCCACTTCTAAGCTCACGAAAGGGCCAGACCCCTGGCGCGCCGAGCAATCGCCAGGTTGGTGCCTCTATAATTGTCTGGAATCCGCCTTTGGAAGAAGTTAAATCGCCTCCTCGAAAGGCGACAGAACTGAAGAGAAAGAAACCGAAAGCAAAAGTCGACGAAAACCCGGACTCTTTGCTTTCAGCACGTAATCCTCGCGGCAGCCGCCTCTCCATCTCATGACTCCGACTCGTGGCGGTCGGCGCCATGCTTCGCTGGACGAGCTTTGGCTTTATCCCTTCGTGGTTGCCTCTGCAGAAGTCTATAATTGTGCTTGCTTCCATGCCGCTCCGTGTCGGGGAAAGTATCTTCATGTTTGATATGCGTAGCCACCATCCAGCACCGCCGAGAAGGCCAAACTAAACGAAGCACGTGAATTGCTCGAATTTACTCGCGAGAAGGTGGCCTCACTTAGAGCGGCGAGAAACTGCGAGAGCAGCGGCACATCACTTCGAAGAAGTGGGCGACTTAGGATTCGATTTAAAGCATATCGTCGGCTCGTGCTCCGGCGAGAAAGTAGGAAGACGGTCCAAAGGGTGGCTTGGCGGCGTAGAAGATGCTCTTTGAGGATTAAGGCGGATCAGAACTACAAAGTGATGATTTAGTGGGGTAGGGAGGGACTGAAATCTCTTAGTGAGCTTGGGTGGTGGGAGGAGCTCATTACCTCCGGAGTGGGATCTTTAAGCGGGTTAAGTCACGGGTTAACGGTGATCTGAATGATAATGTAAGCTGCTCAGCGACAGTGTGACTTTCCCAGTCTGAGAAATTCTTGAAGAGGCACATAGTCAGAATCTTACAGTGCAAATTTGGCGAGCATTGGAAACCTTGAGAATCGCCGTGGGTTCTGGCATGATCTTCATCAGTGATTTAAGTTTACTTTCAGAGGAAGGATGAGATCATTGGCAGTGGGGTTGAGCGGTGCTTAGTGGAAGCCGGGTAGCTCCATGCTGACGGAAAGCTGTGACCTTACTGAATCTGGACTTTAGATTACCGACCTCTCCAGGTGACGAAGGGCTGAAGTCTTTTTATCGGACCTATTCTCAGAAGGCTGTTATCAGCGTGGTCCCACTTCTTCCAATTAATTCAGTTCTATCTTGTAAAACAGATCTCATTAAATTTGCTGATGGGTTCATTGTTCATATATATCATATATTCTCTTTGAAGTGGGACACGGGACTGAGATAATATCGTCTTCAGTATATATATAAATATATATCTTTTTTTTATGTCTGATCTGCGTTATGTTCTTAGCATCGTCACTTATCTTCCGCTGGTTGAATGGCGGGTTCAAGGATGAGTGAATGAATAACAATGGACATAATCGCGTAACCTTTTGGGGCTGGCTGACTTAAATTGATTAATGTTGGGAAGGGTTATTCAAATCTCCATTGTTGAATCAAGAATTCATTCGTGCGGTGGAACTCATATGTTGACCATTGGAAGAGCCGATGATGATAGTGAGGAGGGCTACGTCCACTGGTGAAGTGATGAGAAGGCTTCCAGTCATAATAAATAATAATGAGATAAATCCATGTTGGTGATGGGATGAACTAGTTAAAATGATAATAAATGGCTAAATCAAATGTTTGAGTGATGGGATGATAAGTCAGAGAATCAGTGATAAGTAGGCTAGTCATGTTGGTGATGGAGAACTGTTAGAGTGATCAAATGAAGTGGAACAGTCCATCTTGAGGTGAGTGGATGACTCAGTGGGATGACAGGGGCTATTATGTTGGAAATCAAATGGAAACTGATCAGAATGAATAATTGGCGGGACTGTCAGTGTGTGATGGAAGGCTAAAGTGGGAGTTGATATTAAGTAGAGCGCTCCATCTGTTGATGAGAAGAGCTGTTGAGAATAGTGATAAATCAGGAAACGCATCTTTGAATTGATGGATGATAATCAGATGACAAAAGCTACTTCCATGATAGTGATGGAAGAACTGATGGAATGAATCATTAAATGACATCCATGTTAATGCAGCGATGGAGAAAAGGCTAAATTAAGGATGATGGCGTGGAGCTAATCGTATTGAGTGATGGAAACTGTGAATAATCAATGAATGGGGCACAAATTCATCAGTGAGTACAGACGGATGAGCTCGTCAGAGTCAACAGGACAAACGTGAGTGATGGAAGGCTAAGTGGAGAATGAATAATAAGTGGAAACAAATCCGTGTGGGGTAGTGGGGTTGTTTCAGTGAATAGATAGTGGGTGGGGCTGTCCATGATGATGGAGTGGGCTCATTGGGATGGGCAGGCAAATGTGGGAGTAGTGGGAAGGCTGTTGGACTGATGGATCAGGTAGAGCTCGTCCATGTTGAGTTGATGGATGAGCTGTGAAATGAACTCGTGCGTGGGCTTGTCGTGCTGAGTGATGGGATATGAGCTCGTCGGGGTGAAGCGAGCTACTCCGTGTTGAAGGTGATGGGAAGAGCTCGTCGAGGAATGGAATAATTGAGGCGGGAGCTGAATCCATGTTAATATGTGATGGGAAGAGGCTGGCAGGAATGAGTAGTAAAGTAGAGCTAATTCATATTGGAGTGATGGATGACTGGTTGAATGAATATGTCTCATTCAGAAGCTAGTCATGTTTAGGTGATGGGATGAGATAATTGAATCAGATCAGCAAAGTAAGAGCTCGTCCATGTTGGTGATGGATGAGCTGTCGGAATGAATGAGTATTAAAGTGGAGCTCGTCCATCTTTTTGTGTGATGGGATGAGCTCGTCGAGGGGTGAGTAAGAGCTCGTCCGTGACCCAGGTGATGGGAAGAGCTCGTCGGAATGAGATAATTAGTAGAGCTCGTCATATGTTGGGTGATGAGATGGGCTGACCGGCGGAATGAATGGTAAAGTGGGCTGCTTCGTCCATGTGGTGATGGGATAGGCTCGTGTCGGGGTGAGCAAGAGCTCGTCCATGTGTTGAGTGATGGGAAGAACTCGTGAATGACCAGTGAAGCGGGAGCTCGTCCATGTTGTGTGATGGGGAAGGCTCGCGGGATGGAAGTAGTAAAGTGGGGCTCGTCCGTATTGAGTGATGGGATGAGCTGTTGGAATGAATAATAAAGTAAGAGGCTCGTCGTGACTGCGTGATGGGACAGGCTCGTCGGAATGAATAGTTGAGGCGGGCTGTCCATGTGTGTGATTGGAGGGCTGGTGGAATGAATAGTAAAGTAGAGCTAGATCCGTATTGGGTGATGGGATGAGCTGTCGGAATGAATGAGTAAAGTAGAGCTCGTCCATCTTTGGGTGATGGGATGAGCTCGTCGGAATGAATAATAGTGAGCGGGGGGCTCGTCCATGTTGTGTGATGGGAAGAGCTCACGGGGATGATGAAGTAAAGTGACTGCGTCTATATTTGAGTGATGGGATGGGCTCGCTGAATGATAATAGTAGAGCTCGTCCATTTGAGTGATGGGAAGGCTGTTGGGATGATAGTAAAGTGGGAGCTCGTCCATGTTGAGTGATGGGATGGGCTGCGTCGGGATGAATGGTAAAGTAGAGGCTCGTCCGCTGTTGGGTGATGGGATGAGCTCGTCGGGAATGAATAATCAATCGAGGCTCGTCCATGCACGGTGGGAAAACACCGTCGGAATGAATAGTAAAGTAGAGCTCGTCCATTAAGTGATGGGATGGCTCGTCGAATCGGGCTAGTTGGGCGGGCTCGTCCATGTTGTGTGATGGGAAGGAACGTCGGAATATGAATATTAAAGTAGAGCTCGTCCATGTTGAGTGATGGGATGGGCTCGTCAGAATGAATGGTAAAGTAGAGCTCGTCGAATGCTGGTGGGGATGAGCTGCGTCGGGGTGAGAAGCAGAGCTCGTCCGTATTAAGTGATGGAAAGATATGGGGTGATAGTGGCGGGAGCTCCTCCATGTTGTGTGATGGGAAGGCTCGTCGGAATGAATAGTAAAGTAGAGGCTGTCTGTGGGTGATGGGATGGGCTCGTCAAATTGGCCTTGCCGATGGCTCGGGCGTTTATGGCCTGTGAGTGTGTCTGGCTGAGGTGGTCGGCTCTTGTGGCGTGACCTGTGGGAGTAGGTGGGCTCGTTAAGAGTGAAGGCGGCGTGGCTCCGGCCGCTGAAGCCGAGTGATCTTTGGCCCCCGGTCCGACTCTGGCGGCGTGGCTGTGCGGAGTAGGTGGGCTCGTCGAGGTGAGGCGGCGTGGCTCAGGCGGCTGTGGCGCCCAGTGGCAGTCATTTGTTGGTCTGACTCCCCAGGGGCGGCGTGGCTGTGCGGAGTAGGTGAGCTTGTCAAAGTGAGCAGCGTGGCTCCCGAGCTAAGGCCGGAGTGGCGTGTAGCTGGGTGATCCCGACTCACAGGCGGCGTGGCTGTGCGGAGTGGGTGAGCTGTTCGAGTGTTGACGGCGTAGCTGGGCACTCGGTAGAGTGGCGTGTAACTGGTAGTCGACTCTTGAAGGCGTGGCACGTCTTGGGGGTAAGGTGAGCTCGTCAAAGTGAGCGGCGTGGCTCAGGCGTAAGCCTTGGTGGTTGAAGAGTTGATATGTTGAAGCGGCCGTGTTGCTAGTTAATTTTCAATTCTTGGAAAGAGGCGAGCGTCTTTAATGCGGATTTATGGAGAATTTTGATTGATTGCACGATGATGAACTTAAAAGTCATCTCTTTTTAGTCCATTTTTCTGTTTGATTTTTAGTTAAAATTTAATATTTAATATACGGGTATGAAGAAACTCACCTGTTGTCATTAAGCGGGAAGGAAACGAAGAAAGAGATGGAAAATCACGTGATAAGTGGAATAAAAGTGCGAGTGAATTAATGAGGACGAGAGTAAGGAATGATGTCATGACCAGGAAAATCGAGAGTCGCGACATCATCACTAACCATTGCAACCTACAGCAGCAGAAGGTGATGTAAGACGAGAAGGGTAGTCTCCCGAACATGGTAACTTACTGGTTATTCTGGGCGAGACTTAATCTTTGAAGTCGTGGCCCTTGAACAGACCGTGGGACTTGCGAAGTCCGCGACATCAAAATTTGTCAAGTGAAGGCGCAAGCCCGGAGGTGATGTCGCGACATAAGATTAGTCGCTGGGACTGCCGATTTAGTTTCGCCGTGGGGTCGCGACAAAGATCAGTCGACATCGGGAGCGCGCGGTCGTTTGCCGAGTCGCCAAACGTAATGGGCATCAAAGTGTCGTGACATGAAGAAAGAAGTGGAAGCTGGAAACGAGTGATGTCGCGACGAGGGATTGAAGTCGCGACATCGGGAATCATCGATGAAACACAGCAGGGAATGAAGTGATGTCGCGACCAGAGATGATGATGTCGCGACGCCAGAATGACCATCGAGGCTTCATATAATTATGCGGCGAGTCGCGGCGTGGGATCGGTCGCGACCTCGGTGAGTCCGCGACAAAGGAAAGCAGTCGCGCGTGAGCGATAACGGGCTGGATACTGCGAGTCAGGGCTACATTGGGATTAGGGCCCGATTGGGGCCCTATAATGCATTCTCCATTTTTCATTTCAAGTAGCTTAGCGGCCCTGAGCGAGAAGTCTGGATTATGAAAGCTCATTTTTCTTTATTTCATTTTATTTTTTTATTTTTGTTTTGTTGTTTCATGTTTTAGAGCGGATTATGTTTCGTATTTTCATTTTTCGTTGTATTTTGAATGGATGTTGCTCGTTTTAAGTGAAGATTTGAATACGATTTCTATTTCTTTTCAAATTACTACCTGGAATGTTTGAAGTTCAGACAAATTTCTGGAATTCGATTGTTTCAGTTTCAACTTGCAGTTTTTCTTATGATCAGAGGAATGCTGTATCGTGTAATTTAGTAATTGAGGAATCCAGCTTCCATTAATTGAACGTTATCGTCAGAATTTATCTTTCACCACCAATTGTTCTAGCGGTTTAACTATCTTAAAATTTCAGTTCTGCGAATTTCTTTCAGATTTTTGGTTTTTATTGATTACTGGATGATATGATTTATCTAAAATTTGGAGCCCAAATGATACCACAGTTAAGTATACGTGACTGGAGGACAATCACGGGGGTAGCGTCCCTAGTTCTTTGAAGGTATCGCAGCTTTCTTGTGCAGGGATCTGGCTTTCACCAGGTTCACTTGGATAAATCCTCTTCTCATGAAGTCAAGAAGAATGGGTTGAATGGTTATCCGCCAAACAATGAGTTCACCTCATTCGGATAGTGAGTCCAATCTAGGTATTGGGTGAGATCTAATCAGGAAGGGTTGATGCATCACAATTTCGAGGAGGGCAATCTGGAAGTTGTATATCCTTGCTTGACCCCGATAGCAGGAGTTAGGGTTCTGAGTCCATAAAATGGGTATGAAATGACCCAGCAAAGAAAAATGCAGTTGAGGAAGTCCTTTTAAATGTAGTTATCTAATTCCTGTATTCGAGAATCAGTTCATCGTCAGATAGCTGAAATGTGAATTAATGGAGAGATCCATTTGCACAATTATGAATGATTTTGAAACTTGGGTTAATCGAATTCTATCAGTTTAACTACGGGGAATTGATAGTTCACTATAAGCATTTTTATTGATGTGTCTTTAAGGGATAACTATTCGATTATTCATTTCTTTATTGAAATTCATTATTCTTTATTCTTTATCTCCAGTTGTTGGTTATTTCATTTATTTCCTTTTATTATTTAATTTTCCGGCGCTCCCGAATCTTTGGACTCCACTATCTATGTCGTCCAAATAGTATGGAGCTTGAGTAGTCGGGAGTAGTTGATTTAAAATTCTTGAGATCTACGTAGGATCGATATACGGACTTAAATCCATTTACTACTTGTGACCTGGCACACTTACAGAACTAATGATCCATCAAAGCTTTGAAAATGACTTATTTTAAGAGATTCTGTTCTACATATTATAATTTCCCACAAGTTTTATGGCAAGGTTCTTGGCGAGGATTAATTAATAGTCCTTTGGTGATAGTGTCATAGATTTGTACATGTGTTTAATTTAATCGACAAGTTTTATGTCATAAAACTTGTTGACAGATTCAAAACTATGACACTATCACAGGCTGTAATCTACTACCACAAATATGTAAACAATGTAAAAACAACTTTGCTATTACTACAGTATAAATAAAATAATTTAAATCGTGCCCAGAAAAAATTCTCAAAGAATCACCTTTTCTTGAACAAAGCAATAGTGAAATATAATCAAACAAAGAAGAAAATAAGAAATAACAACTAAGCGCAAGGGAACAAAGAAACAAGAATATTAATTTCTAGCTGCGAAATGGTGTCACTCAAAGGCTACATCAGCTATGAAGAACTATCTAGCAGATGAAATCTGACAGAATTTGCGGGCCAACAGAACTCAAGCGTCAGGCACAGTCTCTCCCCTTCCTAGGCCATGGCTTTGATTATAGAATGTGGGTGCTCTGAGTGCACCTTTTACAATACTTCATACCCATTGTATGGGCGCTGGGTGTGTGGTGAGGCCCTTACAGTGCTCCTCCCTCGAAAATGGGTAGCAGATCTCCGGCAACCTCATATCAGTGAGAACTCTTTGCTTTTGTTTAACTGACTCAAATGAAAGTATCTAATTGCAAGCAAGAAAGTACTTATGCTAGCTTCAAGAACATTACCCCAGTTCACTGGCTCCTTGGCATGCAATCGATAATGACATGTATGAAATATACTTGGTATTAATCTAAAAAATGCAAACAAAATGAGAAAATTAGCTGGCTTTGGAACTGCGGGAAGACCACGGCGTGCGATCCGATAATGAGTGAGTTTCTGATGCACGATCTGTTTCCTCACGATCCTCTGCAAGTTAACAATCGAATTTGAACATTGATAATGGTGAAAGGAAGAAATCTGCATTCAGCCGTGCAACACGTTAATACAACGAAAAGCATAATACAGCGTAAATGCAAAAATAAAATAAAAAATAAGAAAAGAAAATCGAGACACTCGTCGCCTTAATGAAGGCTGAATAAGCCAGTAGACCTATCGATGTAACTGTATCCCGAGCGAAGGCATTCGCGAAAGCTGCGACTTGTTTGCGCAAAAACGACGCTCGTCAAGGTGCGACGCAGATCGCCTCAGCGCGATTTGAATCGCAACGATGTCGGCGACATCATCGCCAGCGACGCACCGTTGCAGAGACCAGCGATGATGCGCGACCCGATCTCTAAACCGCGCGCGTTTCAATTTCTGCCGATATCGCGACATCGCTGATGCGATACGTACTGACCTGCGGCATCTATGCGTTCATCGCCAGCGACATCTTTGCGCGACGCTGCTTCCTCGGCTCGCGAGCGCTGTGACACATCCGACCATAACTGCGTGCTGGCGACTCGTGACTGCCAATGATATCGACAAACATTACACTGTAACTGCGAAGTGTATCTCTGGCGTTGGCGCGTAACATCCTGCTGGCGCGATGGTGTGAACCGCGACCTGGAGGTGCACGTGCGAACATCATTCACGGTTCAGCGCGTTATTGGCATTCACTGTAATAGGGGTATTGATTTGTAAATTTAGCAAAATCAAGCGAAAAAATGGATAAAAACGTTTATTCATCAAAATACGACTTAAGTACGCGTACGGCAAAGAGAAAAGAAAGAATTGTTTTGTCCTCGAGCAAAGAAGGACATTTTACATTTTTGTTTTAGAAGTATTATTAATTTAAAATATAAATGCAGATTATCAAATTTTCCATACATTTAACTTCAAGTCCGGTTCAAGGTTGGTCTCTCTACTCTTTGCTATTATACAAACTATCATGTTGAATTATTTTACAAACAATATACTCGTTGGATCTGTTGAATAATGGATACATTCCTTTCTCAATTTATGGTAGATCCCATTTAACTCCCTAAAGTTATACATAGATTGTTTCCATTCTTCGATTCCATAAGCTTGTTTTCATATTGATCTCCACTAATGTAGGTGATTTGACCTTCCAGGATAAATCGGTGCTTTTAGGCTGTTGTTTTTAGGCGACAATGGTAGGATGAAAGGAATTTTGGGGTTAGGATTACCACTGAACATTTTCTCTTCTTTTTCTGCCCCTTTCCTTCTTTTAAACTACTTCTAATAAATTCCCTAAAACTGTGTTTGGAGACTGACTTTTGATTTCTTCAATTCGAATGTATGCTATTTCACATATATTTCACTGGAATTCTCTTATTTTCTGTTTAGGGATAGTGTATGTTTTAACTTTTTAAAAGCTCTAACACCCTTAGCGAACTTTGGGTTAGTAGCTCCATACGGATGGCATTAGGGGTGCTAGGTGTTGAAACACCCCTCTGAGACTTAATTGTTCAGAGAGTTAGGCCACAAGATAAAACTTATCCCTAGAAGCCTTATTCTTTTATTTGCATTCATATTCTTTTCCTTTTTCTTGCATTCCTTTTTGAGTTCTGAAACATATGATCCCCGATCTTCATTTCCTTGCTTCCTTCTTGAATTCTGAGTAATCATTGGTTAACTCTTGATTGAATTTTACGGATGTGTTGGGGTTTTCATTGGTTTACTTTTGAAAAAGTGGTCAGTTTGAAAAAAGCTCAATTCATGAGACTAAGGGTGTATCCATCGACATATTAATAAGATGGCTGAGAATAAACCAGCCCCCTCGAGATAGCTACTTGTCCATTCTTATTTATCACCTAGGATTTGTTCGCCTTAATCAATAATCTAACAAATTCTAGAATCTTGGACTAAGCGATTTAACGACTAACTATAAAAGGTATCTTGACCCATCTTTATTTATGGTAATTAAGTTAATTGTTCAACGGGTTCCTTGACTTCACTGTTCATACCTGAGCTTCGAAATATGTTTGTTCCATCTGTTGTATTTCCCTTCCTCTATTGGACCTATCCCGGTTAAATATAAATTACTTGATACGAATTAAACTAGGCAATTTGTCCTTATTAGCAATTTTTTTTTTTGACATTGACTTCTATTCTAGCATAAGTCGATTTATCCATTCTAATTTCAAATAGAATTGAAAGATCGAAGCGTTATTTCGATTCCAGCGAAAATAAACATCTGAAACAAAATCCATACATCATGATCAACAAAATTGTAAATCAACGAGACTTTATTCAAATATCAAAAGATTTGATATTGCGGCATTTGTTCATTACAAACATTTTTGCTCCAACTAGACTTGAGAAAAACTCTCTAGATATTTACTCGAGGAAGTTTGCGACTCCGTTTAAATTTGGTTCTCCAGGACCTTGAGCTCCTAATGAGTGAGTTAATTTTGTGTAATAAAGTTGTGTGCAAGCAGATTGAGTACACTTCAACCTTTTCTTTGGAGCTTCTTGATTGATGGATTCTTCAATCCATATTCCCACTTATCGACATTTCTATACCCGGATGAAACCACTTTTTATGGAACAAAGCGGTGGAAGCGGTTTGTTTTCCGATTCCACTCATTCATAAAAGCGGTGTTTTCACCTCGGACTCTTCCTTGCTCTCTCCCTTCCTTCATTCTTTCGACTTATTTCCCAATTCGCATTCTTCCATCCCTTTTATAATGAGGTTGTCTCTTGGGAAGAACAAAATTGGCTATTATTTCCCTTCAAATTTTCTATAGAATATTCAGTGAGACTCTTGATTCCTACTTTGATCACACATTTTAACTAGGACTTTTGGCGGCTTTTTATTTGAGGAAGTTGGATCGTTTTCTTCATAGTCTTTATTCTCCTCTAATTATGTCTCTTGGCTTACAAGAAAGTATTCTACGAGTTTAGTTAGATGAGAGATGTAACTGCATTTACTGCATTTATGACCATTATTCTTTCTAAATTGACAAATTTGGTGACTTGTAGTTCGATGATTCAATGGGAAGCGTACTTTGGGTTCAATGTAAGGACATTTTCCCTTAAAGGCCATTATACCGTTGGACTTTTAAATCCAGACATTAATTCTTTGGATGTCATGACTTGATTATGTTGTGACACGAAATTCTAAGTCACAACGGGAATGTTCTCCTATTCCTGAATTTCGAGGATGACTAAATTTTTTGTCATTGACCTTCTTTTCCATTTATTATTCTTCCACTCCACATTCTTGGTTGACTCTCTCGGACCAATGTTATGTCTCAAAGTATGGAAATAATCGAATAAGCGTGATATCAGGTTGTTGATATTTTCGAAAATAACTCTGACAATTTTATTTTTTTTTATCTTGTAGAATGGACAATTCCTCTTAGTCAATAGTTAAACATTCCACACAAGATAAAATAAATTCTGAGCTTATGATCTTGTCACTTTAAATATAAGATCTGTCCGATTAATTCAACTCGAATGTGGTAAAAGTAAAGATAGGGGAAAGAGTAGAGACTCCTTTTTATTCCAGTCATGTAATCTGTTTGCCTTGAATGTAGTTTCAGAGACTCTTCTTCATTTAATCTTCATTCCAGCCTACAACTCTGCCGTTTTGGCTTTAGTTGGACTTCCTTTATTTAACACATATATCAATACATTCGATTTGGATTTCCTTAGGCACAATTTGTTCCTCCATTCTTTTTTTACTCTCTTCGACTCCGCCATTTCTTTGCACCTCATGTTTGGGTAATATTCCCTCCTTGTCAGTAAGTGATGGAGTAAAAGAATTTCTTCGAAATAAGCTCTCATCAGCTCCTTCCGAGGTGTTAGATTCAATTGGTAGGGAGTTAAACCGTATTTGCGCCATATCTCGTAAGAGAATGGGAACAGGCTGCGGTGAATAACACGGCTCCACACCATCCATCTTAACGATTAGCCTTCTGAGGAATCTTCAGTGCTTATTTGGATCTTCGATTAGGATGGCCGATGAGCGATCTTCTTTGGACCATTGTAATTAGTCTTTAGTTCGAGCTCAAAATCATTAGCATTGATTGATGGCTGTTCCATTGCTAAATATTTGTGGATGAATGTATTCATAAATTCTCCATGATGTCATGCTCATGAGGTCTTTTCTTACATTCTGTTGGCTACCATCTAATCCCTCTATATACATCGCCATTGTATGGTGTCTTCCTGTAGTCAAGGTAGACTTAGATCAATAGGATTAGCCTAATCAACAAACATTTTCACTATGTGGTTTATTGCAAAGTTAGGTAGCGAAATTGAACCCTTTGCTTGAATTGCTATTTTTGTTCTTTTTTTCACAAAAAAAAATACATTCAAATTAGTATTTCCTTCTTTAATACGAATATTGATTACTAAAATTCGATTCGATCAGCAACGGCGCCATAAAACTTGTTGACAAATTCAAAACACATGCTCTGAATTTATGACACTATCACGAAGGACTATTAATTAATCCTCGGCAACCTTACCCATAAACTTGTGGAAATTATAATATGTAGAGGCAATCTCTTAAAATAAGTCATTTTCAAAGCTTTGTTTTGATTTGCTATTACGCAAGTGCACGCGGAGTCAACAAGTAGTAAAATGGATTTAAGTCCCGAGATATCGATCCTGAGAGATCTCAGAATTTTAAATCAACTACCTGACCCTTTCGACTCCATCTTATTTGGACGATAAAATGATGAGTGGAGTCACATTGAATCTTTGGAAAATTGAAGAACAAAAAAAGAGGAAATAAACGGAAATAACCAACAATTGGGAGATAAAGAATAAGAATAATGAATTTCTAACAAAGAAATGAATCTTGAATGAATTATCTCGAAGACACATCAATAAAACGGTTATAGTGAACTGCTCCGATTCTGTAGTTCATCGATAGAATTTCCTTGATTAACTCGAGTTTCAAAAATCTACATCCAAGGCAATTGTAGTGCATTTGGATCTCTCCACACTCCACATTTCATTATCTAATTTATGACTGATTCTCGTCTGGGGAATTAGATAACTACATTTCGGCTAACACGGGAGTTAGGACTCATATCCAGAGATTGAGGTGAACTCTTTGCTTGTTTAAAGTGGATAACTCATTCAACTCATTCTTGACTTGAGTGAGAAGAGGATTTATCCAAAATTGAACTTCTGTATGAGGATCCCTAATGGCCGAGTTAGTATACCTTGAAGAACTAGGCGTTGCCCCGGGTTGTCTTCCTGTGTCACGCGAGAGGACTTTACAGCGAAATCGGGAGTAATGACGCAATTCTTAACGGGTATAAGAAGCTGGTAGTCGGATCAATCAATAAAACCAAATACGAGTAAAGTTCGTGGCCCAGAATTAACAAGTTTGCTAGAGCATGACTACGGGAAAGAGATAAATTACGCGATAACGTTCAATTAATGGAAGAATTTGGATTCCTCGATTACTAAATTACCGTCGTTCCTCGATCATAAGAAAAAGCGCAAGTTGAAGCTGAAACAATCGAATTCGAGAATTTATACGAGCTTGAACATTCGGGTAGTAATTTGAAAGAAATAGAAATCTGCATTCGGCTTAATTTAAACGATAACATCGGATTGGAAAATCTGGCGAAAATGAAATCACAGCTTATAATCTGCTCCTAAAGCGGTGAAACAACAGTAAAATAAAAAATAAAAGAAAAGAAGAAAAATGAGCTTTCGACAATCGGACCTCTCGTACGTAGCGCGAGCTACTTGAATGATTTGGATAAATTGTGTATTTATAGGGTTCCTCAATTGGGCTAATCCGTGTAACTCTTTGTGGACTTAGGAGTATCGGGCCCGAGTTCTTTGTTC
Organism: Tetrastigma voinierianum; assembly: GCA_016808115.1. Taxonomy (NCBI): domain Eukaryota; kingdom Viridiplantae; phylum Streptophyta; class Magnoliopsida; order Vitales; family Vitaceae; genus Tetrastigma; species Tetrastigma voinierianum. The sequence goes on along the minus strand of JAEQBH010006691.1, from coordinate 63,230 downwards.
CGCGTCGACCCGGTTTCCTTGTCGTGACATCATCGAGTCGCGACCTCGATCACGTCGCGACAGCGTACTATATAGCCTTGATTTAGTCATTCTTGATGTCGCGACATCATCATCTTATCGCGACATCCACTTTATTCCCTTACAGGTTTCCGCGTGATTCCACGATGTAGCGACTTGATCCTCGACCAGCGACATCACTTCAAGTCTTCTGCAGTTTCCAATTTCTCTTCTGATGTCGCGACATCACTTTGATGTCGCGACATTGCTTTATGACTCTGCGAAACTTTATTACATGCGTTCGATGGCAAGAACTTGTCTTTATGCGACCTCACTTCTCGAAACTTCCTCCCTTCAAGCGGCGGTCTCTATGCCGCGACGCCGACGGCCTTATGTCGACGCCGGCCGCCGGCTTCACGGTCTTCACTTGGCGGCTTTTGATGTCGTGACCCATGAATACCGCGGTGCATTCTTGATGTCCGCGACGGCATTAAGTCTCTGCTGTAACAACCCGGTGGTTCGCGATATCAGCGACATCGATCTTCTTGTCGCGACATCACCTTATAGCTGGCGTAGGTTACGTGGTTGGTGATATCGCGACCTCGGACCCTACTGTCGCGACCTCGATTTTACAATCGCGACATCGTTTCCCTACTGTTCTGCTCTGTCGATTCACTTTGCACTTTTATTCCACTTATTCTTTGCATTTTCCATCACTTTCTTGCTTCCTTCCTGGCCCAATAATGATTTGAGTTTCTTCATAGTCTGTATATTAAATATTAAATTTTAAGCCCAAATCAAACGAGAAAAATGGACTAAAAAGAGATGACTTTTAAGTTCATCACACGAACTTTGAATATACGATCTCATATAAATGTCGGGTTTCCTTTAGCTGCGAGGCTTGTTCTTTGTATAATGCACAACTGGAATCTGCGTGAGATGAAGAGTCGAAGTTTGATCATCGTCATTTGGAGATTCTTCGAAGATCTGGGTCGTGGCTGTTGTTCTTACGCATGTGGGAGTTGTGTTTTCCACTAGTCTCGCTGCCCATGGGAGTCTGGTATTCCACCCCAGCTCGGTCTTGAGATGCATCCGAGGAGAGGGAGTGGGCGCATCTTTTGCGCTGCTCCCTCAGTTTTTTGTTCTTCTTCTTCCTCCTCTACTCCTCTCTTTTCTCCCTATCACCCCCTTTTCTTTTCTCCCTATCTACCTTTTCTTAACTTCTCCGAACTTCATTACGTCTTTCTCCTTTGTCTCTTTTTCCTTGAGTCGAACTCTTTTGTACCCTTTTTCCTTTTCTTCTTCCTCTTTCCACTTTCTTTTCTTTTCTCTATCACCCTCTTTTTTTTTTTTTTTTTTTTTTTTTTTTGAGGCGCATGTGAATATTACTCGAGTGTAATGAGGACACCCTTGATTATACTTTGAATGTAATTCAATTGAAATAAAGAACACTTTTGCTTTTATGTCGATGTATCTTCTTATTTTGCCTTTATTATCTTACATATATGAATTGTTGAGATGTCCCCAACCAAATGGTCGATAACGTTCCATACATCACATGAGATCAGATAAGGCATTATTTAACATTATACGATGCTTCTTTGGTAGAAGCAGCTTAAGATATTGCATTCCACGTATGTCGCGAAGATTTTTCCCTCTTACTGTTTGAGTTCATAATTGCACGATACATTATTTCGGGATATGATGTATGGGCCTTCCAGGTTGGGGCTGGACAAAAATGTCGCGGATTCTTCCTTGTTAGTTGAGAGCTTTTTAAGACTAAGTCGCTGGCGTAGCTCTCACAGGGTTGACTTTTTGATTATAATACCTCATTTGTCTTCCTTTGATACTCCCTCGATACGCCTTTGAGCGCTCGCGTTTTCTTCTAGGAGTTCTAAGTTTAGACGAAGGGCCTGGAGTCATTATGCTCCCTCCAGTCTTAACTCGACTCTTGGAGACTTTTATTCCAATCTCGTGAGAATTTCTGACTACGTGCGAAAGAATTTGGGGCGAATGGGGTTTCCGGGTTGCGACTTACGTGTGATCACGTAAGCCCACAGTACCTCGAGGAGGTATTCTACCCAGCTCCCTTAGATCTTCAATTTGGTCTTGAGGCGACCTTGAGGGTTACGATCGTGACTTCGGCTGTCCGTTCGATTCTTGCGGATGTCTTTGAGGGACGAGTAATAATTTTAATTAGAGCTCGGCCGCAAAAAATCTCTGAATTTAGCATTGTGACGCTCAGTTATCTAATACCGGGGCTGCGGGGATGCAACCTGCATATGATGTTTCATACGCTGAAATTCTTGTATTTTGCTCTGTAATTGTGGTACAAGGTAAACACGCCCGCTTGGTGAAGTAATCCAGCGACAATTATGAATTTGCACTTTCCATTTGCAGTAGGCGGGGCCCCGATATCGAACCCATTTGTTGGAAAGGCGGGGAGCTTGTGATTGATGTTAAGGAGGGTTCGGCCAGAGCGTAGAGATCTTGGCGTGCTCTGGCGGATCTACGCATTTCTTAACCGTCCCGGTCGCATCCTTGAGCCTGGTTATTTAGTAGTATGCTTGCCTTAAAACTTTCTTTTTTACTTCTTAATGCCGGGCTCAGATATGATTCACGCTACACCTCGTGTACCTCTCTCGGCCACGTACTTGATGTCCTCTCCGCGATGCATTTAAGAAGGGAGTGAAAATCCTAAACATGAGACTTCCTTTATGATTAGTGAACTGGCTAACCTCGCCCTTATTTTCTTTGCTTCTTTCGGGTGTCGGGTAGGCTTCCATCCTATTATATAGTTCAAATGGGGTCCATCAACTCGGATCGGACTCATCGGAACCTTGGGTCGTGTGCTATAGGATCGACCCGGAGGTTCGCGAGTATTCAGCGGGCGTCGACTGGGGTCTTCTTGTGAGGAATTTGTGGTAACCGCGAGGCGTGCCTTGGGAATTCTACGTGCACAGGGACATGTTTGACTTGAGACCAACACAAATTTCTTTAATGGTCGCGGACCTTTCGGATTATGAATCATCGTTTCACTTTTGGCCGTGGAGTCTCTTTGTTGTCGACCTGGTGGGGAGTCAACGTATACCTCTAGCTGGGGTGAGCCTCAATGAATGGCCGAGATTTGAGGCTGCTATGGCCTCATACTCGGCCTCGTTGTTGAAGCATGGAATCCAAATTTGAGTGCATATTCAATGTCTATCCCATACGGTGAGGTTAAATTGGATTGCCAGCTTCATAGCATTTGAGAAGCCATCTACAGTTTCCAGTTAGGAGGTCGTTCTTTTCGTAGTGGTCTGTGACGAGTTCTGTCGGGTGATTCCATGTGAAGTCGACCAGGACCTGTCTTTTATGGCTGTTTTGGCATATGCGATGTCGAACTAAGCAGTTCTATGGCCCACTTCATCGACCTCCGGATACAGTTTTGTGCAATGTGCCTTCATCGGATATTACAGTCGGGACATGGTGTGAGCTGGAAATAGGAATCGGGCTTAGATTTGTGGTTGTATTTGATATTAGTTTCCATTCTCGGGTACCTCTCCTTCGCTCATCTCGGGCTCGTACCAATAGTAGGCGGGTCTTGTACTTTCGTTCTTTGTCTCGGCGAGTCTTGCGCTGGTCGAAGTCGGACCCTGACCAAGTCTGAGTGAGGAGTTCTCCCTCGGCGGGGCTTACTACGAATGGGTGGAGGGCTCGGATCGTTTTCAATGTAGTAAATGCTTCTTCGCGCCGCATCCCATTGGAAGGCCTTGAGCTTTGAAGAAAGCGCAATATCGCTCTGGATACAAATCGGCTTAGGGCCGTAATCCTTCCTGTAAGTCGTTGGACTTCCTTTATTCCTGATGGTGATGGCATGTCAGTATGACACTTTATTTCCTCCCAGGTTTGCCTCGATTCCCCTGTGGTTGACTATGAAGCCAAATTTTCGGGTGACCGCTAAAGCGCATTGGGTGGAGTTCAGCTTCGTATTTGTAATTCCTTAGGATCTGGAATGCTTGAGAGGTGAGGATGTGGAATTGGCTGTAGTAGATTTTACGACATATCGTCACGTATACCTCCATAGTTAACGCCTATCTTATGGAACGTGGTTTACTAGCCTACAGTAGGTCGCTCCTGGATTCTTGAGCGAGCGGCATCCTTTCGATGATAGTTCCACGAGTGTGAAGAGGTCTTTTCAAAGTCATCACGGGTCCATGCTAATGATTGTAGTAGGAAATCGTCCATAAAGCGAAGTTCGTGGCCGCGATGGCGTCCACGATGGGATAGATCAGCAGAAGGAAAGTTGTCCTTCGGGCCGCCTGGCATGTCGGTGGAAGTGATCTGAGTCGCCACTTGCACCGTTTGTTTTTTAACGAGAATGACGTTAGCCCGACCACTCGGGATATTCTACCTCCTGTCGCTCCTGCTTGGAAACACAGTCGATTTCCTCATTGATGGCTTTACGGCACTACGGCGCAGCTCTGCGCTTTTGTTCAGTTGGTTTGAAGGATGGGTTGGTGTTCAGCTGTGAGTAATTGTGTAGGATCGATTCCTCCGTGTCACTTTGTTTCGCAGCGAAATGTCTATTCTATCTTAAAAATTGAGTGAGGAGGTTTTTGAGGTCTCCGTTAGTCTAGGCGGAGTATAGGCGAGATGTTCGGTGCAGTCATCCGGCGATGCGGTTCTGATTCCTCAGGGCTCGGGTCGGGTGAGTGCCTCGTCTTGCGTGTCAAAGCTCGTCTACATTCACGTTGTCAGCGCCTTTGTTCATGGAGCGTTGTAGTATTCCACGGCCACTTTCATTGATCTCTCGGACCATTCCTCGCCCATGTATGGTTGGAAATTTGATTATCATGTGATGCAGCAGAGGGATGGCTTTTGTGCGTTGAGGAGGTCTGCTTAGAGCTGACATGTTATATTGCGACGGGCGTGCGATTAGGAACCTCGCTGTCTTCGTCGGCAGCAAGGGGGCTCTCGGGTTAGCACCGGTTAGATCGAGCTGATGGTAATACCTTCTCTCTGGCCCATATGTGTGTTGACGGGATCCCAGCTTTCTCTCCCAATGCCACGTTTATCGAAATTTGGCGAAGATGATGTCGGTGAATTCAGATTATCAATTAAAACCGATTAATTTGTTGTGGTGACCATGATCGCCTTGAACCACGATGGGTCGTCATGGGGGATCTTGGCATCCCTCCGGTCCAGAGTAAGAGAATGTGATGGTAATTAATCGAGTCCACGGCATTTTAGTTGTGCTTGTATTTCCCAGTCTCTGCCGTCCGAATCTTCTGTAGTGGGCCTTAGAGCCGAACTTCAGATTCTCCTCCTCCTGCCAGATCCTCCAGAGATCACGTGGTTCTCGAGGGTTGCGTCTTTGAGTTGCAGTTTGTCGAGGTGGGTACATTTGTTGAGTCGGGCTGGTTACGATTGGACGACTTTGGGCTGGTCCCGAGCATGGTTCCCGGAGATATGAAGCGTTGGGAGATATCCCGCGTATTAAGTATTATTCTATCTCTTTTCGGTTGTATACAATTGTCGTGCGATGTCCAGTAATCCACATGGAACTCATATTATTTGGAGTTGTCCTTGTGGCGGGATCGATTTCATCGAGTTGGCCATCTTAGGAGCTTTGCTCGTTTCGCGCCTCGTGTGGGACTGTGACCTTTGAAATTTGTTAGGGGTGTGTATTTGAGCGAGTAAGCGTCGTTGTCTCTCAGATTGTGGTGGGCCCAGACGGTCTCTGAGATTTCCTCTCCTTTTAGGGGATCGTTCTCGATCTTTTCTTGGGGATTTGTCCTGGTCGTCTTGCCTTTTAAGACTTCGTCCTCGCCGTTTGTCTGTTGTACTTTTTTCTTTATGGGTGGAAGAACTCTCTTTCTTTGATATTAGGGCCTCCTCGCCGTTTATGTATTTCTCTGCTTTGGCGAGTACTTCGACCATGCTTGCTTGCAGGTTCTTCGAGATGGAAAACATCAAGTCTTTCGATTGTACTCCTAACCCTGCAATGAATGTTGTGATGGTGAACTTCTCATCGAGTATGTCTATTTTCAGGGACTCAGCGTTGAACCTTTGCACGTATGATTTTAAACTTTCACAGGAGCCTGTTTGACACTCAACGAGATGGTAGCTTCGGCACTACATCGTTCTGGCTCCGATGGAAGTGGGAGGCGAGCCCCTTGATGGATAGTTCCACTGAATGGCCGAGATGGATGAAGGGATTACATTGAACCGGGCGAGGGTGGCCCTTTTAGTGTGATGGCGAATGCACGTATCGCAGGATCACGATGCCCATGTAGCTCCATCTAATTTTTGTAGGTATTAAGGTGATCGACGGGGTCTTTGACTCCATCGAATGTTTCTATTTGTGGCATTCTGAACTTCGCCGGAAGGGGGAAGTGTAGCACCTCGGCTGTGAAGGGAGACTCGGTTTGTTGTACCAAGGTATCCATAGTATTCGGGGCGCGTCCTCTAACCACCTCCTTCACACGGCTGAGCTCCTGTTGAAGACTCCGAAACCTCTGCTCTCATGTTTGCTCTCCTGTCACAGTGAGGTGATGTGGTGCTTGATTGCGATTTGCCCAGAAATCTTGCCGTTTTCTCCTCTGCGAGGGGGCGATTAAGGTCAGGTGCCCCGGATCGGTGGACTCGGCACAGCCGATCACGGGGAATGTCACCATGAGTTGCTCTTGACGGGGAGGAAGGTCACGGTCTTCCGGCTGTCGTATCCAGTGGATGTTACCAAGCTAATGCAGTAGAATTATTCCAATTCTTCTATCGGCGTTGATTGACGGTAGTGCTTCCGCCGTTGGTATTGGTTTGCATTGCTTCCGCTGTCCTAGGAGGTTTGTTATCTGCGTTGCCTGGTGGATCCTGCATCCTCGGCGGATTGGCGTTGCCCCTGCTTGTGTTCCTTGTTGATACCATCGATGGCCCGAATCGATTATATTTATAAAGAATTGTCGTTCAGTAAACGGCCTTGGTGATGATGCTTTTCAATGGGGCTGGGCTGGAGCGTGTAGGGGCGGCCAGGTTGGACCGGATTGTTTGTGAAATTTGGGGATGCGGCGTCTGGATTGTCTGAGGCTGAGGTAGGATCATTTTTGCTGATCTGCGAGGGCTCGGACGTAGCACTCCTCTGAAAACAAGGAAGGGGTCGAGCGGGGGCTTCGCCCATGAGCGCTCAGATGCCTAAGTTAGTTTTCTCACGAGAGAAAAAAGGGCGCCTTAGAGGGGCGAGATGTGTTGCATGCGGTATGCGTATGAATATGATATTGTAAGAATGTTGGCGTTGGTTTTGCGTACCTTTCAGATGGGTGGCCTTGTATTTATAGTAGATGTTCAACCAGTTGGATGGTGGTTAGGAGTCCTTCCCATTGGACGGGATATTTCTTATTTTAGTCCATATCGGATTTGGTACAGGATATAGAAGGAGCTGTTTGCTTGAGATAATCCTCTTTCTTTATTGGCGATGATCTGTTATTATTTTCCCTTCCTTATTGATAAGGTTTGGTTGGATCGACAGGATAATATATTGCTAGGGGATATTCTATTTTCTGTATGAGCGATGCACAATCGATTTATGGGATATGGGGCTTCGATTCATTCGGGATTGTCCTTTGGACATGGCCCCTTAGGGCGCCCGATTTGGGGCCGTGCGGGGAGCTGAGTATTGCATTAGGCGTACCACTTCTTTGGAGGCTTAGTCGGTGAAACCACGAAACTATTTTTACTTACTGTCGAAAAAACAGTGATACAATCCTCATATTTTGGCATCTTCCTTTAATATATCGATTTCTTGCCTTTTTCCTAACGACTTTCATTTTGAAACACCAAACAAATTTGGAGAATAAAAAACCTCTAAATTAAATGTGCAATAACCATAAATATAATTGGAACTGTGACTTCTACAAAAATTTGAAAGGAAAGAAACACTATAATCAATACAAAATGAAAAGTATAATGAGAAAAATAAACATGAGGAGAAAGTTAAGTTGCGATAATACGATGATTCTTATTGGTATCAAAGTAGAAAATCTGACTAAAATTTTCAATCCAAATTTTTATTGATGTGGAAGCCTTCTTATTATTAAGCCTTACAAGTTTAATTACATTATTTGAGATCTCAATTCTATCATTGGTAGGGAGTCTAGGTATAGAACACCATATAAAAGATGTTGAGAAACCAAATCAAAACATTGAAGGATAATATGATAGGCAAATTATCAATCCTTAATAGGAAAATTGAATCAATAAAAATGGCTTGATGTCATCATAACACATAGGGATGATGGCTTGATGTCACAATAAGTTGCTTATAAACAAGTTACAAAAAATCACACATAAAAATGGTTACTCGATGCCATAAAACTTTTCAAGAAAATAAAAATGATTAATAGTGGGACTTTGTGTTCTAGTCCCAAAAATTAATAATTTATTTAGTTCAAGCACCCCTGCTCCCTGCCCCTCATGTTATCCTGAAATTTCATGGTACTGGGACTTGACCTAAGTTACATTGACTTCAATGGAGTGAATTGGGTGGTTGGAATTGCCAATATCGTATTAAGGCCTAATTCCACTAATGAGAGTTGAGTAATGGAAGCTCTAATTTATTATTATTATTAGGTTAACAAAAAAACCTAAGGTATTTGTGATTTAAACTATCCAAAACATCAATAAAATTTATAAATGAAAGCCTACCATCTCCTAATGAGCTACTAATCCAATCAAAGAAAGAATGTAGAAAAACTATGTTCGGTTAAAATTCAATGATGAGGAATCAAAGGTTATTCAAAATCAAACAAACTTGGAAAGATTTGTATTAAGGAGAAAGACTAACCTTTGGAAGCTTGGGCCTAATATATCATCCTTTATCCTTTATACTTTTCTATTCTTTTGCTTTTCGCCTTTATTTATTTATTTATAGATTATGCATAATTGATTAGAAAATAATCTTCTCTTTTTCTTTTGAATCCAGTTAGTAAAAAAAGTGTGGTGGATAAAGTTCCTAATATTTACTTTAGAATTTTGAGTCTCTACTCATTATATTTATAGAAGTGAGACTTTATAACTTAATAACATTATGTGAGAATCTGCTTTACCATATGGAGAAGACTTTCATGAAAACAAAAACATAATCAAAGGATGGATCTACGTATGATGAGTTTCAATGAAAAGATAGAAATGTGTGTGACTGGATGGAAAGAATATTTAAAGATTTATTATATACAAACAAGTAAAAGGCAATAAAAGGCATACTCGTATATAACCATCTTGCCTTCCGCTGTGGTGCATGTCTACAAGCGCCTTCACTTCCCGATTGTCCATGATTATACGCATTAGAGCATTGCATAACCAAGTCAACATGAAATCTAGAAGGGGACTCCAATTTTGAGGGATAGGTCCCTAAGGCTACCTTGTATTTTTTTTCCTCAAGAAAATGATGTTCGTTAGGACGTTGGGATGATGAGCGTTGTAGAGGTGGTGGGGGCTCAATCCAAAATCATTTTATTGTTTCAGAGTACAAAGTAAATGTAGAAAGCATGAGGAGGAAAATTGAGGGGCTTATGCTAAGAATCTTCAACTTGGGTTTTGGGTATCAAAAGAAAATCAAAATAGTCATGAAGGATAAAAGCTATTATTGGGAATTATGAATATTCAAATAAATCTACCAATTTATAGAGAATTAATGAAGATCCATGCAACACAAAGGCTTGTAAAACCATTTTTTTCTTTCAATGACTTGTTTTGATAAGCAAAAGCAAGAGATAATAAATAGACCAAGTACCAATGGTCGGAATAGTAGTAACAATCTCTCCAAGTTTTAGCTTGTATAAGATGGTTGTTTTCCCTGCTGCATTCAAACCATTATCAGAATCCTCATTTCTTTCTTTGCAAAGAGCATCTTCACAAGTCGAAATATCACCCGACCACACATGTCTTCCTCTACTTTTACCACGAAAATGGAGGAGAATGTTAGGATCAAGACAAGATATATAAATAAATAAAACCCAAACTATAATAGGTCCCCTTAAAATATGAAACTTCATTAAACAAAAGTGAGAAGAAAAAAGCTACAATCTTAAATTTATTAGGAAGTTGAGTTATCGACATGTAGCTTTGTAAAAGGGAAAAGACATGTTTGATCTTTGGGATTTTCTGTGATAGTAGGATTAAAGAAGATTTATAAGCGGGCCCGATAAAACGCGGGCTCTTGCTTGAGCCCAGCAGGAGCAGTTCATCCACCCAGTAGACTAACACGGACAGCCCTAAGAGAGACGTATCCTGTAAATCCAAATAAAATATCACCAATAAGGAAGTAGGATAATTTACCGATAAGCCCTTTCTACAATTATCACTTTATTAATTGGCAATGATAAGGAAAAAAATCCCCGTCAAATAAGAGAGAATCCTTATCACCATCATTGGGAAAAACATCTGTATAAATACCGGGGCCCTTACAGCGTGATTGAAGGTATGCGGACATATGCACAAACTTCATTCCTTAGCGGTTTATATTCTCTTCCACGGGGAAGAACTAACATGCATCGGATCGGCAGCGGCGACTACCGATCCTTTTTGTTCTTGGCATCAGGAGTCCAATGCTAGAGCCGTGGACCGACCCGGCAAATCCCGGTACGCTCGCTGATTACGGTTGAAAAAGCATCATCACTTAGAATTTTATCAATCAAACTAGGTGTTGTCCAATTCATAAATGGGGGAATATAATAGGATTCAGATCAGGTTTTAAGGGAGAAAAGTATAAAGGGAACAAGCTTTTTATTCTTTTTTTTCCCTGCTTAATATTCTCAGGTTGCAACCGTTTCAATGGCCCATGAATTGAGCGGTAAGCCATTGTAATTTACAACTTGGGTTGGGAAAAAAATTGCTTGTTTCTAATTTACATGAAGTTAATAGAACTTGCAATTCGTGCTCTCAAAAACAAAACGAGGGTGAGTACCTTGATTAGAAAATGTCACTTGGAATATGGATGGATTAAAATGAAGTATCAACATCGAAAACCATTGGACTCAATTGCCTATACAAAATTTGATTAATAAAACACTACTCCAAAAAAGGGATGGTGAAATTGATAGAAAGAGGGATGGTGAAATTTGCTACCTACCTAAAGGCATTCATCATCGAGGCTTGGATCTTGCTTGCCAAGAAGAAGAAAGACCGCCTCCTAGCCAAAATTTTTGTTTTAAATAAACTGAAAACACCAACTATTTCGTCAACAGTTGATTAATCAAAGAAGAAGATTTTACCTATGTGTTATAAAACCTACCGGCTTGATATCCCGAAAGCCTAGCAGGACAAATAAGCGAATAAGCGTAGGTAGAAATTGCATTCACAACTTAATTTATTATGTTTAAAAGCTATTTTATTATTTCCCTCTAATTTTTATTTGATTCAACTTTTCCTCTTTCATTTTCTTTCTCTATTTTTGGGTTTAAGTTGAGCTTTAGGCTTCGTTGGAACGGAAAATATTAAGGAAGCAAATAAAGGAAAAATGAGGAAAAGGTACAAGAAAGAAACTTTGGAGGGAAATAAAAAATAGAGTTATTCATTTTATTTGTTTTTCTCTAATATATAAGGACTAAGAAACTTAAAAATGTCTAAATTTTTGAGGAATTTTGATTATATTTTATTTTATTTTATATTTTCATGGTGAAATCAAAATGAAAAAAATTATTTTCTTTTGGCCAAGAAACAAAGAAAGGCAGCACATAGGCCATTATTTATGTTCATATATATTGAAGGAATTAATAGTAAAAATCAAAATATCACCTCATAAACTTTCCATGTTGCTTCCTAAGACAACTTGCTTTCATTACCTTGTTCATTAGAAAATTGATATATATGCTGGAATTAGTGGGATTGTAGTCACTGGCGACTAAAGGCAAGATAGTATGTCAGAATAATCACACATACATGTATATACACCCAAAGTAGAAACAAATAAAATAAGTTCTGTATTGAGTTACAAGTAGGTTGGGTAAAATCTTTCGTAACAATTTATCAAGAAAAAATTTAATTATAAATCCATTAAAAAATCTAATTCAAACTATTTATCATCAATCATAATTTAGGATCTTTTCAAAGTGATTACTTGTTCCTTCTACAGTTTTAGAGGCGCCTCTAAAACCGGCTATATCTTATTGATGTTCTAGGGTTTTGTTTTTTTTCAAATTTCCCACTAATAAAAAAAAAATAGAGGATCAAATTTCCCATATTGGACTAATGTTGTGTTTGGTGAGCATGAAAATGCATAAAAGGAAAAAACAAAAAGACTTGGGAAAAACATAAGCAACATTGAATATTTGACCTCTTCTTTGAAAAATAACAAATACCTTGAATTAAATCTCCCTAAGGCTGCGTGTTAGCCTAGAAAATGTGAAGAAAGCAAAAGCAACATTAGGATACCATTTTTTGGGGAAACAACACTTTTAAAGAAAAAAATTTTTCCCATCCGAACTAATTCTCTATTTGGTAGCCATGAAAAGCATGAAAATGAAACAAAGCAAAGAAACATTAAGTATTAAACCATATTTTTTTCTAGGACATCCATAATTTAGATACGAAAATGGACAAAAGAGACATATTTTAATGGAAAAACATCGAGGCTAGAGGTTTTCCCATGATACAAACGGTGTCATAGGTTGAAGAAATCGGTGTAGACGCCAAGGGCATCTCACTTATTATTTGTGGGTTCAGGGGCATTTTCGGGATAGCATCAGCTTGGATAATGTTGTAGAAAACATAGAAAATGAGTCATCCCAAATCTTTCATTCATATTCTTTTATATAAGATCGCTAAGATAATTAAACAACCACTTAAATGAAATCAATAAAATCCAAAAGTCCAATTGGTAAAATATGATTGATCAGACTTATGTCATTGAGAGGGTTACAAGTCCTTTTCCAGCCTTGGCTTCCACAACCTCTGTACCTCCATCTTGTGTTCGTTTTGTTAGCGGCACGATATCTTCATCTAACAAAATTGTTTGATTTTGGTGTGGCCTATAAAGATGATTCACAAAAATAAGGACATAGTAATTAAATCTCTAACGTGTGATAACATTTGCCTGACCCGGTTTTTTTCTAATCCAAGAATAAAAGAAGGATACATAAAATAAAAGAGGCTTAAACCATAATTGAGAAAAGAGTGGAAGAATTGTTATGCCTACATGACCACCACCAACTGGTATGATGACCTCTACAGTTTGTAGAAATACAAGATAAAAGTAGTTAATATTTCATCTAGTTTTTTTAATTTAAGGTACTACCTTTGACCATTAAGTACTATTTTAATCATATAGAGACTATCTTTAACCATCTTATATATTATATTTGATTGGTGAAGGCATGAAATTTAAATTATTTTTGCGTAAAGGAGTTCTATCTTATGATTATGTTAAATGAGATTGATAAACTAAGTTTGTTTGTTCAAATTGTTAAACTCATTAGTTATTGACTTTTCAGCCTTTAAACAACTCTTAACATTAACCAATCAATGTTTGGTTGATTGTCTTATTCTCTTTCTGGTTGATGCTCCATTTCAATTTTTAAACATAAGAAAATAAACATGTAAGACCCGAGAAATTCCAATTTCTGGAAAAAGGGCAAAATCGAAATTCGATTCTGAGAATTAGCAATTTCGGTTAAATCTGTAATTTATTCTCTGGAATCTCAGATGACAAAGCAGTGCACCGTTGGAATCGTCTTGCGGAAATCTAGCTAGCACGTAAAATTTCGTCGAATTAGGGAACGATCGGGTTACACCGAGGCATCGCGGTTCGGGTCTTAGTAAAAGCGATTTTTCGATCTGACGAAGTCACATATAACACGTACTCATGTGTCATAAATTGGTATGAGAGAGAAATGATGAAATGGACAGCCGAGATAGTCTTAGAATGTGGCGGGAAAGAGAGGGACATAACGGGTATTAATGGAATTGTTTAAGTTGGAAAAAGACAAATTAGTGAATAGTACCTATCTCCTTCAAAGTGAAAAGGGGAGCAAAAAGATGCAGGGGACGGTTTTTGGAGCAGCAGAAATGTAAAAATGGAGGTTTAGAGAGAAGGACCTCATACTTTAGAAAATTCGAGCGGTCGGCGTCGCGACGCCGGAATGAGAAGAAAGCGCTGCAGCGGAGCGAGTTCTGTGTGGACACACCGGGTGAGGAGTTTTGTGAGCTCGCGGGGTGGGGTTTCTCCACTCTTTAGGTTTCTATTTATTTAAGTGTTTTTGATCTTTACTGTTGGTTTGGCGTGAGGCCAGTTTGATCGTCACAAAACATGGGGCCAGAGATTGTGGAATTTTTAGACATTTTGGTCGATCCATTGGCTGTTGGGGACTTATTTGGGTGTTTATATGATAATTTATGGAATAAATTATCTTTGAATGTGTATAAGGCCGGAAATGGCCATGAAACCAGTTCATAAAGTGAGCCAAGCCCGATTAGTGATTACGGGAATAGTAAGCGAGGTTCACTATTCCCGGGAGAATAGTGTTCACAAAATAATTTTGTGAATTAATATATTTAATTCGAGTATTAATTCCAAGTATAATTTACTCGTGTTTGATCGATAGCCATGTGAGCTAATTTTGATGTGATGAAATGCGTAATTACATAACATGATTGTGTGATTTAAATTATGTGAATATATGCTTGGTGATATATTTGCATGTGTTATATGAGTTATTGAAATGACATCACAATGCATTTCATATGCACTGGGGCACCCTAGAGAGATAGGAGTGAGTGCATGAGGTAGTTTCTTAAGAGGAAGCTGTTTCGGAGGTAAATTAGTAAATGTAAAATATCTCGGAGGGTTGTATGCAAAAATAATAATAATGATCGGAGGGTGGTAAAATGCAAAATATCGATCGTTGGAGGCGACCTGAATTGATATATATCGGAGGATAGTCCACATATAAAAATATGAATCGTCGAAGACGACCCAATTGATATACATCGGAGGGTAGTCCACTAAATATAACATCGGAGGCGATCCCATTCTGCTTAGATCGGAGGGTAGACCACAAATATAAACAAATAACTTTGTTTGAAATTAGTTTTCTCATACGTGGCTTAGGCAAGTGTGAGAGAGTCGGTGAGGACTCGGGTACGAGATGATCAGTTAGACATTCAAGTAGGATCATGCATTTGCTTGAATGTGTGTTTATTTTGGAGCATTGCACTGCACTTAGGTGAAGAGTAGCCCACTTAGGGTGATTCCTTTGCGGGCATTAGGCTCGCCTGTCGGGGATACTATTTTGGTACGGGAGTGTGTGAGGGACGGCTAGATCTGGAAATTTGAGTTTGTGAAGAAAGCCCGGGTTGTGGCTTTGATGATTTTATACATGTATTAGAATTCTACAATTTTAATATATGTGTTGTATAAGTAAAACATTTGAACTCTTAGGCTTGTGGATATAGTTGGATTCGCTAGTTGGTATGTTTTATGGGTGTGTTTATGGGCCCCAGTGGCGTTTACTCATATTGTGATTATGTTAATTTGCTTGGGGACAGGTTTAATACGGTGTTATTTGGGTAGAGCTCCACGATACCGGGAGACTACGCGTTTTACTGAGGTAGGCGTCGGGTAACCGGACATCCACTTGTATTCTGCGGGTTGAAGGGTAGTCAAGCGATTTTACGAGGTTTGGGCGTCGCGACTTGGTATCGGAGAACTGGGTATCACAGTCGCAGGGAGCTCAGGTTGGGTATCCATCACCACTTGGGTGGTTTGATATAGAGTATAGGTATATGGAAACCTAGAGATTGAGGGCTTGGGCTTAGGCCATAGTCGTGTAAGAACATCCTGTAGGTGTGGTTCGATGTTAGATAGGTATGAGGGTACAGGAAATCACGGGACAAAGCTAGACCTTTGCTGTCGTGTGTTGATGTGTTTTGTGTGATTTGATAATTATGTTGTGTGAAAAATATGCATAACATGAATGATGTGTGATCATGGTTGTGATGTGTTGTGATTGTGTATGTGTGCTTAGTGATTAGCACTTAGTGTGTTAGAGAATTTATGGAAAACAAATTTTGGAGTTCACGATTAATATATAAATTTGGAACAAGGAAATAAAAAAAATAAATTTTAATAAATTTATTTGAGTTGTTGGATAATGAAATCAAATTTTAATAAATTTGAGGTGGAACACTAGGGTTAGTGTTATATAAGGAGGCTTTGAAATTAGGACCTCATTTAAGGAATTAAATGAAAAAATAAAAAAAAAAATTTTTAAGCAATTTATTTGGTTTATTGAAAAAAGAAAGTAAAGAAAATAAATTTCATAAATTTATTTGGTTATGAGGAGAAGAAAATAATTTTCTAAGATTTTACAAGTAGTAAAATTTAAGAAAATGGGCTAAAATAATTTTTTATAAAATTATTTGAGTGTTCAAGAAAATGAAAAAAAAAATAATAAGTAAATTTTTTTAGTGATTTTTCCAACAGCTGGAAATAAATGAAAAAAATAATAATAATGAAAAACGAAAAAAAAAATTGGTGCGAGGAAAATTGAATTGGAGTTCTGCCAGTTATATTGTGAGAGGGAAATTGTATCATAATACAAAAATTGTATTGACTAGAGGGCTTATTTATTTGGGAATTTGGGCGTGCGGTATTTGGGCTCGCGACCGGCGTGCGAGGGGCTGTTGGGCAAGCGGCGCGTGGGCGGCGGGGGCGCGCGGGGCGTGCGGCACGGGCGCCCAGGCGCGCGGACACAGGCGTCTTCTTGGGGCTGCCGAGTTGTACACTTGGTGCACTCAACACATTTTATTGGGTTTGACTCGATCTTGTTCTGAGTCAATTTTGGACACATTATTCGTGAACCGGTTCATGAATAGCATTCATCACAAAATTTTAGAAAAAAATTTTTATTAAATTAAGTAAAAATCAAATAAGAATTTGACCATTTTGAAAAATAAAATTTTCAAAATGAAATTTTCGAAAATAAATTTTTGTTGAAAACAACAATATTTTAAATGCAAATTGATTGCCTTGCATTACTGTAAATGCAAGGACGAAGTAATGCTCTGCGATTTATGTATGATTAGTGTCTGAAACATATTGTTTATGCCTTAGAATCTTGTATTGAATTTAAGCGCCATGTTAATTGTGTAGATGGCTAGTAGAGGGACGGGACGTAGAGGATGTCCGCGAGTGCTGGTCGAGGCACCAGGCATTTGACTGACCACGGCCCATTTGATGTCGGACCTTTGTAAGAACATGAGGTGTGCGGCCGACGGCTATAGCACGGTGGTATAGCGGAGTAGTCGGAGTCCTAGTAACATCGGAGGATTAGGGCGCATCATCTCGGAGCGTCCGCTGAGGGTGGAGGAGATCCGATGGTGACAGATCATTGGTTCATACAAATCGAGAATGTGTTAGAGGCTATGGAGATTACCTTTGACACTACCAGGATTAGACTAGCTGTACCCACTTAGGGTGATTCCACTACTGAGCATTAGCTCACCCTGTCGAGGGATACTATTTTACAGGTATAGGGAGCGTGCGAGGGGCCGAAGAAGCTCGTCTGGCCCAGAGTTGTGGCAGGGTTGTGGCTTTGATGATTTTATACATGTATTAAATTCTCTAATTTTAATATATGTGTTGTATAAGTAAAACATTGAACTCTTAGAACTATTGGATATAGTTGGATTCTTAGTTGGTATGTTTTATGGGTATTGTTTATGGGCCCGAGAGTGGCCGTTTTACTCATGTTGTGATTATGTTGAATTTGCTTGGGACATGTTTTATCTGGTGTTCTATTTGGGTAGAGCTCCACAGTCTGAAAGGAGACTACGCGATTTTGAGTGGCGTCGGGTAGCAGGCATCCTGTGCTTGGTTGAGTGGAACAGTGGCGGACAGTTTGGGCGTCACAAAACATCCACCTTCAAAATTATTAGAATAAATAAAAACGACAGATCAGTGTCTCATTAGTATGAGGGATTAGTTGGTGAGTGTGATTATGATAATCATATTACTTGAAAATGAGGACTCGATTTCAAATAAAAGAGGAGGAAAATGAAAACATGTAAGAGCGAATTTGCTGTAGAACAAACCAAAAAATAATAATAACGAAGAGTATCTTATCACATCCCTCTGTCAGTTTCAGAGATAGATGGTGTTCTTAGCACATAAAATTGACGGCAGGATACAAATGAAGTAAAAAAGACAAGATCACAGTTCGGAGATTGTAAGGAATTTGACTCTTGTAAGGAATTTGACTCTTTAGAGTCGACTTCAAGCAAAAACAAAGCAATGAAAACCTAAGTAGAAAACAATAAGCAGGAAAACAAAGTAAGACAACAAAACAAAACTAGAATCTATTGGAAGTTCGACCCCGCTTTTTTTCAGAAAATAAATAAATAAATAAATTTAAAAAAATCAAAGGAATTCCCACCAGCTTGAAGCCAATCCATGGAAAGGGTGGGGGGAATAGTTCCAATTGTTAAACATTGATGTTGTCAACTCACAATCCATTATATCAACTCACTAGCTGTTACATTATATGTTCCATAACGAGTTGGGAGGTATCAAAAGGTGCAAAGAAAAATGGATTCCCAAGAACCATAGTCATCTCCTCCACCTCCTTGGCGATGTCCTCTGGTATGGAAAGCATTTAAGCGGCTACTTGCCCTTTCAGCGATCTTAGAAAGTGGTTCAATACGAGTAGGAGGAAATGATACGAGTGTCACGATGGGTGGAGAGGTGGGAAGCCCAGTCTAGACATCGACCTCCATTGTCGATAAGGTTAGGGTCATGGTTGAGGTTCGAGGAGACACATATGCCTTTGGTAGAGAGACTTGTTTTTAGTGGTCCAAGTGTTTCCACGTCTCATGAGGGTTTATATCTTAGATGTAAATAAGATGATAGCTAGAAAGTATGTTATTTTTAAACATATGTAGTTTAATGACACTTATGTAACGTCATAGCAAACAACCGTCATTGTTTTAGTATATCTAGCTTAATAATGACATTATTTTGAAATCATAGATATAGGCGTCATTAACATCAATTTTATAGTAGTGTGCATTTTGGGTGTAGTTATTGAATTATTTGTTTGTAAAGTTGTAGTTTCCTCATCCAAATTGAATGATTCAAAATTTTGGTAAACTAGACTTCTAGGAAATAATTTAAAGTAGGAAGTGTATGCAATATGTAACCAAAGTGCCAGTAGTCGAAGTGGAGCTATGTGCAAGAACAATGAATTATGTTTTGCAAATTAAGTAGTTTGGATGTAAAATGTAATAACAGGGTTTGGTGATCCAAATTTGGATGATTCCAATTGGAGAAGAAACCATAGAACCATAGATTCAAATGAGTAGAATGAACCATTACCAATTTATGGATTTAAGGAGACCCTGAAAATCCGAGAATGGTGGAGTAGTAAGTGAATTGGGCATACCCGACCGGTTTGTGCGTTAAAATGTCGTAACTTGAGTTTGAGTGATTCAAATGAGATGATTCCAATTCCTAATGAAAATAGACTGCCATTGCTCATTTTCTTGAAGGAAGAATAGAGGAAAAAATGGCTCATGTGTCTGAATTTTTCGGGTGGGTATATTGGGTGACATTAGCTACTTGAAAAATCCTAGAATGCACGATAGTTTTTCTTCTTGGGTTGTTCTTTGATTGTGACATATTTGTGGTGGATTAGAGTTGGTGACGAGGAGCTTGACCCAGGGCAGGATTATGAGGATAGAATCGAAGCGACAATATGCAGGTTTTATTCTTCACCTTCTTTCTTGTTTAGTTTTGTTTTGTTTGACAAAGCCCCAAATCTAAGGTTTATATGAATATGCATGTGTGCTCCCGTTTCAACCCCTAAATGAATTGGTTTGTTCTCTACTTCTCTCTCTCTTATTTCTAAAAATGTTTGAAGGATTATGGAAATAAGTGGATCTATTAAAATGAATTGCGATAAATTGCATATTGATTTGTTTTAAATTGATTTAAATCTGGCTGATTGTAGAGTGAATTGCACGCGAAAAATTACATGAGTGTGGAACCAAGTATTTGGATATAAATGTATATACACTATTGTAAATTGCTATGAGCGATTTGAGTGCCGCAATAGAATCGTGGCAGATTAAATTTGACTTAAGGATAGGTGGTATACCAATAAGAAATTCGAGTAAAGCGTGCGTAAGCATGTGATGTGTCGACGTTGTGTACGGCGAGGCGGTATCGATAGTGTTCGCGAAATGATTTTTAATAGCCATTGTGACCCAGCGAGGTATCTTTGTGTTATAAAACATTTTTTTTTTTATCTTAGGCTTGCAGCGGTGGGGCCAGGTAGTAAAGTGATTCGTTATCACGTGCGTAAGCATAAGAGTTAAATTCTCTTAAGGTCAAAATGAAAGAAAATTGGCAAAATGCATGATTTTATTGTTAGAATGATTTAATTTCATATGAAGAATTTTATATTTGGAATGATCAATGAATTGTAAATTAATGTATATGAAATGAATATATGTATTGTATTTGCATTGATCATTCAAAAAGATTCAAAAACATGGTTTAGAAAAATTGCATGATTTACTTAAACTGAAATGAAGAGAGAAATATATAGAACCATTAGGCATGAAAATCTTGTAGCGTTTATCGTTCTTGCGTGTCACCCAGGAGGTGAGCAATTACGAAGGAAAGACCGCGAGGAATTCGAGTCAATGTCAAGGCCTCACGGAGTTGAGTAAAACTCATTGTGCATTCATGAAATATATTTGACACTTTTGTCACGAGCCTTTGGATTTTGTTTGTAAATATTTTGGTATTGAAAGCAAACTTATAATCACAGTGTGTCTAAAGGTGGTAAATGGACGAAGAATGGCGTGAAATGCCATATCTAATAAAGTGTGTATTGAGAAACAAGTGATGGGCCCTTTTAAGTTGAATTAATATATACAAATATATTTTCATAGATAAATATCCTCCTTTATAAAATAAGCATTGGATATGTGTTTCTTGACAAAAGAAAAAGAAATTGGGTTCGAAAGAGGATCGCGTCTCGGATCCCGGGTTCGGCCTGGGTCGAGGTCGGAATGCGTGATCACGAGTACATCATAAGAATAGGTTTGCGTATTCGGCGTCTCGACCTTGGGCCTTAGATTTCAACTCGATTTGACATCTTCTTATATTTAGAGATGATTAGGCCCATATTTTAGAAATCGAGCTCCAACAAGCAATCTACATTTTCATTTCACTATTCATTCTTGAAGTTCGAACATTCATTTTTAAAATTATAATATTTTAAGAATATGATATATGAAATACTTTTTATTTTATTTAAATACCAAATAAAAATATATTAAAATAAATAAAAATAGATTAAAAACCTAAATATACTTTTAAACTAATAGAATTATTTTATAAAGCATAATATTACATTAGAAAAATAAAACAACATTAAAAAAGCTATATAATGAAATTACATAAAATTATAACCAAATGATAAAAATAAAAATACAAAAACTAATATTGTAGTAAATCGCCTCTATAATTTTTCAACATCAAATTAATTGAAGTTGCTGAGATTACCATTATTAGAATCACTTGATCTACTTGCTTGAGTTGAAACCAGCTCCAACTTAAGCAATCTGTATTTTCAACTCACTATTCAATTCTTCAAAGTTCAAACATTCATTTTTAAAATTATAATATTTTAATATTATGATATATGAAATAATTTTATTTTTATTTAAATATAAATATAAAAATATATTAAAATAAATAAAAATAGATTAAAAACCTAAAAATACTTTTTAAACTAATAAATTATATTATAAAGCATAGTATTAAATTAGAAAATAAAACAACATTAAAAAAGCTATATAATGAAATTACATAAAAATTATAATCAAATGATAAAAATAAAATAAAAAAACTAACATTGTAGTAAATGCCTCTATAATTTTCCTTTGTCAAATTAATTGAAATTGCTAAAGTACCATCACTAGAATAACTTGATCCATTTAATTGGGATTTTGCAGTTATTTTTCAATAATCTATATTTTTTTCGCGCCTTAAATCTTTGTGACTCAAATGGATTAGAAATTGAATCAAGATTTTTCTCCATAAATTTTTTTTAACACATTTTCACGTTTGACTCATATTTATTGCTTGTTTCAACTTGAGAGAATGTCTCTCGTTATTTTAAGAAAAATTATAAATTAATAAAAATGAATTAGTACTTAAAAAATGAATATATTAAAATCATTTTACTATGTGCATATGAAAAATAATTCAAAATTAATAAAATAATAAATAATAAATATAAATATATCTTGAAAAATAAAACTATGTTATAAAATAATTATTTTATTATAATAATAATGAAAGAATATTAATATAATAATAAAATAATATGATAATAGTATTTACTAAAATAGGCACAAATCATACATACCATTTAGAGATATGAATAGTAAATCTCCCGAATATGAAGATACTATTCATATCTTTATTTTAGAGATGAAAATAAAGAATTGTAAATAAAGATAAAAATAGAGAAATATTGGAATATGGTTTTTGTCCCAAAATTTTTATTTATAAAGATAAAGTAAAAAACTTGAATATGCTCTAAGGAAATCACAAAATCCCTAGCCAAGTCCTAACACCTTATCTAAGAATATTTTCCTTTTTCTTTTAGGAAATTTGAGGAGGCCCGGCCCGCATTAGATCGAGATGGTGGTGGGTAGTGGGCAGTGGAGTGGCTTCCCAGGCCTGGGGGTTTTGTGTGCCAGTGCCCCATTCAAAAGGAACTCTTAGAACCCAGGTAGTATTGTATTGGAGCGGTTGGCCTCCTATGTGTTGGCAACTTAATGAAAATATCATTTTTTCATGTTGGAATGATATATCTGAAAGGGGGCCATATTCTCGTCCTCGCCTTATCAATCAAGTAGAGATGGCATGTCTGTAAAGTAATATCAACGTCCAATCTGGTTCCAATTAGTAAACGGAAAATGGAAGGCGGGTTTAGCATATTCGTGGCTCTAGTCTAATTATAGGTAGGCGAAATCGCCTGACACACCTCGCCGTTGACAATTGGGGCCCAAAAATGAAGCCGCCTCACACACCACACTGTCGATAAGTGGGGCCCAAAAGTCTATCATCAAGACTTTACGTAGTTGATCAAAGTGATGGGACCCAGTGTGAGATCCACATACCAAAGAAATAATGAATGAGAATGGTCAACTGTCTGGATAAAGGGAACAAATACTAGTTAACCAAAAAAAACCTATGATGGTGAAAAGAAAAGAGAGGGAGGAGAGAAAAATGAAATGAAGAAAATTAGTCCATGTAATAGCAGTCAGTTGCTGGCACTAGCTTGGGTTTTGGAGCAAGTCTTATCGAAGTCCACTTTTAACATCATAGAATAATTTTGGAAAACAATTTTAGTAGATAATTTTGTGAGGAGTCAAATTTTCGCCGATTATCTGGCCAGTAAGCCGAGGACTTAGCATTTGTCAGTTGCCTGTCACGAAGTTTTCATTGCTTCATACCGATCATGGGAGCAATCGATTCTATAAGTCACGTTTGGCTAAACCTTGATTTTCATCCTAGAAAAGTGATTTTTTTGGGAGTAACCGTTTGATGTAAAAACTTATTTTGAAAACTAATTTAGATCCCTACCATAAATCTGTATAAATCCTAGCATAATTAATGTAGGCCAGGGATAGAAGCGAATTCGCAAAAATAGTTGCGTTGATAAAAAGATCTGTATGAAGGGAATTGACTTGAGCCTTGTTGATTAAAGAATACGAAAAGCGAGGATTGGGAGAAGAAACTCTCCTTGATTTTTTTTTATTTTTTATTAACAACTATGTCCTAAAGAAAAGCCAAGGCCACATATTTATAGTATTCAAAACCTAGACCTAGATGAACTGAAATTAAAAAGGACAACTAAAATCCTAAACAACCTCGACAACATCTAAGTAAAATAAAAAGATTATCCAGGAATAAATAAATAACCAAATCCAATAAAATAAAATAAAATAAAATAACCCCAATAACTTGGAACACAATTCTTATCTGCCCGTCATTCTCTCAGGGTTGGGGAAGGTGATCCTTGAATCGAATCGTATGAATCATCTATAAAGGGAACCAAAGGCTCTACATTGAATACGTCAGAGCTACGAAGGCCATCAAGAAGTCGAAGATGATATTCATTTGGGTTGATTTTTTGAAGCACCTTTAAAGGACCAATCTTTCGAGCCTTTAACTTGTTGTCTTCCGTGGAGTGGGAGTGATCGCCCAATCAAAACAACCCAGAGCTTTATCTCGATTGCAAACTCAACATGGCGATGATGGGGATCCACCATTAACTTGTACTTCATAGCTGAGGCAACAAGATGATCATGAGTGAGCTTGTGGATGCGTTGAAAGTCATTAATGAAATCAATTGCCTTGCTGTGCATTCTAGTGCTTTTGGGAAGAGTAGTCAAATCCAGCGGGCATCGACACCCCAATATAAACTGCATAACTCCTATTTTTGCATGGTCTAGGTAAATTGCCAAGTGTGCGATTAGTGACCCCTGTCTGACTGTCTGTTTGAGGATGATAAGTTGAACTCATCTTCAGACTAGTATTGACCATGCGCCATAGAGACCGCCAAAAATGGCTAAGGAAGTGCGTATCCCTATCGGACATAATAGAACTTTGCAAACCATGTAGCCGGTAAATCTCTTTGAAGAACAACTGTGCCACTTTAACAGCATCAGTAGTACGCTTGCATGGGATAAAGTGTGCCATCTTGGAGAAGTGATCAACGACCACAAAGATGGAATCGTTGCCCTTTTGTGTGCGAGGTAGACCAAGTACAAAATCCATGCTAATGTCTGTCCATGGTTGTGTCGGTACAGGAAGCGGCATGTAGAGGCCCGACATTGGAGCTTGCCCTTAGAGTCGACGGATCTTGGCGCTCGATAAAACGCTCAACATAAGCGAGGTAGAGTTAGCGAAAAATAGGAGTTGGCCACTAAGCTGAGTCCGGTCTCGACCCTCTTGACAGCCCGTGCGGGTCTTAAATAATCTATAAGCGAGAACACTTGTCAGGAACACATAATCTGTTTCCCCGAAAGAGGAAATCATCTTGAAGCACAAAGTCAGACTGCTTACCATCATGAATATCAGACAAGATGAGCACGAAATATGACTTAGAAGAATACAAATCGGAAAAGCTAGCGAAACTAGGAAGTGAAACTGTGAAAGACATGAGCAAGGATGTGCGTTGGCTTAGGGCATCAACCACTTTGTTGAGTGTGCCAGACTTGTGCTTGATCACAAAGGTGAACTGTTGTAGATAGGCAATCCATGATGCATGTTGTGTCGAAACCTTATCCTGTGTGCCTAAGTATTTCAATGCATCGTGATCAGTGTACAGGACAAACTCAAGATGCAAGAGATAATGACGCCAATGCTTGAACCATTGCATAGAACTCAACATCATAAGTGATGTAGCGAGATCGAGCGTTGGAAAGTTTCTCACTAAAGTAGGCTATAGGCCAACCTTGTTTACTTAGGACAACACCGATGTCAACCTTTGAAGCGTCACTATGTAACTTGAATATGATGGAGAAGTCGGGAGCCTGAGTACTATCGGGCATCATGAGCTTCCTTTTAATCAAAGCAAAGGCTTGAGTGGCCTCCGAAGTCCACATAAGCTTTGTGACGCCCCCAACTCGACACCCAGTGTCAGGCTAGGGTGTCTTTCTTTTATTTATTTATTTAATTTAATTTTATTTTAGTTCTGATAAAACATTCCATTCATATCTTGTATTAAACATTTAACTTGAAATATATTATGTAGTAGTGGATTACAAAATATATTAAAACTCCATAAATGAGAGTGTTCAACATATAAAAACTTTATATTGTTTACAAAAACAAATACATATACAAAATGAATGCAGTAGGGTCTTCAGTGGGCACCTAGTATTGTGTTGACCTTTGTTGTTGATGCGGATTGTCCCGGATTCTAGTTCCTTCTTCTGTACCTACAATGATGAAACACCCGTGCTAAACTTATAGCTTAGTGGGAATAAATACTCGTGGACGACCCCTAATAAGGATCATCACACTTTAGACACATGCATATACATTTAACACATCATATACTTATACCCATGCTTATGCATATTTCATACATGTAATTTACATGCTTATACATACTTCATATTTACTTATCATTGTTAGAGTAGCCATTTCGTTTCTTGTTCTTGTCCTGATATACTTGTCATCACATAAGCGATCTTTATGCTTCTCATATCATGTCATATAATGTCATTTATCATATTCAAATCATTTGCATATTCTTGTCATTTGTTTTTATGTTTCATGCCTGCATATACCTTAGAAGTGGATACGGGAAAGAAATGTATGTACCCAAAGGTACTATCACTGTACGAGACATTGATTTCTATCTGTATGACCCAAACGGAGCCGCTATAATGATCCAAACAGGATTTATGTCATTGACCCAAATGGGGCCTTGATATTTATAAAGCATCTTCGCGACAAGCTTGTGTCCCACTTATAGTAAGTATGCCATATCCAACTACCAGTCATAAACGGTGATCGGTTTTATTATGTTTCTTAACAATATTTTAGGTATCGAGAAAAGATATCTAAATATCATGGAATAGCTAACGATAATGTATACTTATGAGATATTCATTTATCAAATAATCTCTTATAAACATTCTTGTACTTTGCACTTTTTCATATAACAAAATTTATACGTGTATTATCTTTAGCTTTCATAACACATGTTGTGTGATTGCACTATGATGCATTATTTCATATAACAATACATTTATATAGCCTTTATACAATTTCAATTTCTATAACCAATTTTGCTTGAACAATTCGAGGCAGCTCCTATGTCCATTTTTTACTACAATTTTAACCTTATAAACGGGATTGTTAGAGAAAGTGATCTTCTAACTCAATATACCCCTATGTCTTAAGGTTCTTATGGTTCAAAAATCATGTCATTTGGACTTTTAATTTGGGAGATATGAATTACAAACATTAAATTGCTCTTTGGGCAGTTCCGAGGCAGAATATGGAATTGCGTCTATGTTGAAATTTTGCAGGAATAAATAGAGACATAATTTAACTATAATTTCTTCATGAAAGTTTGTTCTCCTAGATGTCTAGTTTGTACATAAATTTGAATCACCTAATTTGGACTAAGAGTATAACTCAAGTGAAGAATGTAAAGAACTGCTACTCAGTTCGAAT
Source organism: Tetrastigma voinierianum (assembly GCA_016808115.1). Taxonomy (NCBI): domain Eukaryota; kingdom Viridiplantae; phylum Streptophyta; class Magnoliopsida; order Vitales; family Vitaceae; genus Tetrastigma; species Tetrastigma voinierianum. The sequence continues at coordinate 35,986 of JAEQBH010006691.1, read as the reverse complement.
TTGATGCAGAGCCGATTTCAAGGATAAATTATTCCTTTGATGAATTTTACGGGTCTAATGGGGTCCGTATTTGGATATACTTATTTTAGTGAGATTTGTTCTCCTAGAAGTATAGTTTACCTAAAAATTTAAATCTTTCGATTTGGATGAGTGAAACTCAACATGGCCTAAATACCAAAGCGTTCGAAACTGAGCGTATCAAGCTGAACGAGTCGGCCGAAAACAGAGCCTCACTTTGACGAATTTTATGGGTCCAATGGGGTCCAAATTTGGATACAATTATTTCACAAAGATTTGTTTTTCTAGAAGTCTAGTTTACGCAAAATTTTGAATCACTCGATTTGGATGACTGATGGCTAAGTTATGATCAAAACAAAAACATGGGTTTAAAAAAAAACGGATAACATCTCCCCTAAAACCCAACATTTTCTATATACAAAATTTTCCTCCATTGAGGACCACAACCAAACCAAACAACCATTCCATCAAATATCCATACCTTAAAGATTTATTCCAAATAAGGATTCTACACAAAAAGAGGTATTCTAAACTTCCAAGCAGTATCCGTACAAATCAGCAAGTTATACAAAATTTCATACCTTGCTTTTCTTTTCTTCTTCTTCTTCTCTTCTCTTCTCTCTTTCTCTTCTTTTCTTTACCGGAAGCCCTAGCTTTTCTCCCTAACTCTAAGACCAATTGTTTGGTCTTATCCATTTTGGAGTTAGGCCATGTTTGGCGAAACCCCTTTGCATTCTTTTTCCATTCTTGCATTTAAGTCTTTTTATTTCATTCTATATGCAACTCTAATTTAACATATTTCCACTTTATCATATAAGCTTCTTAACTTATGTCACTTAGGTCCTTAATTGACAAATTCTTAATTTATCCTTGGCTTTGTATTAATTAGGGTTTTTCTTATTTTATTTTTTTTAGCATTATTTTATTCCGGAAAAATATACATTTACTTTTATTATACTATAAACATGCTATACAACTGTCATGGTATAATTTGGGGTATTACAAATGACGAGCTGAACGTGAGGGTGTGAAAATGGGTAAAAATTGTAGACCTGTGTGCGCAAGTATACGCATCGAGTTCACGTAGTGTAGTGGTTAGTCAAGTGTTGTTCCCACGAAGAGAAGCGTGCTAAGTATTGGTTTAGTGACTTAGACAATATTTGGATCCAGTCTTATAGCGAATTATGAATGAATTAACTGAATTAAAGAAGGCCTAATATTAAAAATTCGATTTAAGGTAATAATGAGAACACTAGGGTTTTGCCTTCACCTACCACACCTAATGGATTTTACCTAGATAGTGCATTTATTTAATATTTCATATGATTTATGTTAGCGGGTTGATCGTGCAAAATTTATTCTTTCTCGAGATATAGCGCACTTTATCTCGCTGAGTGGGGTGTATTTGCATCTTTGCTTGAATCTCGATACGAGATGCATGAATGTGAAACCACAGTGCTACACTTGGAATGCAGGATATCTTTATTCCCAGATTGACCAAGCGTTGTTTTACCCATGTCCTACAGTCATCTTCTCCAGATATCATACTCTAGCATTAGCATGCCATAATTGGCCAAATAATAACATGTGATTAAATTCAGGAGTAAAGCAACCATAGAAATTCATATCGATATTAAATAAACCACAATTAAAGTATTAATCCATAATGGTGCGGTTAGGGTTGACAAAACCCTAGAGAGAAAAGTTAGTTCATAGTGATTTTCATTACAGACTGAAAGATTTTCAACATTAAACGAATTAAGGAAAGAAATACAGAAGAAGTCGTCTTCGCAATCTCTCGGAATCTGTCTTCACCAATCTCTCTCTATCCGTCTCTCCTTGTGTTCGGTCTGCCTCCCAATCTCCCTTTTTGCCTCGAAATTGCTTCCTCTTTATACCTCGGAATTTGGGCCCATTAATGGCTTGAAAAATCAGAAGACACAGTGCTCTCGTTTGGGTAGGAGACCTCATTGCGCCTCTGGGGAGCTTCATTAAGGCATACCGAAATTTGCAGAATCGGTCGGGTTCGTTGCGGCGTGAGCCTCACGGCTGGCTGTGAAACTCTGCACTTAACATTGGGTGCCTTGTTGTTGCATACCCAAGGCTCCACTGCTGCACTTCTTTGTTGCTTTCTCTGCTTTGGTTATTTCTTCTATTGTTTAGCTTCCTTTTTGATTCCAATATTGCCATGTTCTATAAAACATTATACTATAGGGGATTAGCAGCGATGTGTGAATGCGAATGTGAGATCAGTACAATTGGCGTGAAAGCACCTAGAAATTTTCTTGAAATGCATGTATGATTCACTCAGATCCAGCACCCCAGGCTTGGCTTTGTCCCCCAGTAAGAGCAGGACTCAGCAAGGCGCGCGAGAATGGCCCATGACCAACAGCGACGATATGGGTCTAGTACACATGATACCAGCAAGAAGGGGTCAATAAGAACTAGTTCAAAAGATCCAGGGACTACCTCAGTTGTTCAACTTTCAAGAATCTGCACTGGGTCAGTCTCGGTTGACCAAGCAGGTCAACCCCCTTTTTAGTGCTCAATAATCTTTCCCAAGGAGTCTAAGTGCAGTCGGAGTGTGATCTCGATGTATGATTCGACCCGGTACCCCAAACTTGAATTTAACTTGCCTATTTGGAATGGCTTAACACAGAAGAATGAGAATGCACCAGTTTATTCACTTCAACTACTCCTAAGGGGATTAACTCTAAGAAAAACTTGGAAGAGTACTAGTACCAAGAAGTTTTAGGTGAGGTTCTATTAGGGGATCCGGTAGTGACTCCCCACCGAGTTGGCTAAAGCGCCAGGGCATTTAGTTTCCTAGAACTTCACCACTGAACCTCCAGCAAACCTGAGGCCTTAGATAGTGGAAATCATCCATCCTGCGCCTATGGCGGGCGTGAAGTCGATGGCTCGCGGTAGGTGGCTCGGGGCATTAGGCTGAAAAGCCCCTCGGGTGTGCCCGGAGTTACGATTGGAAGATCCACTTATACCAAACCATAGGCGCCATTTTTTTTTTTTTTTTTTTAAGTTGGGGCTCAGGCGATCCTCTTTTTCTAAGGTGTCAATCATAGGTGTTTTAAATTTTCCAAGGTTCGTAGAACTCTTGCATGGTGAGTCGAGGTCAAGGCATACCCCGAAGATCACGTGTGTGTGTGTGTGCGATAGCTTACTTTGGGAAATGATTTCTTGAGATCTAAGGGAGGCGGACATGTTTTATTCTTAACTTTATACAACGTAGTCTCGATTTTCAAACAACCTTGGAGTTCCTATTTCATTGAAACACGGGCTTTTACGTGATTACTATGACTCCCTTTTGTGATGTAGGTGGTAAAGGTTGAGAACAATTAAAGCAGTGCAGAAATCACCATATCAATATATTTCCAAATGCAAATATGCTGGTACATAGGGACAAGGCTCGATCTTTAAACATGCTAAAATAAACTAAAACAACCAAAACAAACTAAAACAGAAGAAAACCTATAACATGCAAAGATAAAAATAAAATAAAATAAAAATAAACAAAATAACAGAGCCCGACCCGTATGCCCACACATATACCCCCAGACTTAAGGCGCCGATTATTATAGTAAGAAAGAAAATAAAGAGGCAAGAATCGTCTTAGAGAATCCAGCTGGGGTGGTGGTGAGCGGTGGCGATTTGTGTGAAGAGAGAGGAGGAGCTAGGCAATTCTTTGTGTGATATGGTCCTGGATGGTGCGAATGGTGGCCATCTCAGCTTTGATGGCGTCCATATCCTGACTCAGGGCAACACAGTGCTCTTGAGACTCATCCCAATATGCGTCAAACTGTGTAGTGAGCGCATGAATCGATCTGCCCGGGGGCGAGTGGAGGCCCGGAGGGGACCTCGGGGTCGTTGTCCTCTCGGGGTCACCCGCCTTAGGTGTGGGCTACCCTCTGACATCCTCGTCGGTCTCCTCATCTGAATCTCCTGGGCTCCCCGAACTTTGCCTTAGGCAGTGGTATGGGTAGGTGCTGTTGCACCTGCTCCTCGGAGTCCAGCATCGGGACCTCGGTCATCGACTATTGGAAATGTCGAGGAGAAGGATGGATCGGGGCAGTGCATCTCCCTTAGGTGACTCAGTGCAGCTGTGATGGACTCGATGTCAAATTGGAACTGTAACACCCCGAAATATACCCTAGCAGTTTTCGGACATGTTTAGGGTATAATAAAAGTAAAAGTGTAATTATCTGGAATAAAATAAAGATAAAAAAATAAAATAAGCAAGAACTTGGAATTAATACAACAGTTAAGGGTAAATTAATAATTTACCAAGTCATGACCCAAGGGTCATAATTTAATAAGTTTATATGCCAAAGTAGGAATATGCATAAGTTAAATTAAGAGTAAAAGAGAGTTGGGACGAGAGTAATAAAAGAAAGTATTATAATGAAATAGGATGAAAATTGTGGAAGAGACAAGTGGCAAGGAAAGAGGAGGAAGTTTCCTCCTTTTTGGTGGAAAGTGAAATAAAAGGATAAGGCAAAAATAAATATCATTTTGGTCTTGGAAGAAGAAGAGAGAAGATAAGAGAAAGGAGAAGAAGAAGAAGAAGAAGAAGAGAAAAGAAAAGAAGAAAGAAGGAAAAGAAAAGAGAAGATCACAGGTATGGAATTACTAAATTTGAGTATGGATACATGTCTTTGGTTGTATGGAAACTATGGGAGTATGAAAGTCTAGTTTTGGTCTAGACAGTTTAGATACATGGTTTAGAACCCTCTATCTTGTGTACGGTTTGGGTTTGGGAACTCCTAAACTCATTTTGTGTAGGGTTGAGTTGAGAAAAGATCTAAGGATCCTAGATATGTATTTTAGGAAGGGTCTAGTTGCAAGTTAAACCAAGAAAATTCCCTATTTTTGATCATGTATGCAGTAGGCGAACCTTAGAGAGCGAGTTTTGGGTCAAATAAAGGGAATCTGGAAGTAAGTCCTTATAATAAAATTTAGCCCACATCAATGAACTTGATGTTAGGCTTTTGAATCTCTCAATTTGGACCTATGTAGATTAAGTTATGAATGCTTTTGCGAGGTCAGCCCGGCTAAATCTGGTCGGGTCCAGTTACGCAATTGGTCAACTTGGCGGACCTTGAACAGGTTTTGAGTAAGAAATAAAGGGAATTTGGTAGTAAGTCCTTCTAGTAAATTGTAGTCACATCAATGAACTTGATTTTAGGCTTTTTAATTTCTCAATTCGGACTTCTGTAGACCAAGTTATGGTCTTTTTACTCTGAACAGTCAAATGGGTGAGGAGTCAGCTTGCTAGGAGTGGGTCGACCAGTCGACGGACCTCTGTACGACGAGAGGTCAGCAGACCTCATGCAGCAGAGGTCAGCAGAACTCATGCAGCAGAGGTCAGCACACCTCATGCAGCAGAGGTCAGCAGACCTCATCCTGTAGAGGTCGTGGACCTGCGTCTATAGAGTCGGCTCGTTAGTTCGAGGTCGGCTCGTGCGGGTTGGCTACGCGACCTCAACTTGAAGGTCATATCTCAACCGTTTTGAACTCTCCGATTTGGGTGTTCTTGGACTCTATTGAAAGCCCATTGAGTCAAGAATACATTCATATGCCTGAGGAGGATATTAGATGTCAGACCGAGGTGTTAGATCGAGCTCGTCCAGGTCAGGTCAGCTCGTCAGTTCAGGTCGACTCGTGCGGGTTGACTGTGTGACCTCGACTTGAGTCATATCTCCTTCGTTTGAACTCCGATTCGGGTGTTCTTAAACTCTATGGAAAGCCCATTGAGTCAAGAATACATTGATATGACTAAGGAGGATATTAGGTGTCAGACCGAGGTGATAGATTGAGCTCGTCCAGGTCAGGTCAGCTCGTCCAGTTCAGGATTTGATTACGTTTGACCTCAAACTTCGGAAGGTCATAACTCCTTCGTCCGAACTCCGATTCGGGTGTTCTTGGACTCTATGGAAAGTACATTGAGTCAAGAATACATTGATATGCCTGAGGAGGATATTAGGTGTCAGACTGAGGTGATAGATCGAGCTCATCCAGGTCAGGTCAGCTCGTCAGTTCAGGTCAGCTCGTCTGGGTTGACTACGCATGACCTCGACTTAGGAAGGTCCTGCTCTCGCCGTTTGAACTCCGGTCGGGTGTTCTTGGACTCTATTGGACCCATTGAATCAGAATACATTGATATGACTAGGGGAGGATATTAGGTGTCAGACCGAGGTGTTGGACCGAGCTCACCGAAAGTCGAGGTCAAATATCGAGTTCAGGATTTGACTACATAGCGACCTCGACCCAGGAGGATCATATCTCCTTAAATCGAACTCCGATTCGGGTGTTCTTGGACTCTATGGAAAGCCCATTGAGTCAAGAATCCAGCCATACATAGTATGATAAAATTGGAAATCATATTAGGTCCATAAATAAGGAAAAACAGTAAGCATATATGATAATTATAGTATATCATGCATAATATAAGATAGATATGAACAAGAAATAGTAACATAAGTAGTTTTGATATGAAAAGGAATATAGAAGAAAAGAATAAAATGATAAGCTCAGAGAACCACGCGTATAATTGTATGAGTGCTTAAGGCAGGATATTGAATGACAAGACATATATGATCGGTGCTTGGCACTCCTGCTAGTCTCTGTGATTCTATCACGTGGGCGAGGCACGTACATATGATCGGTCTTTGGCACATATGCATGACCGGTTCTGCACTCTGCTAGTGTTTCGGCCAACTTACATTCGATGGGCAGGCGCGTACAATTACATCTTAGTCTTGTGCCTTCGGTGTATAATTGTGCCGAATCTGCAGTTCATTCTTTATCTCCCAGTCGAGCAAGAGAATGTTTATACGTGTGTATGCGAGATAAGAAATAGTAAAAAGATAAATAGTTTGGACATGAAGGGTACCTAAAGGTATTAAAGAAGAAGTCCATGTTCTACATCTATAGGAGATAGAATAGTCTGATAAAGCTATGAAGTAAAGCGTCTAGTATAGAAATGTATAGGTATATGTCATAAGATATGATAGTATAATAAAGTACATGAAGATACAAGTTTAACAAGATAGATATTACGAGAAATAGTACATGTACACGAATGATAAGCATATATGAATATAGAATGAGTAAATGCATGCATGATAAAAATATAGGAATATATGTATTATAGAAATATATGAGCAAGTAATATGAAGCTACAGATGTAAGGAAACGAATACAAATTTAAAGTAATGATAGTATATATTGCATAAGCGATCATGATAACAATAGTTATTCATGCTTATGAAATAATAATACGAGAAAAGATAATGTAGTTGCTGTGTCGACCAAGTAGAGGATAGATTGGCATGCCGAGTAGGAAAAATAAATCTGCGGCATACAAGTTACATTATGATATAGGGCCCAGTTTGGGTCGATGACATAGATCCGTTTGGATCGAGTGGCCTGAAAGATTCCACCAGCTGCGTATCGATGCCTTTATAAGATGATCGTTGTCTCGTCTGATGACATGGCGCCTCAGAGGCTGTAAGACCCTTATCTCGAGCAGTGAAGTCTGGCGCCTCGGGCCTTGATAAGACCCTTTGTTTCGTATAGTGAATGCGAAGCGCCCGGGCCTTTATAAGTTTCCGTTATCAGCCAGTTATTTATGCGGGCATGAAACGTAAAATAAATGATTTGAATATGGCGCGAAAAAGATATGATATGATATAGAAGCGTAAATATTTCTTATGTGATGATAAGTTACGTAACATGAGATTATCACGATATGTTATGATCTGAAGCATAACAATTGCTATGTGATGATAAGGATACGTAACATGAGATTATACGATCTGAGTGATATATATGAAAATGTATAAGAATGTAAAATGATGCGAAAAGTTAATATGATGTCTGATCACGTGGAAATAGTATACGTTGATAGTACATGATCACAGTACATGGAAATAGTACATGAAAATAGAACATAACAAATGGTATATAGTATATAACCATGAAAGTAATATATGTATAAGAATATGACATGCACAGAATAGGATATGTAATATGAACCATTAGAGAGATAATAGATCAAATGATAAGTACTAGAATAATAAATATATGATATGAATATATGATAGACATACCTGAATGAATAGATGGAACATGCTATGAACACATGATAGAAATGCATAGAAGTGCTAAGAGCGATAAAGATAAGTAAAAAGATGACAGCAGGGAATATAGTAAAAAGTATAGATGGGAGATATGTCGAAGACGAAAACATGTAACGAAAGATTGATATTCATTAGGAATGTAAAGAGATTATTAAGAATCAAAGTTATATGAATATGTATTTGATATATGAAATGCATATGTATAAGCTTGAGATGAAGTACCATTGGTGGTTGTCCATGCTTATGTTCCCAGCGTGAGCTTAGCACGGGTGTTCAATCGGGTGTAGGTGCGACGAGAAGGCGAAGGATAGAGCGGGACATCCATCGGCGAGAAGCGAGCCCATTTCGAGAGATAGGTGCTCACCCGCCTTTGCTTAGCGATCTCGATGTTTTGTATTAGAAAAAAAAAGTACATGTATAAGTAAATGGGACTCGGTATATGTATATAGATGTGGAGGACACCACTCCGGTGGTAGTTTTTTATATGAAAATGATTTTGTTATTACGATTGTTGTATAACCATAGTCTGAAATTCGGCTACGAGAAAAAAATAGGTCAATGAGTCCCGATTATAGTCTCGCACCGGACTCGGATTCGGATCCTCAGTCGGGTCGGATCGGGAATGGGGCGTGGCCAGGAACATGGTCATCTCGGCGAAGGATCGTCTTGTCCTTCGTAACTGTACTAAGATGCAGGGTAGGCTTGATTTTAACACATAAAAAATTATACCAGACCTTGGCCACGGGCGTGAGGGAGTGCATCTGAAAAGTGGTGAAATCACTAGTCGATGGTTGGCGTTTCCACAAGCCCTGGCCGTGGGTGACCTCCTGCATCAAGCGCTCATAGTTTGTCGAAAGGTGTGGCGACTATACTCAGCATCCGTCATCCAGCGGCGATCGTCCGGTTGATGGCACAGGCTGCTTCGACCGCCGCACCGGGCCGAAGGCGGTGGTGCCAACCTTGAAGCGGTGGAGTGGAACTCATACGGCCAGGGGGCTACTCACGGGGCGGGGTGCACAAAGCGTCTGTCAGTCGCGGTTTCGGATAGTGAAGTTGAAGAATGCATTAGAAGTGGGGAAGCTTAGCGTTCACGGATGACAGCGATTGAACATGACTCGTATTAGATCCTCTCGGCCTCCCGGGAAATGAATCGGTGTGGATCTTCTAGAGGAGGTGGTGCCGCCCGCGAGGTGGAGACGGATTGCTGTCTTTTGGCCGGGATAGACTTCTTGGGAGCCATGGTGGTAGATCGTGGGGTGGAGATTTGCAAACACAATAAAAAAACGAGAGAGTGAGAGGAAAGGGCGTCCAAAATTCGTGTGGAGGGAAAGATGAAAAGCCGTGTGGGTATTTATAGGGCTCAAAATATTCGCCGCTATCTTAAGTGGCGAAGAGACTCTCTGCTTGTGACAAAGCGTGTCTGTATTGACTTAGAACTCTTCGTTCTTTGCGTCTTGGGAAGGAGTGGGAAAGGATGGCCAACGGCGTAGGGTTCTATCTTCTTTGTGTACGAGAAGGATTAGATAGCAAAATTTTTATGTTTGCTACGCAGCGGCGTAGAGTTCTACGCTACTGCGGACCAGAAAGTATGGAACAAGGATTTTCTATTTTTTTTGTTGAAGCACGAAATTGGCCCTCTCACACTGTAATGAACATGTACATCCCTTAGAGATTGTGCTTGCACCCTCAGTAGCAATCTCCTGACACATTAAAAACAACAAAAGCGAAAGTCGAAGCGAGAAAATGTCTTAGAAGCGATTAAAATGAAAATGTCTGCGAGTTCAAGGGGAAAGGGATCTCCTGATACTTAGGTTACCTCGGCTTGTATCATTTAACGTCGTTTGCTCGACATTCCTACAACGTCTGAGGAGGCGGAAAAATAAACGGGCGCTGTTGGTGAAGGTCCACACCCTTCCTATCTGCGGTGTGCCCAGAATGGTGTCTACGTCTTTACGTATGGAATTCTCTCGAAATAGGGTTTTAATCTCTGGCGTGACTTTAGGCTATCCCTTCTCTAGATGCATTATCTCGAGCCGCTCCATAGGGAAATGCTTGAACTACTATGAGCGGGCACAGCCGTATGACTGACTACGCCAAGGAAGAGTTTCAGCCTAGAATTGGTTTCATGAGACTTGTTGACCGACTCAAACTCTTTCCTTACAATATGTTTGTCATGCCAAGCTTTCGTCTTTTCCTTATAGATTCGAGCATTCTCATAGGCCTCATTGTAGAATTCATCTAATTCACTAAGTTGTAGCATCTGCTTCTCTCCAGCTACCTTACTATCCATGTTCAGAAGCCTAGTTACCCAGTATTCTCTATGTTCTAATTCCATTGGAAAATGGCAGGCTTTCCCATAGACTAGTCGAAATGGCAACATACCTAATGGGGTTTTTAAATCTTGTCTTGTAATACTTGAAATTGCATCATTAATCTTCTTTGACCGATCCTTGGCCAGACTATTGACATTTTCTCGAATGGACTTTATCTCTCGATTTGACACCTCGGCCTGTCCATTTTCTTGCGGGTGGTAAGCGAGTGAAGTGCGATGCCGCACACCATAATTTTGCAAGACTTTATCAACAACTTGTTGCAGAAATGAGTACCGCCATCTGTGATCAATGCTCGTGGGGTGTCGAATCGTGTGAAAATGTGGCTGCGAAGGAACTTGACTACCACACTGGCATCATTTATGCGTATTAAATTGTGCCTCTACCCATTTGGGACGTAGTCCTGATGAAGAATATCTGATTACTAAATAAAGGGGAATGGACCCATGATCCATCCCCATAAGTCAAATAACTCGACCTCTGAGATTGTGCGCATGGGTGGTTCATCTGTTTGGAAATGCCGCCCGTTCTTTAGTACTTATCACGGTAGATACAAGGCGGTGCGCATCCTTGAGCAAGCTAGGAGCGGTAGAGCGATTGAAGAGTACCTTCTTCCTTTGTCCTCTGTGCCAAAGTGTCCTCCACATGATAAGGTGTAGCGGTGATTTAGAATACTACCCATTTCATCTTAGATTTCTGTCGTCTTATCACTTGATCCGCCTAGGTTTGTCTGAATAGGCTCTTCCGATTAGTAGTTCTTGAATGTCACGAAGAACCTCTTCTTTTGCTGGTAGCTAAAATCGGGCGGGATAACCTTGGCCACTAGGTAATTCACATAGTCGGCAAACCATGGAACGGTCTCTGTGTCTCCAATTACTAAAAGCTGCTCATCTGGGAAATCATCATTAACTTGTACCTCGGTTTTAGGCCCTTCCAATCGTAACAGATGGTTTGCGACTAGGTTCTCTGTTCCTTTCTTGTCCTTGATTTCTAGGTCAAATTCTTGCAATAGGAGCACCCATCGTATTAGTCTCAGTTTTGCATCCTTTTTAGTCATCAATTATAATGGTAGGAGTGATCGATTAATGCGGCTATTTATGACCTTGTTACCAATCGAATAGGGCTGAGATTTATCAAGTAGCTTGATGGCTAATAGCTCTTTTCGGTGGTGGCATAATTCATTGGGCATCATTCAAAATCCGGTTAGCATAGTGGATAACACGAAATATCCTATCTCTTTTACGCCTAACCTTTGCTCTGTCCTTAGTCATTGGCGTCGCACGTTAGCTGAAGCGGGAGGTCAATCTGGTCGCACAACTATGGGGGAGGTCGATCTGATTTATCTTCGGGATTGAAAAATCTTGCACACATTGCTCATCAAAATCAAAAGAGTGTCCACTTGAACTAGCAAAATTGGACAAAGGCTTTGCAATCGAAAAATCTTTATGAATTACTATAGAATCCAGCGTGTCTAGAAATTTTTATACCACTCTTGATGATGTTGGGAGTAGTTTTCTCTATTACCTCGATCTTAGCTTTGTCGGCCTCTATTCCTCTTGCGAATCCAGGATTGCCCAAGTACTATGCCTTCTGTACCATAAAGTGGCACTTCTCCTGATTCAACCTGAGTTGGTCTCTTCACGTCCTATGACATTGACCTCGGGTTTCGGAAAATTGTGAAGGAGTTCCCAAAGGCGAAAATTAGTCATGACACCTCGATTGTCTTTTCAACCATATGAGAATATGACCATCATACAAGCGGCGGGAAGTAGTAATGCGGTGCGTGCCTGACCCAAAGAGACATCATGAAAATGCAAATGTACCATAGAGTAGTGAATGTCTTATGTTCTCTTGATCCCTCTGGAAATTGTAAGCGTCGGTGTAGCGAGGAATACCCGTCGAAACAGTAATATTCATGCCCTGCCAGCCTATCTAACATCTGATCCAGAAATGGCAGTGGAAAATGGTCTTTTCGAGTAGCCTTATTCAATTTCCGATAGTCATTGAATTCTCGACCTTTGTGACTATTCTGGAAGGTAGCAATATATTATTCTCTGTCTTTATCACTATTGTTCCTCCCTTTTTAGGCACAACCTGTACTGGACTCACCCATGCACTATCAAAAATAGGATAAATAACCCCGGCATCTAGCCACTTTAGTACTTCCTTGCGGACTACTTCTTTCATGGTTGGATTCGACCTCATCATTAGCCGCGAGGAAACATGACCATCTTAGCGAATTTGATGCATACACATAGAAGGGCGAATCCCCTTCGTCGGCCCGAGAGAGACCAACCAAAAATCTTTGTAGTCCTAAGTACTCGATAACTTATCTTCGTTTCTTTGCTTTGTCGGGGATCTCTGAAATAATCACTGGTAACGTGGAGGCATCCCCAAGATAAGCATACCTCAAATGGCTGGGTAGTGGCTTTTACTCCATCTTGGGTGGTTGTTCGAAGGATGGCACAAATGTTTGAGCAATTTCACCTAGGGGTTCGTAGTATTTCCTTCTATTAGGCTGAAAAGAGTCCATCCATTTCACATACTCTTTGACCTCTTATAAGGTTCTTCTAAATCACTATGTGGGCTAGTCTCGAGGTCGATAGGACCCTTTGGCTAAACACTATAGCCTTCTGATCTACATCATGAGCATGTATCACTCTCTTTGGGTGTCCTCACAACCTCAAACACATTGAACTTGATCTCGTCTTCCTGTCGCTCTCGATTTGACTCTCCTCGTTGTGCATCGTCGTTGCCACTGCTTTAGTAGCGAAATGTGATCACTAATATTATATATGTTCTTTATCTTCTTCCGTAATACAGAGCAGTGAAATCACAGGAGATAAACTTGTCCACCTTTATAAGGATGCTTCTATCACCCCACAGGATGTTTCAATGACACCGCTCTGCTTAACTAGAGTGTGGCGTAGTTGGGCGACTTCACCCCCAATCCCGATCGTCTAAATATGGATGAGTATGGGTTTATACTAGCTCCCGAGTCACCGCAGAAGAGGCCCTCTCAAAGATGGAGTTCTTTGATGGGTACAAGGAATGAGTAAAGCTGCTTAGTCTTTTAGCTTATATGGCGGTTTCCTACGAGGATAGCCTTACATCCCTCGGTGAGATTCAACATCTCCAATCAGGCAATCTTCTTTTCTTTGACAGTATATCCTTCATGAATTTTACATAACTGGGCATTTTTTCTAAAGCATCAGCAAATGGAATGTTAATATGCAGTTTCTTGAACACATCCATAAACTTTGTGAATTGCTTGTCCAATTTATTCTTCTTCAAGCGTTGAGGGTACGGAATTGAGACATTGGGTTCAGTCGTGGTTGGTCGATCTTTAGCCTCAGTTCTTCTTTTGCAAACTTTTTCTCTTGGGGCTGTTCCCTCTCTATCTTGTCATTCTAACTGGTTTGGGTTACTTCCTCAGTTTCTACCTCTCCTATCACTAGTGGGCACTTACAGTGCTAATTCTTTGCCACTTTTCAATGTGAGCTTTAACATGTTCATTACCTTCTTGTCTTGGGTTCACCTCTGAGTTGCTAGGTAATGATCCATGCTGCCTCTCAATAAACAATGTGGCCATTTGGCCTATTTGCACTTCCAGGTTTCTGAGTTGGGCCTCTTGATTCTGTAGTTGGGTGGATTGGTTTTGTAGCTACTGAGCCTGATTTTGGAATGTGGCCTTCGTCTCATTCATAAATGTGTTATGGGAAGTCATCATATGAGCTAAGGCTTCTTCCAAATCCACTTTCTTCTCATGTGGCAGCTTGCTCACTTGAAGTGGTGGCATATTATTCTGGTTGTTCCTCTAGCCATAATTCTCGTTGCTTTGATTATTCTGGTTACCTCTCCAACCCTGGCCCTGATTCTGATTATTCTAGTTAACTTGTGATGTGGGCATCTCCTCATTAACTCATGAAATCTCTCCTAAGCCTCGGCCAGATTCTCCCCCCTTGAATTGTCTAATACGAGATGTGTTAATTTCTTGCACCAATTGTGCGATCTTTGCGGATGGGAAAAATTTGGTCATAAATTTCTACACTAAGTCATTCCATGAGGTAATGGAATCCGGTGGTTGGCTAGTCAACCAATGCTTAGCTCGGTGGCTAAGTGACAGTGGGAACAAACATAATCTAAGAGCTTCTTCTATTACTATATTATACTTAGTTTGTATTATTTGCGATTTCAATAAAACTTATTCGGATATTGCATTGGGTTCTCGCGAAACCCGTGAAGCGTATATTGGGGAGCATTTCTTGAGTTACTCCTTCCGACTCAAAGTTGTTCGGCGGATATAGATTGGTGCGTCATATAGTGTGAACAAATTGTAGGTAGCTTAGGCGAACTCCCTCAAGTAGCATATCACGGATTATCGAAATTGTACAAATGATCGGGTGTTTGATCTATAATTATCCATTACGATCACGTGGTTCATTCCTTTCTTCTGTGTCCTTCATCCTCTTGATTAAATGATTTTAATTTAGGTTGCGTGTGCTTCTATGCATAATCGATGTACTGTCCGGTCTGGTTCAGAATCGAACGGAAGTAATTCCATGCGATCTTGTCTTTGCATGCACACTAATTGCTTTCCCGAAATCATAAGTATGAAGTCGAGACCAAGTCACAGCACAGATGAAATAAGGCAAAATACCTAAAACAAAGAATAATAAACAAAATGATAAATATAAAAAAAATGATTAATAAGTAAAAATAACTAAATAAACTAAAATTGATCCAAAGTACAATCTATGGCACTGTTGTCAATATCAACACTAAGCTTCTCCCCGACAACGGTGCCAAAAACTTGATGGGCTGAACGTGAGGGTGTGAAAATTGGTAAAAATTGTAGACTCGTGCGCGCAAGTATACGCGTCGAGTTCACGTAGTGTAGTGGCTAGTCAAGTGTCGTTCCCACGAAGAGAAGCGTGCTAAGTACTGGTTTAGTGACCTAGACAATATTTGGATCCAGTCTTATAGCGAATTATGAATAAATTAACTGAATTAAAGAAGGCCTAATATTATAAATTCGATTTAAGGTAATAATGAGAACAATAGGGTTTTGCCTTCGCCTACCACACCTAATGGATTTTACCTAGATAGTGCATTTATTTATTATTCCATATGATTTATGTTAAGCGAGTTAGTGTTTTCTAAGGCTATTCTCTCCTGAGATATATTGCTATCTTGCTGAGTGAGATTATGTGCATCTTTGCTTTGACCCCTTGACTCCGAGATGCATGAATGTGAAAACCCTAGTGTTACACTTGGAATGCGGGATATCTCTATTCCCTGATTGACCAAGCGTTGCTTTACCCATGTCCCTACGAGTCATCTTCTCTCGATGTCAGACTTCTAGCATTAGCATGGTGCAAATAACATGATTAAATTCGAATTAAAGAGCACAGGGAGTGTATCGATATTAAATAAACCACAATTAAAGTATTAATCCATAATGGTGCGGTTAGGGTTGACAAAACCCTAGAGAGAAAAGTTAGTTCATAGTGATTTTCATTACAGACTGAAAGATTTTCAACATTAAATTAATTAAGGAAAGAAATACAGAAGAAGCCATCTTATCGATCTCCCGAAATTCGTCTTCACTAATCTCTCTATCCGTCTCTCCTTATGTTCAGTCTGCCTTCGAATCCCCCCTTTTGCCTCGAAATTGCTTCCTCTTTATACCTCGAATCCGGGCCCCGAAAAATTATAACTTTAGTGCTCCGTTTTGGAGCAGGAGACCTCGGCTTCTGCCGCTGACGAAGGAGCTTCGCCGCGGCGTACGAAACTATCGAGAATCCTAGCATTTTAGGTTCGTAGTGTAGGCCTCCCATATTTCTTTGCGAAGCCTCTGTCGCAACCCAGGGTGCCTCGGCTGCTGCGTCTTTCGAGGAGCTCCTTTGCTACACTTCTTTGTTGCTTTCTTTGCTTTGGTTCTTTCTTCTATTGTTTAGCTTCCTTTTTTATTCCAATATTTCCATGTTCTATAAAACATTATAGTATAGGGGATTAGCGCAATATTAGTGAATATGAATGTGAATCATGCAATTGAGCTGTGAAAGCACATAGAAATTTTACTGAAATGCATGCATGATTCACTCTGATCAACAAACTTACCATCCTAAATGGTGTCTGTGATCAGTGCTACAATGCTACTAAAGTATGGAATGAACCGTCGATAGAATGATGCCAGACCATGAAAGTTACGAACGGTCGTGAGGGTGGTGGGGATTGGCCATGATTGAATGGCCTTGACCTTCGACTAATCGACTGCAAGACCCTCGAGAAGATGACATAGGCGAGAAAGGAACCTTATGCAGTGGCAAACTCACATT
The DNA here is from genome assembly GCA_016808115.1 of Tetrastigma voinierianum. Lineage (NCBI taxonomy): Eukaryota > Viridiplantae > Streptophyta > Magnoliopsida > Vitales > Vitaceae > Tetrastigma > Tetrastigma voinierianum. The sequence continues at coordinate 19,141 of JAEQBH010006691.1, read as the reverse complement.
TTTAGTGCTTTGCGCCAAAATTGATCTTCTGCAGTATGGTATAGGAAATTTGGACGTAAAATAGACATAATGGTCCTCCGTGGTAGCGCTGAAAATAAGAATACCATCAAAATAAATGAGAACTTATTTCCCTATGAAAGGATGAAGTGTTTGATTCATCACTCGCATGAATGTGCTCGGAGCGTTAGACAACCCGAAAGGCATGACGAGCCACTCAAAGAGACCCTCTCGCTTCTTAAACATAGTTTTCCATTCATCGTCGGGACGAATACGAATATGATGGTAACCACTCTTAAGATCCAGTTTCGTAAAGATAGTTGAGCCACTAATCTGGTTAAGTAGATCATCCAGACGAGGAATCGGGAATCTGTAGCGAACTATAATCTTATTAATGGCGCGACTATCGACACACATACTCCATGAACCATCCTTCTTTGGAATCAGCAAAGTTGGAACCGCGCAAGGACTCAAACTCTCATGTAGATAACCCTTGCTAATCAAATCTTTTACCTGTCGCCGAAGTTCCTCGTGTTTACTTGGGCTCATCTGATAGTGAGGCTTGTTTGGCAAGTTAGTCCCAAGGACCAAGTCAATGTGGTGTTAAATGTCCCCTAAGGGTAGTAAACCTTGTGGCAGCTTATCGGGAAACAAGTCGGCGAATTCCCGAAGCAAGTGTGATACTTCAGGTGGCTTCCTAGGGATCGGGATGGTCGAATTAGCTTCAGCTGCATTAGGCTGATCGGGTTGGTGACCCAGGTTCATAATAAGCGCGAAACACATGCATGTGTCATGAAGTTCAATCTCGAAGTGCGAACGTGATAAAAACATACCTGGTTTTAAAGTCGGAGAAGAACTGAGACCTGCACAAGTCAAGTCTTTTGAAGGAAAAAGAGTAATCTTTCGATTCTCAAAGTAAAAATTATGAGTATTATGTTTTCCATCATGAACAAAATTTCGATCAAATTGCCACGGTTGACCAAGCAGAATATGACAGGCATCCATAGGAACAACGTCGCAATAAATATCATCCTTGTAAGTGATCTGGAGTAGACGGAGGAACTAAAGCCTGATGTGATACCTTTATTTCGAGCCCTTGCTTCCTTGAAGCAAGCGTATGGTGACGAATGGACTTCAGCCTTTAGAGATAGCTTGCGAACTTCATCTTTTGAGACCACATTTTCACAACTACCCGAGTCAATAATAAAGTGGCATATCTTGTTGTTCACAGTACAGGTGGAATGAAAAAGATTCTTCCGTAGCTAAGAATCATCAGTGTTTTAAAGGAACATGAGCAGTAATACGAGGAGAGTGCCCGTATCACCATGAACTTGTTCTTCCAAAACGTTCTCTTTGGAGACGTCATCATCCGCAATAACATCGTCGGAACCCTCACTCAACCTATAAGGTGTGTCTCCTAATTTTAGGACAAGCAGTTTGTCGGTGGCTGGGTTCGTTGCAGGAACACCCGCAGTCTTAGGGTGTGAGGTTGACTAAGTGGGGCTGCATTTGGTTGGGCAGCCAATGGTCAAGGAGCAAGGGCCATGGGTCCGGGGGCATTAGAGGCCATAGAGGCAGTGGTGCTCGAAGTAGCAGGAGTTCAACTAGGTGGTGTTGTCTAAGTAAGGGAACTTGAACTTGACTTCTTCTCAATCAGTAAAGCATGTTGATGTGCTTCCGAAACAGTTAGTGGATAAAATAAATTCAAAATATTTTGATATTGTTGTTCTAACCCTCCAATAAATTGGGACACTAATTGTGCATCAGTTTCAGTAATCTCATTACGTGTAAGCAAGAGAAAAAATTCCAAAGCATACTCATCTATCGTGCTCTTACCTTGCCACAAATTTTAAAGTTGTTGATACATGGTGCGCTCATAGTTGTATGGTAGGAAAGCACACCGAATGTGTTTTTTTAATTTATCCCATGAAACGATCTTTGACTTCCTAGAAGGAATGCGAGAAACCTTCAATTGTTGCCATCAGGAAACGACACAACCATAGAAACACGTTGCAACAAGAGGGGTATGTTTGGTATTGAGAACTTCTTTGGTGCAATGCTTCTTCTCTTGCACCAATCGATCAGTAATTTGTCGAAAAACTGGAGAATACCATGTAAATTTTGGAATTTCCAATTTAAATGCTTGTTCCCAGTGGGTATCATCAACGACCACGGTCAAAGGCATGAAAATTCAGGAAGGTGCGACATGGTGAGGATGTGGGTTACAAAGGGAATGCCAATGGATTGTCTTCGAGAACATTCTCCTCGTCGGAAGGGAAGTCGGCATGGGTGGTTAGGGCACGCTTGACGTGCATGTTATTGATGGCGGTTGTTAGGGCTACAATTTGTTGTTGTAGGGTAGCAAAATCTTCTCCGTTATTAGGCACATCGACACGGCGACGGGGCTGCATGACAGTAGAAGGGTGCTAGCTTTGATACCAACTGATGTAGCGGAAGCCAAGATAGAAGGTGAATTCACATAAATAGTTGCGTTGATCGAAAAGATACCGAAACTATGAAGGGGAATTCTCAACTTGAATTCATCGATTCTAAAAGAATACCAAAAAGCAAGGGATTGGGAGAAGAAACTCTCTTTGATATTTTTGTTTTATTAATAAATGCATCCTAAAAAAAAGCAAAAGCCACGTATTTATAGTATTGAAAGCCTAGACCTAGATGAGGCCCCGGAAATTAAAAGGACAACTAAAATCCTAAACAACCTCAACAACTTATCTAAATAAAATAAAATAAAATATCTAGGAATAAATAAATAACCAAATCTACAAAGAAATAAAATAAAATAACTGATATTAGAGTGTTGTTTCACTTGAAACCTGATTCTTGTAAATCGCTCAATAACCTATTATGTTTTCAAAACTTAAAAGCAAAATATAATTTTTATTCCCTATATATATATATGTGTGTGTGTGTGTGTGTGTGTTTTATAGCGAAAGGTTTTGAAATGAATGAAGCCTGCAGTTCGGCATTACACAATAAAAGCCCAGATTCAGTTCGGTGTTTTCTGATGAATGGATTTCATCTTGAATTACGTATACATAAATTGTCATTAATCTTATGAATTAATACCCTCATTAATTCATACATTAATGAGGATATTGGGAAGGTCACTTTGGGAGCCTATATGGGGCCTTCCTACCCCTCGTATGATTTATCTCGGGAAAAGAGACCAGAAGCTATATTTCCCAGTCTTGCTTCCTTGCTCTCTTTGACACTATTTCCATCTCTCAGGAAATTCTCTTATTTTCTCGTACATACCATTGAGCATCCTGTTGCTCACACTCATACCCAAAATGGTTTAGCAGAGTCCTTTATCAAGTGTCTTCATTTAATAGCCAGACCACTATTAATGAAAACTAAATTACCCACTTCAGCATGGGGACATGCTATTATGCGTCTTCTATGGCTTAGTTCATATTAGACAGCCCTCGCCTGCAAGTGGTGCTCACAGCTCCGGCTTGTACTCGGCAAGCCACCAAATATATCTCATATAAGAATATTTGGTTGTGCAATTTATGTACCAATTGCACCAACACATCGCACTAAAATGGGTCCACAAAGAAGACTTGGGATTTATGTAGGATATGATTCCCCTTCCATCATAGACTACCCTTAAACCCTCAATGACGGATGTTTTACGGCGTAGATGAAGATCTCGGAAAAACAAAATTTGTCTTGGCTTCTGAGATAAAGCACTTCCTACTAGCATTTTGGTTCACTTGTGAAAACATACTAAGAAAATTTCAAAAGCGTTATCAACGCAGGTTGCTCTGGATGTAATCATCTAAGTCTACCTTAAGTTAACCTTTGTTTTATCACATTCCAGTTTTTTTTTTTTGAAAATGTCAAATCTTACAAAATTAGAGTTTGTGGCCGCGATGTTCTGGAAAAAAAACTATATGTCATGGATCCTTGATGCTGAGATCCACCTTGATGCTATGATTTTGGGGAATACAATAAAGGAAGGAAATCAAGCATCCACATGGGAATCGCGCAAATCTTTGATTTTTCCTTAAGGCATCATCTCCGTGAGGACTTGAAGAGTGAATATCTTACAATAAAGATCCTCTCACTCTATGGAATGAGTCAAAAGGAGAATCGACCACGAGCTTGATAATCCTCCCAAAAGCTCGATATGATGAGATTTTTTGAGGTTGCAAGATTTTAAGCAGTCGATGAATATAACTACGCTATTTAGAATCCAAGCTCGATAGAAGGCATGGAGAAAAGGTAATAGAGGAAGACATGTTAGAGAAACATTCACTACATTCCATGCATCAAATGTGCTCCTGCAGCAGCAGTATCGAGAGCGTAGGTTCAAAAAGTATTCTGAACTAATTTCATGTCTCCTTGTGGCCGAGTAGAATAATGAGCTTTTAATGAAAAATCTGATCCTTCGATTGGAATTTGAACCATTCCACAAAGTGAATCACGATATCATCTCAAACTAATGGACGTGGAGCGTAGTAGGTAGTCGAATTCGTGTCAGAGTGGGAAGGAATTCTCGATACCATGGGCTCATGGTAATAATTCTACCAATAAAGGGAAAACTTGAGGCACCACCGAAGTGGAATAATCTGAAATGGCTCAAGATGAAGCATGCGCTGAATCATTCCAAGAGCCATGAGAATACATGTCATAGATGTGGTATGAAAGGACATTGGTCACGTACCTGTCTTACGGCCAAACATTTGGTAGACCTTTACCAAGCATCACTGAAAAAGATAGAGAAAAATATAAAAATGAACTTTACTAAGCTAAAGGATTAGACCTATCTTATTATGATGTGGATTTCTTTGGAGCACCCCGTGAGAAAACAGACTATTTGATGGATGATGAAAATGTTACTATTGAATGATACATCATATATGTAATAAATAAATAAATAAATTATCATTTTGTTATTATATTATTTTTTATATTTATTATTTACATGTCATTGCTCTAGACGAATAGAGATGATGATGGTGATGTATGTCTCATTGATGTGCAGCTTCACATACTATTCTTCGGGATAAAAGATACTTCTTAAGTTTAACTTTGACCAATTGGCAATGTAGTACCATATCACAGTACTAGCAACAATTGAAGACTCGGAAGAGCGATATATTGCTAACAAAGGTTAGGTTCCACATCAATGATCACGTTATATTCTAAGCGAATCCACAAGAAATTTGCTTAGTTTTAAAATATATTCGCGAAATGGATATCATATTGAAACCATGAATGATGGTAATAAAGAGTGTCTTTATATTACCTCTATTGTTTATGGCAAGAAACTTGTTGTTGAGACGCTCTTAACTTTCTCCACTAGGTCGTATCATACAACTATAAAGCTTATTGAGTCATACGTTGTCGTGAACCACCATTCCATGACCCAGACTTGTCCTTTGGCATGACGAGGCCTAGGCCACCACTGGATCTTCAATGATGAGAAGGATCATAGAAAACTCACAAGGGCATGAATTAAAAAACCAAAAGATCCTCTTGTCCCATGAATACCCATGTGTTGCTTGCTCACAAGGCAAATTGATAGTCAGGTCATCTCATACCAAAGTCAAGTTTGAATCCCCAATATTTTTAGAAAGAGTACATGGGGACATTTGTGGATCCATTCATCCACCATGTGGACCTTTTTGGTACTTCATGGTCTTAATAGATGCTTCTACGAGATGGTATCATGTTTGTCTTCTTGAAACCCGTAATATTGCCTTCTCTAGACTCCTTGCACAAATAATAAAATTACGGGCGCAATTTCACGATTATCGATCTGAAAGTATGAGACTTGATAATCTTTGGTGAGTTCACTCCCAAACTTTTACTAATTGTGCATGCCGGTCGGCATAAACATTGAAGCATCCTATTGCTCGCCTCATACCAATGGTTTAGCAGAGTCCGCATCAAGCGTCTCAATTAATAGCCAAACCACTATTAATGAAAACTAAATTACCCACTTGACATGGGGGACATTCTATTATGCATCTTTGCAAACTTAGATTCATATTCGACCCAGCATGCACCATGAATGCTCCGCTTCGAGGCTTGTACTCGTAGTATAAATATATCTCATATAAGAATATTTGGTTGTGCAATTTATGTACCAAGTGCACCAATACATTGCACTAAAATGGGTCCACAAAGAAGACTTGGGATTTATGTGGGATATGATTCCCCTTCCATCATAAGATACCTTGAGCCCTCAACAGGAGATGTTTTTACAGCACGTTTTGTTGACTGTCATTTTAATGAAAATTTATTCCCATCATTAGGGAGAAAGTCGAGTTCCTAGAAAAACGGCGAGGAAATCACTTGGAATGCATCCGTAATGTCTCATTTTAATCCACGTACAAATCAAAGTGAACTGGAAGTTCAAAGGATCATTCATTTGCAAAATCTTGTAAATCAATTACTTGATGCATTCACTGATACAAAGAAAGTGACAAAAGTCGCATGTCTGTTTCTTGAATACTCGACCACAGTTAATATCACTGGAGGACAAGCTGGAAATGAATCTTAAAAATGCCTAAAGCACAGGAGACCTTTTGAAATAAAAGATACAACTCCTCGAAAGAGGAGAACACAAAGACATAATGCTTATGCAAAGACATATGTTGAACAAGGGACCCCTGAAGAGGTCCACAACAAAGAAGTAGCCCTTGAAGAGGCACAGGTACCTAAAAATAGTGAAATCTCAATAAGATATGTGCACAAAGGAGATAAATGGGATCGAAACAATATTGTGATTAATAATATTTTTTCTTTCCAAGTTAGACATCATAAGAAATGATGAAGATCTAGAACCCTGAATTGTGGAAGAATATTTGAAATAGAAATGATTAGGCAAAATGGAAGAAATATGCGGCGAGAATTAACTCGTTAATGAAGCGAGAGATTACGGACACATGGTCAAGCACCCTAAAGTATAAAACTGTTGGGTACAAATGGGTATTTGTATGAAAGAGCAATGAGAATAATGAGATCATGAGATATAAAGCGCGATTAATAGCACAAGGGTTCTTGTAGAGGCCTGGTATTGACTACGAGGAAACATATTCACTTATGATGGACGCAATCACTTTCTGTTTTTTAATAACCTTGGCAGTCTCTAAAGGACTGGATATGCATCTCATGGATGTCATCACAACGTATCTATATGGATCCATCGATAATGACATATATATATAAATCCCTGAAGGATTCGCATTACCTGAAGTGGAAAATGCAAAACCTTGTAGTATGTGCTCAATCAAATTACAATGATCTCTGTATGGATTAAAGCAATCCGGGCGCATGTGGTACAATCGCCTTACCAAGTATTTATTAAAAGAAGGGTATGCTAACAACCACATATGCTAATGCATTTTTATTAAAAATCAAAGCGGATTTGCAATTATTACTTTGCTATATGTTTGATGATCTAAACCTTATTAGGACTCAGAAGAGCTCACAAAATCGTAGAATTACTTAAAGGGAATTCAAGATGAAGATCTCGGAAAAACAAAATTTTGTCTTGGCCACAGAGATAGAGCACTTCCTACTTGGCATTTTTGGTTCACTAATGAAACCTATACTAAGAAGAATTTCTGATATATATATATAATATTATGTTTTGGTACCTCGATTTTCTATGATAAAATTTGCATGAGAAAAATAATATAAGTGAGATAAGTATGAAATAATAAATTATATGTATTTTAGTTTATTTTATTCACTTTCCGATTCTTACCTTCAAATCTTACTAATATATATTAAAATAGCCCGAACCGGAACTGTGGTATGCCTTAAACGAATTAATTAGGCAATTAGCTTGACTAGGTGGAATTAAAACTTTCATTGAAGGAAAGTGTGAAAGAAAATATAATAATGTATCTTTGTGAAGAAATTTGAAAAATCTTAGTAAGAGTTAGGCTCTCAATTAAAAAATTATTAATTAAATATCTTCTTCAATTACAAAATTATTAATTAAATATCTTTTTTGCTATACTACATTTTTCATATAATTGTGCATACACATAATATTTAATAACTTTTTACATATAAGTTATTTTACAAATCTATTTCATCTTTTGTGCTTATGTAAAGATAATATGACTTAGTTTGGATTCTTATCCTATAAAGGTATTGTTGACACTAAAAATAATTTTTTGGGCTCAAATGATATTTAAATAAATTTTTAGCCTAAAGGGTAGTGGAATAGGCCGAATAGATATATCAAGCTCAAACCAAGCCTAATCCAATCTGAGAAAACCCAAGCCCATGAGAATCAGCAAATGAAAAGGTCCAGGGACATTTATGGAATTTTTAAATAATTTGTCAAAGCTGACAGCTAAGAATATTGATACTCCGTCTCAAAGGTAGAAAATGGAGGAGATTTTTTCTCCCAATCATAACATGACAGAGTACGTGAGCAGTTATTGGAAGTGGAGAAAGTTACTTGTGGAACAAGATTCTAATGGGGACATGGACAGTTATTGGAGAAAGTGGGTGGGTGTAGTTATTGAGAAATGTCTATAAAACGAAGACTCAACATCAGATAAAATGATTGACTTTAAAAGACTCAAGATTGACTTTCAAACAATCAAAACGTAGCAAGGACTTTCAGTATTTCTCTTATTTTTCTACAAGTTCATCCACCATATTTTTCAAATTCTCAACTTAGTTTTATATTTTTGTCCAAGTATTTTGTTACTTCAAAGCTTTCTTGCCTCAACTTTTCATTTTTAGTCTAATTCTACAATGAAATTTGTTATCTTTCAAGCTTTTCTTTTAACTTAATTAAGTCAAGAATTTTTTTTTCAGAAATATTTTTAAAAGCAGTTCTGGGAACTATCAATGGAACTAGGGAATCCAGTTTTCGCTTAAGCAAAAGTTAGATTTTGGCACAGTTTTAGTTTGGAAATACTATAATTTCCTGGCATACCCAAGCATCCACACCAATTCCCGTGCTTTTTCTATGTTCTAGTGAATTCCCTTCTAAAATCCATCGACAGAAACATATTTTTGGCATGCTCGGTGGAGACAATCTTTGAGAGGCACATTCTGTCACGGTGCAGGGTGCACATCTTTGTGAAAATCCACACATCTTTTTTTTATTTTATATAGTTGTGCATATTCCATGATGGGATCCATTTTTGCTAAAGAATGCCATTAAAATTAAGGAGTAAGACAACTGTAGAGTCTCCGGACTCAGGATTTGATCTTTGCGGAAGCGACATAGGAAGGAAAGAGTTTCTGCCCAGTGGAGCAGGATGAAAACTAATGAATTCTTCAATCTACACGACAATAGGGAATCCATCGACATCCTATTGAACAAGTGGAAGGAAAGTCCGGGTAATGTGGATGTGCACATTCTTTTCTATTATAATTAACTAATTTTAGGCTCTCAATGCGAATTAAAAAAGCCGATGAAGGTGATCATGATTGTCTTTATGAAAGAAATAGTAGTAATTTTAATCCCTCTGGAGGAACCTTAGAGAAAGGAGTAACGAGGTAGGAAGTTGCTTCTAAGTTTGAAAGACAATTTTATGACTCGGAGGGCGTGTTACGGAACCTACGAAGTTGGTGAATTTCACTACCTATGCAGCGGGTGATACCTTTCCTCACCATAGGAAGAGCGGTGGTACTGGAGAAGCGTAGCGGGGAAATATATCACGTGGCGTGTAGCCCCTCAAAGTATTTTCACTTAGACTAATTCACTTACACAACATGGAGCATATGAAGGGGGCTTTTCTTTCAATGGAGGCCCGGGGCATCATCTAGTAGCTTACGTAGAGGATGAAATAGGAGATAACAAATTCTCTAACCTTAAGTATCTGACTCAAAGTCATGTACTAATTCTTCTTTGGAGTTTCGAGATATTATCTAAGACGAGAGTCGACAAAGGAAGTCACAGTGAATTTCCCTGGAGAAAAGGAAGTCACGGTGAAGTTCTTTGGAGAAAAGGAAGTCACAGTGAAGTTCTCTGGAGAAAGAAAGTCACGACCAGATTTCCCACTGGATAAAGGAAGTCTAGTAAGTTCCTTGAAGAAAAGGGAGTCATGGTGAAGCCCCTTGGAGGAAAAGAAGCCATGATGATTGATGAAGATCCATTTCCACTAGTAGCTTCAATCAACATAGTTGCTACTTATTCGAGGGCTATGCTAAATAATTATAAAGCTGGGAGATTTTCACCAAGTGTCAGTGTAAGAAAGGTATGGATTCTTAAGCAATGCTTGGCTTATCAAGTAACAGCAGCAAAGGAAGAGTGCCTCTAGCCGAGAGAATGGAAAAAGAATGGAAAGTATCAATACCGTTCATTTGAAAGCTCAAAACGGAAAGAAGAACAAAGAGATTCTCTAAGGAAAAGAACTCACGAAAAGAAAGACATGTTCTCGAGGAAAAGGACATGAATGACCCTTCCAAGAAGGAAATACCCCAAAAGGTTTATAGTTCCTCCTACTATCTCACATGTACAAGAATGTCATATGGTGCAGCATAAAAAATTTCCTCAAAAGCTTACGAGAACTAAAAAGAAAAGAGAATGTAGAGACAAAGATCCATGGAGAAAAGACAACTTCCTGGAGAAATGCTACAGGGAAAGCCAAAGAAGGCAAGGAATCTTAAGGAAAAGGTGATGCCTAGTCTAGAGAAAACCAAATTTGGAGGTAAAGCTATAAGAGGACGAATTCTATTTGCAGTTTAAACGAAGAAACATATTTTAGAACTATTCTGATAGGTACAAATCTTTTTTGCTTGAATTGTTCTACTAGTTCTCTAACTTTGCTAGCTTTCTTCAAATTAAAGGAAATGGAGAAAAGCCTAGTAGAAGTGAAACATAAACAACCTACAACAGATGAAGGTTGCATTTACAAGGGGATTATCATTGAACATTCTAAGAAATGACCCAGGTGATAATTGAAAAACTACTTTGTGGAAATGAAAAAAACACATTGATATCAAATCTACAAGAAATTACTTTAGAGGTTCATCAATGAGAAATACGCCAAACAATATTTCTCTACCATGTGGGAGGAGTTAGGCATCACCCACGAAGGATTAGAAAGTAGATCCTCTCGATCTTTATAAAGGCTTAGTAGACTAAGGCGAAAATAATCTTTGAGAAAGCGAAGTGTACAGGGTTTGATGGGATGCAAACCAGATTCCTCCTTCTTGGATGGCATGAGAAATTGAATGAAACAAGTTCATGAAGGGGTTTGTGGGCTGTAAGGCTGGGATGATAAAAATGAGATGGTTGATTGGAGACATGGCTATTTTGGCCAGGCCATCCTAAGTGGTATGATTACTCCTAAGGGTTTCCAAGCAGGTGTAAAAATATGGCACCATACAGAGGATCCCTGTTGTGGAACTCTACTCAATTGTGAAACCATGACCTTTTAAAGGATGGGCCATGGAATTGATGAGGAGAAAATCTGCCTGCTTCCATCAAAGGGACCTGACTTCATCTTAGTTTCTCACGGACTACTTTCCTAAGTGGTTGGAGGCGTACCCTTGAAGAAGGTAGAGGCAAAGGATAGTGATCCAATTCATCCAAAGGAGCAGATCATTCATGAATTTGGAATTCTTTAGTCCATTACAGCCCAGACCAAGAGACACCATGTTCGCTGGTGATGGGATGACACATTTTGCAGACTATGACATTCCACTCATTAGATCCACTCTTTTTTTATGCCTAAGCAAATGGTAGATAAAAAATTCTAACAAAGTGTTGATAAACATCCTGGGGAAGATGCTAAAGGATAATCCTAAGGATTGGCACATAATTTTATCTGAGACCTTATGAGCTTATAGAACTTCTAAGAGTTTTACGAGGGGGTAAGTCCTTACTCTCTAACCTATGGGCGAGGATAAGTGCTTAGATGGGAGGTAGTATGTAACACCCAATTATACTCTAGTATTTATTACAGTTTAGGGTATAATATAAGTAAAATTTTAATTTTGAGAAATTTAAGTACTAAAGGGTAAAATGGTAAATGTCACATTAAGGACTTAAAGATATTTATATGAAGGTATATGTTAAAGTAGGAATTGTGATAAGTTAGAATTGCAAATAGAATGGAATAGAATGACCTAAATGCAAGGGGTGAAATTTGACCTAAATTTGGGATAAGACAACATGGTCTTAGAGATTAGATTTTCTCATTTGGGGCTAGGGCATTTCTGATTAATGGATAGGCGAGGAATTCTGGTTTGCTTTCTCCTACGTTTCCTTGATCTAGCCTTATCTAGTAAGAAGAAAGAAGAAGAGAGGAAGAAGAGAATTTTAAAAATCCGGTGTGAAAACTAACACAAGCTACTTGTTTATGGGTTGTTAGGAAAAACCTAACCCGATTATGAAAGTATTTGTTGAGGTTTAGTGGTTTTGGTTGGTTCAAGTCAAGTTTGAGTTGTTTTCTTTGATGTGTTTTGGGTTTGGTTGGAATTTACCGGTGGAAGAGAAGCCCGAGCCTGCCATTTGAAATCGTTGGTGAATACCGATCTTGGTTGATCGCGGTACTCAAAGTTGTTTTGGTCCAGGAGGATGTTAGTCGCGATAACGAAAGTTGGTGCAGATATTGAAGTTGAATACCGAGTATTGAAAGTTGAATATCTAATCTTTGAAAGTTAATGCAGTACTCAAAGTTGTTTTAAAATTAAGTACTGATCCTACAATCCTGTTTTTTTTATGTTCTTCCGTTATTTCCGAATGAAAGGGGTCAGTACATGTATACAAGTCCTTAGGAAGACATTGTTTCTTGCGCTGTAGTGATATTGGGATTAAGGCCGTATAACAAACTTCGGTACCACATATAATTATCTGCTTGCTTAGGCAGATTTGTAAATGAATAGGCACCTCTATCCGGTCTTGGCCTCCTCTTAGTCTTCTGACAACACATTACGTAGGCGAGGCATGTCTCTGTTGTGCCCGGCACCTCCCATTTAGTCTTGTCTAGTACCTTCGGCTATGTATTGTGTTGTGTCCCTCCCTAATTCTATTTATTTACTGGTCTATACAGCATAAACATTTATATGATAAGAATATGAATAATGAACAATAAGAAAACATAAATAATGGAATTCACCACATTTCTTATTATGTATTATACTATAATTTATCTACAGATTTTCTATTTAAATTTCGGAATGTAAACCTTATTGTAAGATTATCTTCATAAGCGAAAACTTTGTGATAAGAATTGGAGTTATATGTAAATACGAGGCATTTGTATTATCATTATGTATATCCTATAATTGTGGGCCTTTAGTGGTCATATCTACTATCATCATTTCACTAAGTATAAACAGCAAGGGGTATTTCATCAGTGTGAATGAAGAGGACATCAGAACTCCGCTATTAGGGCCCGGCCACAGCAATAAGAGGCCACCTGATGTAGGTTTTGATTTTTAGTTTTGGAATGTAAATGTAAAAGTTTTTATAATAGTGGAGTTTGTGTAAGTACAAGTAAATGGGACTCGGGCATGTATATCGAGCATTAAGAAGCCACTCGGTGGTTGTGTACAAGTTGTATTTGGTATGAAATTATATATGAAAAGGGGCCCACCAATGTCAGCCGGGGGTTAAAGGGTCCTAGTCACATCTTTCGCCTCTCTTCGCCTAGGCGGGGGTAGGATCGTGACATTTTAGTTCATTCTTTAAGGGTATCAAGGTAGAATAGCCTTAATCCTCAAGAATACAGTGAGATCATGATGATGGAACTTGAGGCATTGGATGGGAAGAGATTACCACATCATGATCCAGAAAAAGAAGGTGGCTCGAGCCTACAACAAGTGGGTCAGAAGAAAGAGTTTTGAAGAAGGGGAGCTCGTTTGGAAGGTGGTTATGCCCATTGGTTCTAAAGATAGAGAATGGGGGAAATGGTCTCCTAATTGGGAGGGACCATTCAAGGTTCTAGAACCAAAAAATGTTGCTGGTTGATGAATATACACATTTGATGGCAATTATATTAGGAATTTAAGCATCTAAATCACAAGTTACCCATAATTGGCATAAGGATAAATTTTTAATATCTTCTATGTTCTTGAACTTGTGAATGCTTTAGTCTAGACGTAAGTATGAGATGTATGTCAGGAGTAATATAGGCATTAAGGATACGGGTGAACAATTGATGAAGTCTCGGGAACTCTGGCAATACAAGGAAAGCACCAGAGGACCAAGTGTACCGGTACATCATTCATGTGTACCGGTACAGCACCTACATAAAAGTGAGGTGGGCATTAATATAAATTTACAACTTATAAAAATTGGCCGGTGGCGAAATTGTCAGGTACATCATAATGTGTGCGATCTGTGCATGGGAATTAGGAGATTGGGCGAAATTCGATCGGTCTGTAGTGTACTCTTGTCAACGAACCAAATGGGAGAAAATCACATTGGAGGGGGGTATAAAAGCAAGAGGACACAAGTAATAGGCAGTTTTTGACTTCTAGGGTTTAGGTTTTGAAAGGGAAGAGTTTTCTCTCCATTTTTGAGTTGGAACTTGTAGATCCAGATTTAAGATTTCTTTTCTATTGGAAGTTTTTAGATTCAAGTGTTTGTAATCTTTCAGGAAATGCTATCACTTGCTTTAAATCCTAATATCTCTTATTCATCCTTCTCAGTTTTACAAGTGAATTCTGATTTCCAAAAGGTACTGTTTTTATGATTAATCGCTCTTTAATTATAATTGTTCTTATAAGTTTTATGGAGTTCTAAACCCTTATTGTTGGGAATCCACGGGAAACTCACTGCACGATTAAGGTATAGTTCCTCGATTCCTCTTTTGATCTTCAATAGTTGGTAATATTAATCACTTGTGCGAAGAGTTGTAAATCCTTAGTTGGGCATTCTTGACAACGTGTTAGAGATATCCTCGGTACACGTTGTGTAATCATGAATGCAAGCTAAGGGTTCGTATTGAGTGAGAACAAGTGTTTAGTATTACTCGATCATCTTTATTTTCCAAAGAGCATTTAAGGCCAAATCCTCCATCAAAGACCGTTTATCAATGGTTCTAGATGAGTTTATAAAATAAGAGGTGGGACTTACATGATCGAGAGTGAGTGGAACCTAAAAATCCGGCAAGCATCTTTCTATTTTAAAACATTCAAACCCAATCAACCATTCAGTTAGCCAACACAACCTTACCATTCTCTTTTAAATCATACCCTTATTGGAGAATAGCTCCTGACCAATTCGATAAATTAGACCACTCCTATGGAGATGACATATTGGATTCCCACCCAGTATTACAATGCTAGACAAATTTGTAATTCCTACGCTGAGAATAGAATTCGGCACACGAATAAGGGCCCGAAGCATTTTTAGGCGCCGTTGCGGGAGTGGCGATAATCAAGTGATCTGAAGAGGCTAGAGGTAATTTGCAGATTGCATTGCCGTCACGATGCGTTCTCGCTTACTGCTATTTTTGTTTTAAGTGAGAAATCTCAGTGGGTGTTTCTTGGACGAAGTAAGCGTAGTGCATGTCGGTTTGGGCTCGCAACGAGCAACGCCGACTAGTAAGAATAGTGCCTCCTAGAAACTCTGAGGGATCCATAATAAGTCAAGTTTTTCCAGATAACATTTTACCTCAAATGGATCATCCTGGGAATCAGCAACATGTATTTAATGAAAATACTCAAAGGATTCCTGTTAACCCACAAGGACTCAATGAACCTCCACAACATGGAGTAGAGCTACACTCGAGTAGCACCGGTAGTAGGAGGGAGATGTTAACTTCGAAACAAAATCAATATGGGGGTCTCCTGCTCCTTTACCTAATGTGGAAAGAACCCTTAGAGAAATCCACACAACCTCGAAAATTTCTAGCCAATTCTTACGTCGTCTTCTGAAGAGGCCACTCAATTTCTAATGAAGTCAGGAAATGATAGTCTCTTACGTATATCAGGGTTCGAATCGAGAACCCTTATTCATTCATGAGAGATTTTGAAGATGTTCAGTGCATTTCTTTCCTCGGCTCACCCTACATAATTTGTCTAGTTTTATTTCCTTTTGCTTTAAAGGAGAAGGCTAAATTTAGTTTCATTCATGGCGCTAATTCAATCTTTACAGGAAAATATCTGCGAAATGATTCCTCAACAAAATTTTTTCCGCCCTGCGTACTAATGCTCTCATGCGACAATTCGAACTTTTGAAGGCACGGTGAGCGGATTTCTTTGCGGTATGGGAAAGATATAAGGATCTCCTCCATGCTATCCCTCACCATGGATTGGATGTAGGACAAATATGTACATACTTTCATCAAGGATTATCCTTGAATAATAAACAGTACATCGAGATGATGTGTGCAGGCGAATTCTATGAAAGAGTGCTGAGGCGATCGACTCTTTGACACTATAGCGAGAGAATGCTGCCGAACTTGGGAGACTAACACATCCATAGACCTTTGCTAAAGTGCATAGCACATCGTGGCGAATCCATCATAAGAGAAAATGATGAGTTGCAAGCAAGAATTGCTAATTTAACAAGGAGCGGAGGCCATAGAGATGAAAAAGGTGCATGGGGTAGCTAGTGTGCCTCAGATACCCTCGGCACCACGGGCCCGAGTGGAGGCCATGCATTATATACGATGATCCTACGCACTCAACCATCAAGTGCCCCGAGCCTTTCCAGTAAAGCAATTCAAATATAGCGGGCCAATGCCCATGGTACAAAGGGAGCCTTTAAACTCTCCCGTGATACAGAAACATATAATCCTGGATGAAATTAAGCACCCCAATTTTAGTTGGAGGAATGAAGGAGGGCCAAATAACTTGCCAAACAACCACGGTCCTCATTACCAAAACCATGGATTTACAAATCCCATTCCACCATTTAAGAATCAAGGTCATCAAGGATTCCCTATGAACCCTAATCAAGGTTTCCGACCATCAGTCGAGGACTCCATCGCCTGACCATATCAACCCCGCATAAGAGAGTGCGGAGGATATAGTTACCGCGAGTTCATACAAACCAGGTAATCCACTTAAACCACGGAATTCATTGCTTTGAATGATGTGAGATCCCAGATAACCAAGTTAACCTCATCTATGAGTAACCTTCATGAGAAAAAGGAAAGACTCCGTCTCGGCCCCATTCGAAATCCGCAGAGGGCAAAACTGGTGTAGGAAGTTCGGGACCAATTGCAGGGTACCTTTGAACCTTTGTAAAGGCTGTCACTACTCTCCGAAGTGGAAAGGTAGTTGACAAAACCATTCAAGTAGGAACCCCGAGCTCAAGAGTCTCAGTGAATTTGTCGAAGAGGATGAGTTGTGACAAAATCGTGTCACGATCACGAATGATATTGATGATCAGCAAAGGGCAGCCAAGTCTACCCATATCCCTCCAGCTCCATACCCTCATAGATTGAGAGCATCGAAGAAAGTGAATAACCATTGAAGATCTATGAGAGTACATTCAAACAAGTAAATTGAATTCCTTGTTAGATGCCATTAAGCAAATTCCATCATATGCTAAATTTTTAAAGGACTTATGCACGGTAAAAAGGAAATTAGGTGTCAACAAGGAGGCATTCATGACTGAACAATCTACTTCCCTAATTCGGAACAACTTGCCTCCAAAATACAAAGACCCAGGAAGTCCTACTATTTCTATAGTAGTGGGAAATTCAAAGTTAGGGCATGCTTTAGTGGACTTAGGGGCAAGTGTTAATCTGTTGCCTTATTCAGTATATGTGGACCTAGGGTTAGGAGAATTAGAGCCCATTGATATCACCCTCAATTAGTAGTAGTGTAAAAATTCCTAGGGAATAGTGAAGGATGTTTCGTACCAAGTGGACAAAATTTTACTTCCCTGTGGATTTTGTTGTGCTGGCCTTTCCCGACTGGCAGGCGAATCGGGAACTCATTTCCCGATGTTCTTGAGTGGAGCCATTCTTGGCAGCTTCTAATGCCATTATACATTGTAGGGGAGCTAATGACACTATCGTTTGAGTAACATATTTGTTAATCTGAATATTTTCAATGTTATTAAAGGAATGGGAGATGAAGAAGAAGATATTTATTAAATTAACATGGTTGATTAGTGAGTGCAAAATGCACGGATAATGTCTCACACTGATGATCCTCTTAAGTCATGTTTGGTCGGCCCGAGTTGGGAGGAAGTGACCCTGCTGAGTCGAGTTTCTACCTCTTTAATCGAGGCATAAAAGATGTATTGGAAGTTAATGGGTGGACACACAGAATTTGAACCTTTGCCGCAGGCTAGGGGATAAGACATTGCCTTATGAGGAGAGGCCACCTAAGCTTGAGCTAAAACCTTTACCAACACATCTCAAATATGCATTCTTAGGGGAGGAGAACACTTTTCCAGTAATCATATCTTCCTCCTTAGACTTGACTCAAGAAACTCAACTTTTGGAAATATTGAAAACCGCAGGTACTTTAGGCTGGACAATTGCAGATATTAAGGGAATTAGTCACTTGATCTGCACACATAGAATTCACTTAGAAGAGGATGTTAAACCTTCTAGGCAACCCGCAAAGACGATTGAACCCGATAATGAAAGAAGTGGTGAAGAAGGAAGTTTTAAAGCTCTTGGATGTGGGGTTATTTACCACATTGCGAGATAGTAAGTGGGTTAGTCCAACACGGTAGTTCCTAAATTCGAGTCCGCGATAGTTGCCAATGAAAATAATGAGCTCATTCCCACTCGTGTCACTTCAGGATGGAGGGTGTGCATAGATTATATAGGAAGCTTACTTGTAGTGCAGGGAAGAGACCATTTTCCTCTTCTGTTTGTTGATCAAATGCTAGAGGATTTGCAGGGCATGAATTTTATTGTTTTCTTGATGATGGAATTTTCGAGGTACAATCAAATTGAGATAGCTTTGGAAGATAGAAAAACTACATTCCTTGCCTTTTGGTACCTTCGCGCTAGGAAAATGCCCTTTGGACTATCACAGCGCACTGGAACTCAACGATGCATGATGGGAATCTTCGGTGACATGATGAAATCATATTGGAGATTTGTGGGCGTTTACTCAATTTTGGTGACTCATTTGAGAAGCTGGCAGAAACTACGTAAGGTTTTGAAGTGTCGAGAAAATCTTGTGTTAAATTGGGAAAAATGTCATTTTCATGGTAACCACGAGGAATTGTCTTAGGCCACATAGTATCAAAAGATGGAATTGA